>JADLZN010008663.1:0-92199 GCA_018155175.1 Sinocyclocheilus anophthalmus | reverse complement strand
GGGGGGTATCCCCTTGCCATGCCCCGCTCTAGCTCCTCTGTTTCTCGGAGGGCTACTTCGGTTCATGTTCAGGGAGACCTGAGGGTTACGGTGAGTGCTTCCCCGTCGAGTACGTCTCCGCGTGCCTCTCATTCCTCGAGCATGTCGCACCACATGGTGTTCCCGGACGAGTGTGCTGGGTACTCGGACAGGGCGGGGTCCAGCATCTTGTTCGGGGCACAGGCAGAGGACAGGATGTAGGTCGCTGCATCGGAGGGCGAGCTAGGCTCGGGAGATGAGGATTCGGCTGCGCTGCCACCGTCAGGTAGAGTGGCGTTGCCCGAGTCAGATCCAGAGATGACCGCTATGCTTTCCCGGGCCGCCAAGAGTGTCAGGCTGCACTGTAGGCCTCCTCCTTCTCCCGAATGCTCGAGGCTGGACGATGGTTCATGGGGGCGCAGGCCGGGCGTCGGCAGCTGCCTCCGGTTCCATTCTTCCTGGAAGTGCATGAGGAGGTTACTAAGTTTTGGAAGGCACCTTTTTCTGCCCGAAACAGACTTGGTGCCTCCTCCGTCCTCACCACCCTCGACGGGGGGGCGGCCCAAGGGTATGTGGACATCCCTCCGGTCGAGCGCGCGATTGCCATGCAGCTCTGCCCGCAAAGCGCCGCCGCCTGGAGAGGTAGTCCACGCCTTCCGTCCAGGGCCTGTAAGTTCTCGTCCGCTCTGACGGCTAAGGCTTACAGCGCCACTGGACAGGCCGCTTCCGCCCTGCACACCATGGCCATCCTGCAAGTCCACCAGGCCAAGGCGTTGAAGCAGTTGCACGAGGGTGGTGGTGACCCAGGTCTGCTGCAGGAACTGCGCACGGCGACGAAAGTCACGGCACGGGCCCTGGATCAGACGATGTCCACACTGGTGGTCCAGCAGTTCCACCTATGGCTGACCTTGGCGGATATGAGGGAGGCCGACAAGCATCGCTTCCTGGACTCCCCGATCTCCCAGGCCGGCCTATTCGGCGAAGCGGTGGAGGGCTTTGCCCAACAGTTCTCCACCGCACAGAAGCAGACGGAGGCGTTCCGACACATCCTGCCCCGGCGGTCTGCTGCTGTCCGCACCCCACCGCCGGCTGCAGCCCCTCTGTCTGCTCGTCGCCGAGGGCGCCCTCCTGCGGCCTCCACCTCCACTCCAGCTCGGCCGCAGCAGCAGCCTTACAACGGCCGCAGCGTGGAGCTGGCCGCAGGAAACCGGCGCAGCCCGCCTCCGCCCCTGCCAAGCCCGTGAAGCGCCAAGGCAGGCGGCGTCCCTGAGACGGGCGACCCGGAGCCCTTGGATCCTGCTCTTCAGGAGATGGTGACCGCACCACTCCTTCCCCCGGAGGAGGGCCGGGTGGAGAATCTTATGTTCCCTTTTGTTTTTGCTACTCAGCCAGTGGTACCCAAAACTTCACTAAAAGAGCAGTTTCCTTCGCCTCCGGGTCCCAAGAGGGCGAGGACGGCGGTGCACGAGACCCAGTCTCCACTCAGCCGGCCCCCTCTCCCTTCGCTAGTGGGCAGCAGGGTTCAGTTCAAGGACGCTATGCCTCCTCACGAGCCCCCTGCCCAGCAGTGGAGCCAGGTAAGTCGCGCGCTGCGCACTCAGACCCCACCCTGGGACGCGCGGCCTCCCGGGTCGGGTCCCTGTGTTCCACTTCGCTGCCCCACTGCGGGTACGTCGGTGGTCTCCCTAGTCCCGCTAGTTCGGTCACTGGGGGCCTGGTTAACGCTCCCCAGGCCGTCTCGCTGGCTCTCGAGAACCATCAGACTCGGCTACGCGATTCAATTCGCCCGGCGCCCTCCCAAGTTCAGGGGCATTCGGTTCACCTCTGTGCCGGACAAGGATGCTCCTGTCTTGCGTGCAGAGATCGCGGTCCTGCTAGCGAAGGACGCGATACAGCCGGTCCCTCCAGCCGAGATGAGGTCGGGCTTTTACAGCTCTTACTTCATTGTACACAAGAAAGGCGGTGGGTTACGACCGATCATGGACCTGCGCATACTGAACCGGGCCCCTCATAAGCTCCCGTTCAGGATGTTGACGCAAAAACGCATCTTTCAATGCGTCCGTCCATTCGATTGGTTTGCAGCGGTCGACCCAAAGGACGCGTACTTTCATGTCTCGATACTTCTTCGTAACAGACCATTCCTACGGTTTGCGTTCGAGGGTCAGGCATGGCAGTACACGGTCCTCCCCTTCGGGCTATCCCTGTAGCCTCGTGTCTTCACCAAGGTCGTGGAGGAAGCCCTCGTTCCATTGAGGGAAGCGGCATTCGCGTTCTCAACTACCTCGACGACTGGATCATACTGGCCCAGTCCCGAGCGCAGTTGTGCGAACACAGGGATATTGTGCGGCAGTCACCCAGCCGATTGGGGCTTTGGGTCAACTGGGAAAAGAGTAAACTCTCTCCGGTGCAGAGGATCTCTTCTCTCGGCATGGAGATGGACTCGGTCAACCTCTCAGCACGTCTCTCAGTAGAGCGTGCGCAGTCGATGCTGAACTGCCTGGGGTCCTTCCAGTGCAAGACAGCGGTTCCACTGAAACATTTTCAGAGGCTCCTGGGGCATATGGCATCCGCAGCTGCTGTCACGCCGCTCGGGTTGCTTCATATGAGACCGCTTCAGCGTTGGCTTCACGACCGGGTCCCGAGATGGGCATGGCGACACGGCACTTACCGGGTTTCTGTTACCCCGTTCTGCCGTCAGACCCTCAGCCCGTAGACAGATCTTGCCTTCTTCGGACAGGAGTATCCCTTGGGAAAGTATCCAGGCATGTTGTTGTATCAAAAGATGCCTCTGCCAGGGGCTGGGGTGACATGTGCAATGGGAATGCAGCTGCGGGGCTCTGGTCGGGGCCCCGACTACAGTGGCATATCAACTGCCTCGAGTTGCAAGCAGTATGGCTGGCTCTGCGCCGCTTCAAATCGCTGCTACACGACAAGCACGTACTGGTCCGTAAGGACAACACTGCGACCGTTGCGTACATCAACCACCAGGGCGGTCTACGCTCCCGTCGCATGTCGCAACTCGCCCGCCATCTCCTCCTCTGGAGTCAGAAGCATCTGAGGTCGCTTCGCGCCGTTCACATCCCAGGCGAGCTCAACCGTGCAGCCGACGAGCTCTCACGTCATTCCGCCCTTCCGGGAGAATGGCGACTCAACCCCGAGACAATCCAGCTGATTTGGAGACGCTTTGGGGCGCTCAGGTAGACCTGTTTGCCTCCCCGAACACGTCCCATTGCCAGTGGTTTTACTCCCTGGCCGGGGGACCCCTCGGCACGGACGCACTGGCGTGCAGCTGGCCTCGGGGCCTACGCAAATATGCGTTTCCCCCAGTGAGCCTTCTCGCGCAGACACTGTGCAAGGTCAGGGAGGACGAGGAGCAGGTCCTCTTGGTGGCGCCATACTGGCCCAGTCGGACTTGGTTCCCCGAACTGATGCTCCTCGCGACAGCCCCTCCTTGGCGAATTCCTCTGAGGAGGGATCTCCTTTCTCAGAGAGGGGCACCCTCTGGCACCCGCGTCCAGACTTGTGGAATATCCACTTATGTCCATGGACGGGCGGGAGGTTCTAGGTGGGCTACCTCCAGCGGTAGTAAACACCATCTACCAGACACGCTTACAGGCTGAAGTGGAACCTGTTCGTCGGTTGGTGCTCTTCCCGCCTGGAAGACCCCCGTAGATGCCCGATCGCAGTCGTGCTTTCTTTCCTGCAGGAGGGCTTGGAGCGAAGGCTGTCTCCCTCCACCCTGAAAGTGTATGTTGCCGCCATTGCCGCACATCACGATGCAGTAGACGGTAAGTCTCTAGGGAAGCACGACCTGATCATCAGGTTTCTCAGAGGGGCAAAGAGGCTGAATCCTCCGCGCCCTCACCTGTTACCCGCTTGGGATCTCCCCTCGGTCCTCATGACCCTGAAGGAGGAGCCCTTCGAGCCTCAGCAGTCAGTAGAGCTTAAAATTCTGTCATTAAAGACAGCGCTCCTCAACGCATTGGCCTCGGTCAAGAGGGTAGGGGACCTGCAGGCATTCTCGGTCGACGATTCGTGCCTAGAATTCGGGACGGGTAACTCTCACGTTGTCCTGAGACCCCGGCCCGGATATGTGCCCAAAGTTCCCACCACGCCTTTCAGGGATCAGGTGGTGAACTTGCAAGCGCTGCCCCGGGAGGAGGCAGACACAGCCATCGCTCTGCTCTGTCCCGTTAGCACTCTGCGCATTTACGTGGACCGTACACAGAGCTTCAGAACCTCAGACCAGCATTGGGTCTGCTTGGAGGCCAGCAGAAGGGGAAAGGATGTATCCAAACAAAAGACTGGCCACTGGTTAGTGGAAGGCTATAGTCTTGGGCATACCAGGGGCCCTACGTTTACCATGCCCATCGGAGTGAGAGATCAACTCACGAGAGGAGTGGCATTTCTTGGCATTGGGCGGGCGTCCTCGATAGCAGAAATCTGTAGAAGCTGCCGGCCTGGGCGCGCCTACGCCTAACATCGTTGCGAGATCTATAATCTCCGTTGTAGGATCCGTTGTACCTCTCGTGTACACGCCTCAGGTAGCAGTACACCGGAAATGCTCGGTGTCGATCACGCTTCGCGCCATTCCCTCTACGGACCGGATTACGTGCGCTCTTGTGCTCCTCATCAAGTTCCCATGGCAACCCTGGT
The DNA here is from genome assembly GCA_018155175.1 of Sinocyclocheilus anophthalmus. Lineage (NCBI taxonomy): Eukaryota > Metazoa > Chordata > Actinopteri > Cypriniformes > Cyprinidae > Sinocyclocheilus > Sinocyclocheilus anophthalmus. The sequence continues at coordinate 87,525 of JADLZN010008663.1, read as the reverse complement.
GGAGAGTCCTCCCGCACCCTCGCGGTCAGGCGTGGTCGGAGCGCCGACGCCAGGCTCAGCAATCGTGTGCATGCCCAAGGTCAGCCCTAGTGCTGGGCTAGGTGCCCGTGTGTAGCGATCAAACATGTGTACTCTTCCACGGTACGGCTACCCTCACGGTAAGCCCGTGTCTTTCCCTAGCAGTCGTTCACTGCCATCTCTGCTGCATAGTCATCTCACCCCAGGTGGGTTGAGTCTACCGCCGAGACTTCATCGTAGTACTGCCCTGGGCCAGTCCATATGTGTAATTCCACATGATACCTCATATGTGCAGGATGTGGCTTCCGTAGCATTCCCTACTGGGTACGCTTTTTTCCCAGTGTTATCCAATGTACCACTTTATGGAACAGCAGTGGCGGACACCTCTTCCTAGCCGCTGTCCTATCTTCCGCCCTAGCTGGTGTGAGGGGACTTGCCGGCTTTCCGCAGGGCACTGGAGGGGGTCAGCAATCGTGGCGTTTTCCATACGGATCCCAATTCGTCATTCACTGACGTAACGTTGAACGTGACTGACCGAATGGGAACGTCTAGGTTACTTGTGTAACCCTAGTTCCCTGAAGGAGGGAACGGAGACTTTACGTTCCGTTGCCACAGTTGCTGTACCAACGCTGTACGGCCGGGGCACGTAGTCTCGGCTCATCAGCAAAAAACTGATGTGCGTTTGCACGCGCTCTCTTTTATACCCGCGCTGCGGGGCGGGGCGGGGTGCGCGTGGCGAAACACGCAAGCCAACTGTCATTGGCTTGTTTAGTTAACAATCGAAGGTGATTGGGCTCTCGGGCGAGATACCAATTCGTCAGTCACTGACGTAACGTAAAACGTGACTGACTGAATGGGAACGTCTGGGTTACACAAGTAACCTAGACGTTCCTCGAGGGAACGAGACGCTGCTTCAGAATACGCTTTGGGAACGCCTTCTGTGACCACACTCTGAATCACATGTGAAATCAGTCCAATAGTTGGGCGAGACATCATGGCCAGGAAGCTATAAAAGCACGTGCGGCAGACGGCAGGGATGACAAGAAGTATTTACTAGAGGACGCAGTGTCTCGTTCCCCTCAGGAAACCATGGTTACATACGTAACCTGAGACGTTCCTCTTCAGGAACTCGAATCGGAACATGCTTTGGGAACGAGAATGCCCACGCCGCCAGACTTGCAAATCCATGCCTAGTGTGGAAGAACACAACTAAGGCGAGAGAAAGGGGAGCTAGGAGTGGCTAAAGTAGGCGGGGCTCGCCGTCCCAAAGGCCAATTTCTGGAGGAGTGAGCCTTGACCCCCAAAGGAGAGGGTGGATCAGAGGGCTCAAGGCTATGGAAATGGAATAGCATCCTGATACACCACTTAGCATAAGCTTCTCTGGCCGGAGGCCTCTGCCTCAGTGCAGAGGAAACGTGTAAGAAGAGGGTGTCTTCCCAATGAATTGCCACTGAGAGGGGCATGGTAGGACGAGAGGGGCATGGTAGGGTGGAGTGGGTCAACCCTGTGGATAAACAGGCCTGCAGGAACTCCAGAACTGTACCAAACGGGCAGTTAGCTGGGTCGGGCCAGCGGTCTCAGTCGCATGACTGGGCGGTTCAATAGGCACAGGTCTAAAATAGGATGCAACCCCCCCATCCTTCTTCGGAACAATGAAGTACCGGCTGTAGAACCCGAAGTCTGTCTCGTGCGGAGGAACCACCTCGATGGCCTCCTTTAAGAGAGTAATGCTCGGGACCCACTAGAGGGGGAGCCCGTTATTGAATCGAGGAGGACGAGAACCGAACTGGATTCTGTAGCCTCTTTCTGTAGCCTCATCTCTGGTTTGCCCAGAATGGCTAGTTGCTCTAGATACCTCCGTAGAGGTAGCGAACCTCTTAGTACCGCTATGTTTCCGGGCGGTAACTGAGAGAAGGGCTCGCCAGAGACTGCTGCGCCCTGAAGCACCTTAGGTGGCAGGGTTGGCAGATCGATCTGCCGAGGGCACTGAGGAGAGATGGGCACCGTGTAATGCGGTGTAAACCTCTCTTCCCCAGAAGGGCCTGCCCTCCAAGGTCCTGAGCCACAGAATCAGGACTCTCATAGCTGAAGTCTCCTATTGAAAATGACAGACCCACGTCGTCTGCTAGGAAGACTAGACCAGAGCCTGCTTGGGGCAGGACCCAATGAAGCACACTTGGCAGGAGCTCCCACACCACCAGGTGACCTCCTAAGGGAACCAGTCTCGCTATCCAGCGAGAATGACGGTCCGCAGACCCGCCTTCCGCTGGGAGCGCCACGCTGACTTTGGATTCTGTGGAGTACGAGAAGTGAGGCCCCCAGAAGGAGGGGCTGGAACACGGTAGGTTGGACCGCTCCCACCCAGCAGGCCTTGCTGACCGCCTCAACCTCTCAGAGGGAAGTAGGTAAACGCATGCTCTCACTCGGAAGTTTTATCACAAGAGGTCCCTGTATATACTAACTTACATAGTCAGACAAATACTTCTTTTATTTACTCAGAATAATGCAATAAAAACAAACCAGAACGCGTAAATATGGTCTGGTTAGTAGATTCACAATCAAAAACCGAAATGATGTAATAGGCAACGCGCGAGCCGCTCAGTCACACAAACAACATCGATCTCCTCAGAGAAAGAGGGCCGCAGCACTCACTCAGAGGGGGAAGAACCGCAGTGCGGGCTTCAAAGCTTGGAACGAGTCTAGATCGAGGGAAACACAGGTGGAGTCGGAGAGCAGTCCAACCATGTCTGCTAGCTATGTGTGATCACGCAATCTCAGTTGCCGCCATCGCCTCAGCCGCAGCGGACAGCAATATCAAGAAGCACAGCTATGGACCACACTACTCGGAGTGTGCCCGGCGAGAGCAGAAGCGCTTACAGCGGAAAAAACAAAAAGCACAATCCGCCCCCGAGAGCCGACTGCGCAAGCTCCGCTCCCTATTAATGCTGCTCATTATAATATCAGGCATAATATGCTTGTGTAACTGATGCTTGTGCAACTGGAGAGCTCTTTGACGCCCTCCGTATCAATCTCCTCAGAGAAAGACAGGTGTAGCGCCTTCTACCCGGTAGGAAGGACCGCAGCGCGGGCTTCCGAAACCCCGAGAGCGTGTGCCGGATCTGGTGATTAGGAAGCAGATCCATATGCGAAACCCCACGAGCACAGCCACCGCTCCGCCTCAGCGAAAGCGGGGCCAGCACCGCGAGGAACGCTAGTGAAGACTCCCTCCTCAAAGAGAGCCCTCTGAGAGCGAAGCAAGGTAGTAACAACTGTGCTTCGCTCCCAAGCAGATAACAAACAACAGCCTGAACGCTGCCTGCTCTGCCCTTAGGTGTTTGGTTTTGTCTTGGGATTTCGTGACAGACAACACTAAATAAGACTTGCAAACAGATATCAGACTGACACACACACAGAGCACTTGCTGAATGACAAAAAAGCTGACGCCGGCTCCGCCACACGTGCTTTTATAGCTTCCTGGCCATGACGTCACCCACCCGCGATGTCTCGCCCAGCTATTGGACTGATTTCACATGTGATTCAGAGTGTGGTCACAGAAGGTGTTCCCAAAGCGTATTCCGACGCAGCTCGAGTTCCTGAAGAGGAACCCACTACAAAGCATTTTGAGCATTTGAGTCACCATATTAGATATTGGTTTGAGCGTATGATTCATTCAAATCATTGGTTTGAGCATCTGAACCAACACTAGATTTGTCCATTTGAGCATTTGATTCATTCAAATTGTCAGTTTGAGCATCTGATTCATCACTTCAGTTGTCAAGCCTTCTGACTATAATACCTATTTTTGTGTATTAAAAAATATATATACTGTATATTATACGTATGTTTCTACATTGAATCTATTCTGAGCTGTGAAGCTTCTCACACATATTCAAAACAAAAGAATTGCATAAAAACACAAAAATGATGATTCAAACAGCAGCATCTCCATACTGCTTCTATCAGTGGCTATTAATAGGACTGGAATTTTGATCTCGGCGCAAGTGGCTCTCAGAGTGAGTTGGTCGTGCCAATTTGAGGACTCAGCGATCGATCAACACCAATCTGTGAGGAATTTGAGCATGGTGAAACATGCATAAACTCTTCCTCTCGGGCTGCCGTGCGGTCATGAATGAGAAAACGAGAAGACGTGGACAGACAGGGTAAATGGGGATGAATGGATGGTGTGTGGCTGCTGTGGGCCTCCGCGGACATTACAGTTAAAGCGTGTCACCGCTGACAGTGTCTCTGCGATAGAATGAGCTCAGGAAAAAAGTTACCTCATTCAGGACAGTCATTAAGCGCTGTCATAGAGATATATGAGGTAGGAGGAGAAAGGGAATGAAGAACGGAAGAGATTTAGGGGAGAGGAAGGTTTGGAGGATGTTGACCGGGATACTAACAGCACCTCGATAAGCATTCTGTATTCAGTCAAACTATCTGAAAAAATAAAGCAATAAGCTTATTTATTACAGCACTCTCTGGATTTGGAATGGTCAGCAGAGTGCATGAGTGCCCGCCCACTTTTTCGACAGTGCTTGTTCCAGAAGTATTTTTCTTATTCATTTTTCCCATAGGGATTACATTTTTTTTTAATTAATGTGAACAGATGGGTTCAACAAAAGCATATACAATTGATCAACAACCTTGGCACTCACAACTGCTCTGTCTTTATCACTTGTAACCCTAACCCAATTGTTAAAAATCTCTTTCCCTTTTGAGAAAATGAATGGAGTTTTTACTTCTGGAGCTGTTGTTGTGTTCTGTTGCATTTGTATAATTGCACTAACTGGCCGTTGTTCAAAGCAAACTTTTTACGTAGTGTGCTACTTTCATGTCTCTCATATCACTTCACTGTCTTTTCATTCTCAGTATCATACTTGCAATCGTGCTGTTGGTCGAAATAGCAATTACGCTTTAATCAAGGTCAAAGCATGATTGTGATTAGTGTTTATACAGATCAATACACAATTATTTAAGTAACTTACATTTTAGACACACTATTGCCAGCTGAACCTCCAACGATGTTGCAACTCTATAGTTTTCCTTACTACACTGAAATATAAAGTGATAGAAAACACTATTACTAAACTTCACCATCATGATACTAGCTTAACATTTCTGTGAATGTAATTCTGTTATAATTATTTGCATTGTTCACTCCTTACTGATGATAAAATCACAGTAATGCATGGCCTTTTATTAATGAAATAGTATTTATTTGCTAATAAAATTAGCTGTGCCTAAGAACACCCTTTACCCATGATAAATTCACTAAATCCAATCATATTTTAGAAGCAGAGCTATCTGGTAAATGACAATACATTATATTCAAATGTCAAGAAAATGCTTTCATATTTTGCAATTCTGAGCGTTCAAATCTTTCAAAGTCTCACAGCAAGAACTGTGGATGCAAATGACAAATGGCATTTTCAGGATTAATCATAATACTCATTTATTAAGCGTATGCCTAAATACCTGCAACAATGTCTAGACAATAACAGTCAAGTCGAACATTAGAAAAGTTACAGGTCATTAGTGAGGCTCCAAATTAATGAGAGGAAATCTCATTTCACTCTTATCCTAATCAGAGCGCCTGCCATGGAAACATACTAACCACACACTCCATGTCTGCCTCCGATGGCATTAGCATTATCCTCCACCAATACGTCTCTCTCTCTTTATATTTGCACTCATCTCTTTCCCCTTGCTTTCCATCACCCTTGTTCCAGCACAGCTCCCCAGTTCTAATTGAAGTAGTTAATTAACTGAAAAAACACATTAACACCTTTCCGGGCCATTAGGAGATGTGAAAAAGGGTGTGTGAGGGAGCGTGCCGAAACACTCGCCCGAAGAGCATAATTTTCCTCCCTCTCTCTCTCTCTCTCTCTCCCACTCTCGTCCTCTCGCTGTCACCGTGGAGACCGTTGAAGGAATGGTGGTGGCCACAGGTGTGCAGGTGTGAATCTGAACTCAGTCACTCACAGACGGTGTTAATTTGTTTTTGCCTCATCAAAGCGGCTCAGAGTCTGGGGAGGACAGAAAAATACTTGTTGTCCAAAATAAAAAGAAGCATAATTGGATATGTGTTTTGTGTGGCATTTATTGTCAGCCATCGCAAAAATGTAGATGTGGAGTATGCAGTGTATCTCAGGCAATGATGGTACTAATATGTCTCGGAGAGAATAAACAGCAACTGACTAAGACAGCGACTGACTGAAAACAGAAAATCTGATTATGAATTTATTCAGTTACAGTGCTGCTGACCTCAAAAGCTTCCACACACATCTCTCAGTATTATCATAGCAGAATAACAAGCAGTAAAGAAAAATGACATATTATATCTCTGTATATACATTCCCAGCACATGCGATTGGAAAAACGTGCCTATACTTGTTTGGAAAATTAAAAAAAAAAAAAAACGGTAGTTTTTAGCTAAAATAAACATTAGTGGCATTAAAACAACCAAAAACCTTTTTTCCTTTTCACACAAATTATGATTACAGGGGCACATTATTGATTATAAAGACTTATTTTCATGTAGTTCCTTGCACAATACCTCAATATGACCTCAAAATACTCTTATTATAGTGCATGATTTGTAAACAAATAGATTTTGACATTTACAGCTACAATAAATCTACATTACAGCTACATTAAAGTGATTATTAAGTTTTGAATATGGATATTTTTCTTACAAAAACGCATCGATTCGCTACAGGAGGCCTTTGTTCACACCCCGGAGCTGTGTGAGACGTTTTTTTTTAATGGATGGGCGCTTTTTATTTAACTTCTTTTGGACTGATGCATGCAACACCTGCTGAGTGCCATGAAACAGCTTGAAAGATCAAAGACAATTTTTAATGTAACTCCAACTGGATTCGTCTGAAAGAAGAAAGTCATATACATCTAGGATGGCTCTGGGGTGAGTAAAACATAGCCTAATTTAAATTTTTGGGTGAACTAACCCTTTAAGCCATCCTAGGCGTTTATGACTTTCTTCTTTCAGACTAATACAATCAGAGTTATATTAAATGTCCTGGCTCTTCCAAGCTTTATAATGGCAGTGAAAGGGGCGGAGATTTTGAAGCAAAATAAAGTGTCCAACCATTATAAAAGTTCCCCACCGGCTCCGGGGGGTATAAAGGTCCTCTGAAGGTGAATGATGGGTGGTTAAGAAGAGTGGCCGTTCAACGGATGAGTAGGTAGGGTTTAGAAGTTGATACTTAAATGAACAACATCTGAAACTGAATAAAGAACTACTCCCAAAATAGTACCCCAATATAAATATTATCCCCCCCCCCCCCCCAAAAAAAAAAAAAAATTTGCATTCGCCATGTTCTTTCTTTCATGGAATACGAGATGTTTAGAAGAACATTGATGCATCTTTTTTTCTAAAAAAGAAATAAAGTGAATGGTTACCAGTCTATCACACTACACCTATGACAAACAGCACCACAAAATTATCATAAAAATAGGCTGTATTACTCATAAGTCATTTGATAGCTTTGTGCCAGGAGCAGACTGCGACTTAAGCCATTATTCACAATCTTCCCTTCACCACAGCTCTCAAATCGTATTCACATTTCTACATACTCACACATGCCAGGATTAATGTCAATGTCTGGTTTTCACGTCTCATAACCAATCATAATGCACCAAATCCAAATATGTGCATATTCAAATTGCACTAATGGAGTTTTCTGTGACTACTTACATTTTCATTGACTTCAGAAGACTTGTAATATAATGTGTGAGTCACATAGACTACTATAATGGTTCTTTTATGGTGCTTTTTTGTTATTTTTAGAGCTTGACAGCCTCTGGTCACCATCCACCTTCATTTGCATGTAAAAGAGCTGCCAAACATCTGCTTATGTTTTTGACTGAAGAAATAAAATCATGCAGCTTTGTAGTGACACGAAGGTGAATAAATGACAACAATAATATTCATTTTTGCTCAACTAGCTCTTTACATCTCCGGAAGTATGAAATGGCAATACAATGTTCCTCTGGGAAGACCAGTGAGCCCTGCAGCTGCATGAAAGGAGGCAGGATCTTGACGGAGATAGAGACAAAGTTGCTGGTTGTCAGAAAAGATAGAGGAAACACACACAGACACACAGACACACACACACACACACACACACACACACACACACCACCACACACACACACACACACACATACGTATACATTCAGACCAAGAACTGTCGGCTACTGTTAATGGCAGAGATAAAGAAACAGATTCTCATCAGCCCGGTGTCCATAAATGGCTCTGTCGGACCGGGGCATAGAGCATGGTAGCATTAGAATGCACTGCTTGTTTGGTGCACAGCCCAGTACCAGCTCACCAGTGGAACCGATGGGCAGTGACATCCTCACATCCACACTCAGTCATTCACTTATCCACCCCCTCCTCTTCCTCCCCTCGGCCTCGGCTTACACAGACCAGCCTTTCTCACAACCTTCACACAATGCTCTGAGTGTACCAAACCCATCAGCGAGACTCAGAGTATTTGTGAAACAGAAAGACATAAATGCAGATTTGCGTGTGCTTCTTAAAAACAAAACAAAGAAAGGCCTTTCACTTCTTTCCTGGCCTCTTTGAAATGCCTGGCATGATTCGGATAAGTCTTTTTTTGTTTTTCAAACACATTTTTTTATATATTTCAAAATACACAAAAATGCAAAAATATGTTTTTAAAATACATTTATGTAAAGATATTTTTTACAAAATATATTTTGTGTACATGTTTGAATATTTGTGAAAAAAGCCATTTAAAAATTGATTTTGCACTCCATATATTTCAGTCCAAGGAAATAGATTAACATATGCCACATTTGAAGAAAATGTTTCTGTTGTCTATAACATGTGTGAACATATAACAAATTTGAATAAGAGACAAGGGTCCCACTTTATATTAAGTGACCTTAACTATGTACTTACATTTAAATTAATCATTTGGTACAATGCACTTATTGTGTATATACCTGTTTTTACATTGTACTTATATTTGAAAAATACCTGCATGTAATTACATCTGTAATTAATTTCTGTAATTACATTTATAATTACACTGTTGACCCATCTCTTACACCTTAACACACCCTTAAACCTACCCATACCAACAAACCTGTACCTAACCTTACCCATATCCCACCTCAATAGCAGCAAAAGTGTTTTGCAATACAATATGAACACAATAAGTACATTGTACTTATTTTTGATGGAGGTAAATAGTAGTTAAGGCCACTTAATATAAAGTGGGACCGAAACAAGTAATGAATAAAGCCTAAATGTAGGCTACTGTAAGATTGTAAATGTATTTCAAATTTTAATTGAGCTTCATTGTTATTGCCACGCACACACACACACACACACACACACACACACACACAAATACACACACACCACACACACACCACACACACACACTTTTTATTAGCAATAAAGTGTTTTTGTCTTTCTTTCGCTACAGTTGAGGCTTCTACATCCCAGACATTATGCTGAGATTAAAAAAAAAAAAAAAGAAGTAATCTTACAAATGTCTCTTATGGCGCTTTAGATATATGGCGATAAAAAAAAAGGTCTCAAACTGTGCTTAGATTTGCCAGTCTTTGAATTAAAGGTTTTCACCTTTAACTTTTTACCAAGATTTCACACTCAAAAATATCTAATAAAAAATAACAATAATTAAAAAAAAATCTGAGCTATGCTGTTCATGTAAATGTTATTGCCAATATCTCAGACTAAGCTGATACTTCTAATGGCGCTTATAATTACTTTTGGATGGACAGAATGGTATGAACTTTTTCAGAAATCCCACCTCTAAACATCACATCTAAACAACAACATAACATGGTTTTGTTTTGCCGTTTTCTATGTCAGTCAGCCAATCAGTCAGACCTTTACTGTCTAAGTCGGCAGTTCTTTGCCACAACAAGTGGTAAAGTGGACCAGACTACATGCCGATAGTCAAAATCGCCTACCACATTCTTTAGTACAAACTGAGCAAGTGTTCGCTCAGCAGGCACTTTGAGGGGTCAGCATAGTCCTGTCTATCTGAGGGGGGACGGGGCACTAATGCAATGCCATCACCCACTGCAGTGAGCGCATGACTTTCATGCCGTGGGTCTCTGTGGGAGGGGTGGGCATTGTTCTCTCATTCATCGAACAATAGTGAATTTTCAGATGCCTATGCAATCCCAAAGGAAGAGATCAGAACAGAGCTTGGACTGTGCTGCTGAATAGATGAGCAAGCTCATGAGACTAAACAATGTTGTAACAAAGAGCAGGCTGCTTCCTACCTCTTTTCCTCTTTTGTCTCCTGCTTTGTATTCCTCCCTTCCACTTCGACATTCCATAATCCAGCTCAAAATGCAGATTTCCACGAGACAGTTTTGCCCTGGTGTTCCATAATGAGAATGTTCTGTTTAATTTAGAGTCGTCCTATTGCATCTCCAGTCTCTCTCTCTCTCTGACATGATAGAAACCCCCCTCCTCAATTTCCCACTTTTAGTGAGGAGTCTAATCCCTCAGACACACAGCATGTGTAGCATCCCGATCGTTACACAAACCTTTAAAATGGTTACTCTGTGTTTTGCACAGCCGGGGCTTTAGGCCCATTTAAAGAAAACAGGGAAATCAATATTTCTTATTAGGATTCCCTGCTGATGTGCCTGAGGCGCTCTGTTCTTTCAACTTTCCCTTTCTGATTTCTATTCTCTTTCTCACTTTTTTTCAATGCTATTTTTCTCTTTTGTCAATGAAAGAAATATTTATGTATTTTTGCATGATTTCTATCTTAATGCTTCCCAAATATTGACATGAAACGAGTTGTTCATGGATTCTGGTGTTATACTTCTATGTGCAAAAGCTATGAACATAGTGCCGTCAGTCTGTATTTAAAGCAATGCTGTGTGGTTAAATACAAATCTTCCATTTAAATAAAAATCCGACTTGCTTCAGGACCTCCTTATTTTGATTCCCATCATGTTAAGAAAACTATAAGTAGGCCTAGACGGAATCTACAGTCTACTTTTTTCTATGACTTTTTAAATTAAATTAAATTAAAAAACTATAAAATTGTAACTATAACTGTAAAGTTTTAGTAATTTTATGAGAATAAGGAAGTTCAAACCATGACTATAACAATAATGATACAAAACGATATCATTTTCAGCTGATGAAAAGTTAGAATCCACCTGACTTTAAAATAGCTTGTGTATTTAAAGTGGCAAAACTATTGCATGCACTTATAATAAACAGAACATTACCGTCTGTTGGTGTGATGCTAATAAAGTTATCTTCATGGTTATAGTTCTTGGTGCAAAAAGGCATTATCTACTGTATAAAGTTTTTATAGTCATTATAATTCTATAGGGAAATCCATGACACGGCAATAGCAATAATGACACAGAGCAACGATTTTGTAGAAATCACTTTCACAATTTTTTTTTTTTCAGTTGATTGACATCCAATCAGAATAAAGAGCCTGAGCATTTAAAGTAGCAGACAACAAAAACTGCAGAGCACACTTGTTACTTATTACTGCTAGTGTGGATGCTATTAGAGTTATTGTTATAATTATCTCATTATTTATCACTCTTGGTGTGAACGGGACTTAACAGGTCTTCTTATTCATCTGTCGTCATATTTACGCAGACTGAGTGATGGCCTGCAGAAGCCCTGACTTGTTAAAACGTGAGTTCAGGATGCGCCCAATAGCCTGGCAATGGTTGTCCTTGTTTTTCCATAATTTTATTGAATCTGTCTATTGTAACTGTCACATTTGACCTCAGTGAGAAGCAAAGATGACAAAACCTCAAGTTGTTGTGTGAGACACAGTGGGAAATCAAACGCATAGGTACTCCAGCAGGAAGAACGGCTGTATTCTCACTAAGTACCTTTAAAGAGGAAGCAGTGGTGACAGAGGCAGTGTCCATGCCAGGGATAATTGGCCTGTTTCTTTTGTTTCCCTACAGGTCTCTTTCCATCCCTCACTCTCTCTCTCTATTTACTTAGTAAAAGAAAACAGTTTACTGGCGACAGTGGAGGGGGCCGGTGGAATGCGATTTGGGGGGTTTTAATTGTGATTGATTGAGAGGGCCATGGGAAATGGACATTGGGATAATACGCAAGTTTCACGGCTGTTCGTTTCAGTGCCTGCTTATTAGGCCGAACTGATATAAAGACCAGCCAGGAGTAGCCAGGCAAAGGCACTCAGGGCTAAATTACTTCCACAGAAGATGGAGCAATCACACATGATGAAAAAAAAATAATAATTCAACACTGTTAATGTACTGTATTGTTTCTATTGCATATTATGCTTGGGATGTAACAGATATACTTTTAGTCTTTTTAGAAATGTTTAATTAAAAATAAAATGTATGAAAATATTTACTCCTCCCACACCATGCGACTTTCTTTACTTCTCCATTAGGAGATCATAGCAAGAATGTCCAAGCATTGTTTCCCAAATGCTTGTGTTTTTATTTTTTATTTTTTTTTATTTAATTTTTTTTATTGAGATTTGTGGCCTATAAATCTTCACTCGCTTTCACTGTGTGAAAAAAGAGCAGTGTTGACATTCTGCCTAATATCTTCTTTTGTGCTTTATTTAAGAGAGGGAGGAAAATAATGCTGTAACAGATCGGCCAGGCTCCGCCACCACCCAATCACAATGATCCCTCTCACCTGAGTTCTGAGCACCTGCACCTGTCACTAATCGAGCACCTCATCAACCAGCCTCATCAAAAAGCACACACCTCAGACACCCTCACAGTCCGGTCTCGTATACACATAGAGGACTCAATGACTTTGCTACTACTTCCATGTGAAAACTTCCTGCCTTACTTACCTCCTGTGTTCCTCCTAGTGTCTCCTCGTCTCCAAGTGTCTCCTGTTCCTCCTAGTTCCCGGATCACTGAGGTGTGTGCTCCTCCTGCCTGCATCCCAGCACCTTTAAAGCCAAAGGACTCGGATTACCCCACGCATCATATCCTTTGAACGATTCTACAAACGACTCACTCACCATCCCATCCTCTGGACCCTACCCCTGTACTTTCTGTGACCAAATAAACCAGTTTATATATACTAACCTGTTGCGTCAGACCTCTTCCATTACAGAAGACCGGACCACACCGACGGCACAGATGAGTTCCCCCGATCCATTCAGCTCGTAGACTCACTACGACGAGTGCTCCGTACTCCATCGGCACTGACACGCTCACCGGCACCGCCGTCATCACCCATCACTTCCTCCATCCCAAGCAGCACTTCTTCGCCTACCATCATCTCTAGTCCCATGGCCCGACCAGCGCCCTACTCTGGTTCGGCGGAGCAATGCAACGGATTTATCCTTCAGTGTAATCTCACATTTGAATTGCAGCCACACTCATATCCTACTGACACCACAAAAATTACCTTTATTATCTCCCTGCTAACAGGACATGCATTGCGATGGGTGGAAACGATCTGGACTCAGGCCAGCCCCGTTATTCACAATCTGCGGAACTTCCTGGTGCATTTTCGCGAGGTGTTTGGAAGGACAGACGGAGATACCGCTGTGGGAGAGCAACTATATCATCTACAACAGGATACCATGTCAATTGCCGAATACTCGCTGAAGTTCAGAACTTCAGAAGATTAATTCAGCTATCCATCCGATGCTCAAGCCGCATGCAGTCCTGTCTAGCAGCCATACCAGTCCACACCACAACCTCCTGCCTCCGCCGACCAGAGCCCAGTTACCCTCCAGAACCAGCACCAGAACCCATGATTGTGGAGAAGCAACGATTATCTTCCGCTGAGCGGCAGAGAAGGCTGACCTGGGGTCTCTGTTTATACTGTGGAGCTCAAGGGCATATGATTTTGGCATGCCCCCTGCGCCCTCCACGTCCCGTGCTGAGTGTGATTCAACCTGATATTATTAAGATGGAGCCTCTCACTACCTGTGTAATGCTTACTGCTTCTGATGTTTCTATTTCAGTATCGGCTCTTATCGACTCCGGGTCAGCAGGAAATTTCATCTCCAGAAACCTTTGCCGCCAGCTCAAGTTACAAGCTACCGTCACTGAAACAGTTTACCAAGTCCAGTCGATAACGGGAACACTGCTATGCCGTAGACATGTTCGCTATCGCATGGGACCCATCATTCTTCGTCTGGGCCTCCTTCACTCGGATGACATTCATCTTCTCGTTCTGGAAGGGTTTACTGCGGACATCATCTTTGGGCGCCCGTGGTTGGTAAAGCACAATCCCATTCTGTCCTGGAAGACGGTAGAAGTCCTGAAGTGGGGCAAGGATTGCTTCCCAGACTGCTTCCCCGGGACTCCATCTGCTCCGAAGAAACTCCCCGAGGCCCTTCCTTTGAATTCTACCTCCATTGAGAGTCCCATCGAGAAACAATCCATAGACATTCCAGCCTGCTATGCCCCCTTCAACGACGTGTTTTGCCCGAAACAAGCCTCCCACTTACCACCACATCGGCCATGGGACTGCACCATAGATCTCATTCCGGGTGAGCCAGTGCCTTGGTGAAAAGTCTATTCGCATGTCACTTCCCAACAGAAGGCCATGGGGACTACACACGGCGGCGCTGGGTCAAGGACTGTGACAACATAACCATCAAGTTCCGATATCCTCTTCCCCTCATCCCTAATGCCCTCGAGCATCTCCGGGGGGCTATCCTCTTTACTAAGTTGGACCTCCGCAGTGCCTATAACCTCATCCGGATACGTGAGGGGGATGAAGGGAAGACGGCATTTGTGACTCCTACTGGCCACTATGAGTATCTGGTCATGCCCTATGGACTTGCTAACTCCCCCTCCGTATTCCAGGATTTCATGCATGAGGTGCTCTGGGAGTTTCTCCACCTATTCGTAATTGTCTACATAGATGACATCCTCATCTACTCCCGGAGCCCGGCCGAACATCACCAGCACATTGCGGAGGTCCTCCAACACCTGAGGGAACATCACCTATTCCTGAAGGCTGAAAAGTGCACCTTCCACCAACCCACGGTACAATTCCTGGGATATAACATTGATCGGTGGAAGCAATAACCTCCTGACCAGAACCCACTACTATCAAGGAGCTCCAACGATTCCTTGGATTTGCCAACTTCTACCGTCGCTTCATTCTCGACTACAGCAGGATCACCAGCCCCCTCACCAACCTACTCTGAGGGAAACCCAAGTCTCTGTCCTGGACACCCGCGGCCCTAGAAGCTTTCTCCTCCCTCAAGAGAGCCTTCACTAGCGCCCCACTCCTAGTCCATCCATATCCTGACCTCCCATTCGTCGCGGAAGTCGACGCCTCCACTACAGGAGTGGGGGCAGTGTTATCCCAGCAGCAGGGGAACCCATCCCGACTCCACCCATGTGCCTTCTTCTCGAGGAAGCTCAGCCCGGCGGAAGTTAATTACGACATCGGCTATGTTGAAAACGGCTTAATTATTTTGTGATACATTTTCATTTAGGTTTCTTTGATGAATATAAGGTTCAAAAGAACAGCATTTGCAATGGAAATCATTTGTAACATTATACTGTCTGATCTGTTTAATTTATATTTGCTAAAAAAAAAAACATTTAAAAACTCTTACTGACCCCACCATTTCAAACGGTAGTATAAACATCTCAAAATATGGACATTATATTTTTAACAATTAAACATTACCATAAAGTTGTCTGCAGTTTTCAAACACTAAAACAAATATGTGGTAAAATATGAACTACCATAATGAATTGACATTAAAGGATTAGTTCACTTCCAGAATAAAAGTTGCCTGATCATGTACTCATCTCCATGTCATTCAAGATGTTCATCTCTTTATTTCTTCAGTCGCAAGGAAATGAAGGTTTTTGAGGAAAACATGCAAGATTTTTCTCCATAAAATGGACTTAAATGGTGGCCAATGGTTTGAAGCTCCAAATTGCCGTTTCAGCGCAGCTTCAAAGGGCTCTACACGATCCCAGCCGAGGAATAAAGGTATTATGTAGCGAAACGATCTGCCATTTTCTTAAAACAAATAAACATCTATATACATTTTTACCATAAATGCTCGTCTCACACTAGCTCGAATTCACACATTAAGTAGTCACATCGGAAAGGTCAGGTGGTTACAAAGCAAACATGCAGAGAAAGTCAAATGCCTTTTACAAAAAAGGTAAAACAACGATGTGGGACGATTTTGAAGTTGGAGGAGAAAATCTTTGAATCGGAGCACACAGACGAAGAGCTAACCGTACTGTAGTTCTACACTGTGTGTAATACAAGATGGTAATTACTGGTAGGCTCCCGGAATCCTTGGACTGAAGACACCTCAGTCTCATTAGATCACTCACCGGCCCATCTTATCCTTCAGCTTCCCTTCTCCACCTAATCCTTTCATTCCTATCTTTACTCACCTCTGCTAAAGCAATTCTTTTCAATCCCTATCTTTTAATCAATATGCTCATTCACAGTCTCTGATTTAACATGTTCAGAAGACTGTATAACACAAGTCATGTGGATAGTTTTATGATATACATTGTCTTTTTTGAATTCCATGGACAAAAAGAAAGTCACGTCCATGGGTTTTTATTTTGAACTAATTATTCAGTAAACCTTTTAATCACAGATTAATGTCTTTAATTGAGATGTTGTCTCTTCAGAATAAATGATCAAGTCCTTCACTTTATTGATGGTACAATTCCACAGCATAAGAGACTGACAGGTCAAGGCTGACTGATTATTGATCAGCATTCAGAATGATAGGCAGATCAATGAACCTATTGCTCTGAAGACAAGGTCATCGGGGATAAACAGAAGAGGGGGTTTACGTGTGAATTAGAAGAATCTGATCTCTGTTATCATTCCCGCCACTTGCACTTCAAGAGTGGCATCTGATTGTTTTGAATCCTCTGGATTTGAGAGGCTTTGAATGAGCTTCACCAACATCAAGCTGTACCTGCTGCAGGAAAAGACCTGGACCTTCCACTGAATTCACTGCTCTGCCACTCAAATTGAGAGGAAAGCTTGGCATCATGGGCTTGGTTTAAAGGTCAGTCTTTTTTTCCTCATTAAAAAAGTTTTACACTTACAGAAATGAACAGAACTTTTAAAAGACTCTAGTCATTCAGCAGCCTAGAATAAACTGTTTCATTCTGAAATTTGACTAAGCATTTCTATAGCTTTCTACTTGGAAACGTGCAATTGAACACAACTTGAAGACGTATGACTTGGGAACCTGTGGGGAAATCTAGAACTATGGTTGTGTTGCAATGCTAATATTGCATAAAATCATTTATACCGTGCAATTAGTTTGCTAGGAGTTTTCTTTGTTGACAACTGAATAATTGCTCAGATTAAAAAAAAAAAAAAAAAAAATCTCATTTTACATCAAGATCTGAATGTTGGACCTGGAATACATTTATGGTTCAAAGCCCTTTATCTTTTTATGAGTTAGACTCACACACAAAGGCCCACTCCGGAGCTTTCTTTTGTCAGGACGCCGGACTGCACCGCGATAGCAGAAGAGAGTGCTAAATCAGTGAAGAGAAGACTTAAAGGGGTGGTTCAGTGGTTGTTTTCTAGGCTTGATTGTGTGTATGGGGTACAGTCTAACATTTGTTAATGCTTCGTTTTTTTAAAAAGCATTATTTTTCCACATAATTTACCTTTATTCCACACCGCTCTGTCCTTTCTCTGAGAAACGCACTGATCAATTCCCGTTTTTATGAAGCCCCGCCCTCAGAAACAGTTGATGGGCTCTGATTGGTTAGCTAGCCCAATGTGTTGTGATTGGCTAAACAGTCTCTATGCGCTTCTTACCATCCCGCCCGCACCTCAGCGGCATGTGCTCTGGTTGTATTGTAACAAGGCGTCGTTATATCGTTTTAGTAGTTTGAGCTCGTTGAAGAGCCGAGGGGAATGTCAAAATTATTGAAGAGGATCGTGCAGAACCTGTGCAAGCACGGCTTTTAATGGTAGGCCTATGTTTTTAGTTTGTTGTGAAAGTGAAAGTGACGTGACATGTGGCCAAGTATGGTGACCCATACTCGGAATTAGTGCTCTGCATTTAACCCATCCAAAGTGCACACACACATCAGTGACACACCCCACACACACACACACCCACCGTGAACACACACACCCATTTATGGTGCGGCGCCCGGGGAGCAGTTGGGGGTTCAGTGCCTCACTCAAGGGCACCTCAGTCGTGGTATTGAAGGTGAGAGATAGTGCTGTACAGTCACTCCCACCACCTTCGTGGTCAGCCCTGCTGTACGAGACTCGAACCCGCAACCTTTGGGTTACGAGTCCCACTCTCTAACCATTAGGCCATTAGGCCCCTATACGACTTGTTGTCTTATACTTTTAGATGCGCTGTTATTTGTAAATGCTACTGCTTATGTTAGCTTTTAATATACAGTTTTATCCTGATTAAAGCTTTAATACAGTACGGCAACTGCACATTTAACGCTTCTCATAGCTATGTGAAAATAAGTGTATAATTGGAGCAGTTCATTGTTGGAGCTGAGCTGAATGAGAGAGAGAGAAAGAGCGAGAGAGATGCAGAGAGTGTGCAGAGCAGGGCGACGCGAGGAACAGTTTTAAGAACCTCTGCTTTAGAACATTGTTTTTGAAACTTGTGAATCCATTAGAGTCGTTAGAAGACAGAATTGCGATTCATATATGAATAGATTTTTACGTGCACCTCTAGTTTTCTCTTCCTCTTCTCTAAAGCAGCACAGTATGGCCTCGCCCCCTTTGTTGCCTGTTCCTGGGGGTGGGGTTTATGTAAATTTCTGGGTTTGTGATGTAACAAACCCGGGAAGTAACTCGTTGTAAACTCTTAAAAGTCAAAAAGTCAACAATTTAATTGATTGGGTCTTAATTACAACAATAAACGTTAGCATGTTATTTCAGCCATACTAATGTCTAGAAAGAAAGCCATTTTACCTGTCTCACTTTCTGTGGAATAAAGTCCTGGTCAGATGTATTACAGTAGCTGTTTTCTGTCTAAACAAAAGGAAACTTAAATGGTTCCTGCAATAATGTGTTAAATTACCCACCATATTCCTGCCTAAAATTAACATCTGCACTGGACAAAATATTTAGCACTGACTTTTATGCTTAACATGAAAAAGAAAAACTATTCATTTAAAATATGAAATAAATGCCATAAAAACCATTAAATTTAACTTCCTCATGCATGTCAACACATTGTTACAACACTAATTTTATATTTTAAAACAAATTATAAGTAGACTGTTAGTATTTCTTGAAAACTGTTGCTTCAATTAATGTTTTTTGCAATATAACCTTAATTCCAACCTGAAAATGATTTTTTAGAATTAGAAGTTTCTATCTGCATTTGACCCATTCCAGAAATCCCCATTTAAAAAATTTAGAGGATTTTGATATTGTACATTTAGGGTCCCTGTCATTTTCATGTTTTAAAGAAACTTGTTCCCCATATAATTTTTGCTATATGGAATGCAAAAACTTTGAAGCTCAATATCTCAAAACTGCTCAGAACGCTGATAGAACCTTATAATTCCAAGGTGACAAACTGTCCATAAGAAAACATTCATTTATATTGACACATATCCATGCTGAGGTAACTGTGGGAGATTTTAGATACATAATAGTGCATGAGTTTCATGAATCAGACACATTCAAGGCAGCTTGGAGCTTGTTTAGAGAACACTTTGTTTCAAAGAACAAACTGACCTTCATTTAATAAAGACATACTGTACTAAAAGCTTCAAAAGCTAAACCCATCAGCAAAGGAAGAAAGGTTTTTTTTTGTAAAATGTAGTCAAATGCACCGTGATTGAATTGTTAGGGCATTCTGCAGCATAAATACCAAGAATGAAATATTACTGTCAGAACATTTTTTCCGCTCTCGATAAGCCACTCTGGTGCAGGCAGCCAGAGGCAATGTGATTGTTCAAAGGCAGAAAAGACGACTCTGAGGCCTCTGCCTGTCTCTAGAGAAAAGCATGACATAGTTTGTTTGAAAACCAGACGAGGTTTGACCGATAGATAGACAAATCATAATGTGAATCCATTTCAATTGCAGTTCACAGAAGATCAAAGTCAGGCCTGCTTCATTCAGTGTCTCTTTGAAAATACAACAACAACAACAACACATACGCATAGGGGTCGCCGAGTTGTGGCCCATTCAAAAAGATGCCAGGCATGCGTATTTTTCAGAAAGCGCTGTGCTGCTGATGGAAAGGGCTATTAACTAGCCTTGGGGAAACATGTTTACCTGCTGTCAGTGCTGCGGTATACATAGATCATTGTCATTTAAATGAGAAGCAACAACAATCAAACAGAAAAGGTAATTGCATTTTACCTTTCCGAGAGATAGAATTGATTCGTTTAGCCAGGGAACATCAGATGGAATCAGAGCGCCTGTTCAAGATTTGATGATGAAGATCGCTTTTAATGCGCTCTGACAGCCGAATGAATTGGGAGCCGCGCAATATGACACAGCCTAAACGGAGATGTGAAAACAAAAGTAAAAGGCCAAAACTCTTTTTAATCACAGTCGAGCTGGTGACCCATATGCAATGACGAAAATGGCCCTTCATGCTTGCAGCAGCACTGGGGAAGAATACCCAATATGAGCCCTGGAGACAGCATGTACTGAAACAAATAGAGCAGCGACGGATGCCAGATATACTGTTGGTATGCTGTGGTTCTAATCGTTGTCTAGTAGATCAGTGGGTTTCATCTGGTTTTGCATCAAGAACCTATTTTCACAGTGGACATGCAGTGGCGACCCATCGCAGTACCAAAAAAAAAGCACTTCACAAACGGCTCCTATTTAAATGACATATGTTGAAGATGAAAATTTACAATTTTGGGCCCTACCCACTGCGAAGAGCACATGAAGTGAGTACTCTGAAGGGTGCAGGACATTACTGTCTTATATGTGTGCATTTTGTACACCTTAAAAAAGGACATACTTGGATATTACTACCACGTTTTTCAGTCAGAATTTTACCTACACTACTGTCCAAAGGTTTGGGGGCGGTAAGATGTTTTAATGTTTTTGAAAGAAGTCTCTTAAGCTCAAGGTTGCCTTTATTTATTCAGACATACAGTAAAAAAACAGTAATATTGTGAAATATTATTACAATTTAAAATAACTGTTTTTTTTTTATTTTAATATATTTTTAAATGTAATTAATTCCTTTTATGTAAACTGAATTTTCAGCATCATCACTCCATCCCTTCATGTCACATGATCGTTAAGAAAATCATTGGAACATTCTGATTTGCTGCGTTAAGAAACATTTCTTGTTATAATCAATGTTTAAAACAGTTGTGCTGCTTTATTTTTGTGAAACCCATGAAACATTGGTTTTTAAGATTCTTTAATAATATGAGGTAACATTTAATTTTAAAGGGGTTCCTATTATGCGCTTTACAAAGTCTTTTGGATTTTGTTTTGGGGTGTACTAAACATGCGCTCCAATGCTTGGTAGTTCGAAAAAACGCATTATTTTCACGATAATTTACCTTATTACAACTTTCTCCCCCGCCTGGGACAACGCTCGATTGTTCGCTTGATGAAGGTCGCCTTCCTGAAAAACTAAATGTGTTTTGATTGTTAGCTGTCCCCAGGGCTTGTGATTGGTGAACAGCTTAGACAGTGTTTTAGTACTGCCTCTTGCTCCGTCTTTCAACAAAATCTTTTGGGAATCCGGCACTTTTCACTCCTTGATGTGGAAGCTGTCCTCAGTAAAAATGCGCAGCACACAATAGCAAATTGGGTTTATAATGCTCAGGAACGGAGTTAAAAAAGTAAATTGCAACCACTGTTTCCTGACATCATCCGCTTTCGGAAGCCCAAACAAAGACGTTTGGGCATGGAGGTGAAAAAAAAACAGCGTTTCAGGCCGCGGCACCCAGCTACGTCGTGTTGTACTTGTAAGAATTGTACTAGAACAGCGGTTCTCAATTCCAGTCCTCGCGTACCCGCTCTGCATGTTTTGCATGTCTCTCTTTGTTAACACACCTGATTCAGATCATCTCGTTAGAAGTGTGCTCCGTGCATGAACTGTGTTCCGATTGACATGGTCCCTACACAGTGTTCATTGTTCCCTACTCCCTGAGCAGGGGAAATCATTTGAAGTTTACTTCACTTCGGAATATTCATTTACAGATTTGCGCTGCCCGCTGCCTGCAGCGTCTTCACACACAAACAAAACTTACTAGAGAAGCGTGAAGAGGGACATAATATACCTCTGTAAATAAATACAATTTAAATTCACGTCTCGCACACTTAAATGCCCTTTGTATGGAACATATACGCTCCCTTCGAACTGGAATCATGGAGGAATATCCGGTAATGTCCACTTCGCAGGACACTTACAGTCAAATATAACAAACGTTTGAAGCAATAAGAGAAACACACAAAATGTGGTACGCGAGGACTGGAAATGAGAACTGCTGTTCTAGACATGCCAAAAATTTGAGGCTACAGCACAGCAGCTCTTCTTCTTCGTCGTCTCGTCTGATGCGCTCACTCAACCAAGCGTTCTAACCACAACCTCGCCCCTCCCCACCCCCCAACCATTCGGATTTCTGTAGGTGGGAATTATTTGTAGTGATATTCCAATGAGCCGCTTTGTGATTTCACAAAGCCCGGAAACCAAACGCTGGTGTCCAAACGAGTCGTTTGTTGTAGTTCTTGAAAATGGATTTTTAAAAAACTAAATATCTCCCTTTGGAGTGGACTTTGAGATTTGTAACTTTCTAGATTTTTTTTATGCCCAAACATACACACTACACACTGACTAAAATTAAAAAAGTGAAAAAGTATAATAGGACCCCTTTAAGGACCAATTCTCACTATGAACTAGTAGCTTATTAGCATGAATATTACTGCCAGAACAGTTTGGTTGTGTTTTGCTCCCCATGTGCTCCCTGTGACCTAGTTTTCCCTCTTGTGTTAATTATGTTTATATTGGTTTCAGGTGTTTCTCGTTAGTCCCTCGTTCTTCATGTATTTAAAGAATGTTCTGTTCATTGGTTCCTTTGTCCGGTGTCTATCGTCCATCCCCGTTGCTATGTGTGTGTTCCTTGTTCCTGTGAATTATTAAAGACTGTATTCGCGAATTCCCCTACATCTCCTCGTTCCTCAAAGTAGGCAACTGTGACAGAACACCGGACCTACAAACAGTTTAACTGTGTTTCCCCTCTGTTTTAGTTTCCATGTTTTTTACAGTGTTTGTTTTCTGTTTTTCCCCGTGTTCCCTATGGATCCCCGCTCAAGTTTTACCTCCCTCTCCCGAAATGCCGTTCCCCTTTGGAGGAGCCGGGAGTTCAGCCAGCTCCGCCGTGTTAACGGCGTTCGCATCGACGCTGCGCTGAAACTCACGTGTTTCTTGATCGGGTAACTACTACCACCCTCCCAGTCGACCTCCAGAACACCACCGACCGATCTGGAGGAGGCAATCTCGTGTTGAGAGTGTCTGCTGCCTCCGATCCAGAACACAGCCATACCCAGAGCACAGCCCACCATCTCCCCGCTGTGTGGAGCGCTCCGCAAGCCCGAGCCCACTGTTGACAGAGAGCCCGAGCCCGAGCCCTTTGTGGCCGACGAGCCATCACCTAGGAGTGCGACAGAGCTGAGGATCGGCACGGAGCCAGAGCGATATGTCAGACCTGTGTGCCAGTTTGGTTGTGTTTTGCTCCCCATGTGCTCCCTGTGACCTAGTTTCTCCCTTGTGTTAATTATGGTTATTGGTTTCAGGTGTTTCTCGTTTAGTCCCTCGTTAGTCATGTATTTAAAGAATGTTCTTTTCCTTGGTTCCTTTGTCCGGTGTCTATCGTCCGTCCCCGTTGCTACGTGTGTGTTCCTTGTTCCTGTGAAGTATTAAAGACTGTGGATTAATATTCTCCTGCGTTCTCCTCGTTCCTCGCTCCTCACAGTAGGCAATTGTGACAATTACTAGCAAATTGGGTGTTTTATTAGTACTTATAAAGCACATATTAACTCCTTATTCTGCATGACCATTTTTTAGATCAATTTATCCTACCTTATACCTAAACTTAACAACTACCTTACTAACTATTAATAAGCAGCAAATTAGGAGTTTATTGAGGCAAAGGTTGTAATTAATTGTTTGTTACGTAATATGAAGTTAGAAAGAACAGCATTTATTTCAAATAGAACTAACTGTATAACTATTAGAACAGCTATTAGGATTCTTGCATCAATTATAGTCTCTCTGTGTGAATATTGGTAAATGCAGTGATGCAGCATCTTCCATTTGGCTTCTCCTAAGAGACTGTTGTAGTTTGATTGAATGCATGATTTTTGATGGCAACAACAAAATATATGGGAAGCATTTTCTTTTCTTTTATAAATCAACATGTCTATATTAATTTTGCTGTTCAAATGAACAATTATATGGTTTGCTGCACTGGTCTCAAAACAACTAATGTTTCATCAATTGGGAACCACTTATTTAGAACTGTGACCAATCCAAGATATTGATCATGTGTAAATAGTGCAAGGTGCTGTAGTTGAGTGGTTGAATTATGGCTGATCATTTTACATATATTTGCGCAGAAACACAAGTCTATTATTGTGTCATTCAGGGGCATTACAGCCCTGAGCATTCATATTCGCAGGGTTCTTATGAGCAGCCAATTGTGCAGAGAACTTCTAAATGAGGCCGGTACTAAACTCAGCAAGCGAACCGCACATTGGCATCCGCCTCACGTAGAATGAAGGAACATTCAGGCTGGGCCAAACCGCAACAGCTCTGAGTTTGGATGTTGGCCTTTCTTTCTTTGGTCTTTCTTTTTATGCATCCATCCATCCATCCGTCCCCTTTTTTCGGACTGCCTCACTCCCAGATGTGCTTTATGTTCAGGCCAAAGTCTTCGGGTTCATCCAGTCTGGGATGAACACACAGAGAGCACTAGGGTGTGATGGGTTCTTTTACAAAGGCTTAGTTTCTTATAACAAAATCAAAAGAAAATAACAGAGGTGTGAGAGAAGCTTCGAATGATTACAAGTTAAGCCCCGTTTAACATAATCTTCTGCACTGCTAACACAATAAGGAGAAAATATTTTGCCAACAGAGAATACTTGGCTTCACCATGCAGAGATATATGAAGCAGTGCTGATATTTCTGTCTGACTAAAAGCAGAGAAAACTTAAAAAGTTACTTAGTAATTTTTTCCTCATTAAAAAGTTTTACCCCTAAAGAAATGAATATTACTTTTTAAAAAGACATCAATCATATCAGTAGTCTATTGAAAGCTTCACAAGGATTAGATCATCTCAGGCGCTACAGGTTGAGATCATGACCAGTCGAATACGATTTCCGTAACTCAATCACAGCTGACTGTGAGTACAATAGACATTGTATTTTCTACAATGGCATCAGTGAAATTTGCTCTTGTATGATGCTATATTTATCTCATGACAATGAGCCAATATTATGTTTTGATGTCTAAACAGGGTCCAAGATTAATATTTGCCCCACTTGTCAATGATGAGTGAATTTAGATTAAATTAAATATAGCTTCTTATCGGTAATGAAATTGTTTAATATATTGTAAATACAAAAAATGTAATACATCAAATGTTTTAATTTTAAATTTTAAAATTTTTGAAACTGTGGAAAACGGTGATATTTTTGTGGAAACAGTGATACATTTTTTTCAGGATTTTTTAAGGGACAAAGTTTACTGGATTTATAAAAATAAATATATAATATTAACCTTATAAAGATTATATTATATTAACCTTATATTAACCAAATTTTCGTGGATCAGGGAGCAAGTTTTGAGTTCTGAAAATAAGAATATGTTTTCCTAATACAACAAACGTTTTTATCTCAAAAGATCAAGCAAAATTAGATTTTTCATAATATGACCTTTGTAAATATCACTCTTTCACACAAGCTTCATTCTGTCCTCTGTAAGGCCAACACTGAGAAGCCACAAACCCACATATGAAGCCCACAAAAATGTGAATTCAAAGAAATCACACACAAGTAGCCTGGTCTTGTAGGCTGATCACATCACTCAATATTTCACTCTCTCTCTCTTTCCACTATCTCTCTCTCTAGCCTCTGGTCTCAGCTGATTCCATACAGTCTGAGGCGATAGCATCTCCTGTGCGTGTTTTGACTGGCTGCATGTGTTGTCTCTGTCTATTCTCTCCTTATCTCTGATGGCTTTCCGCGTAGAGTGGCGAGGCCCGCGGAGAGACAGAGAGCTGTGGCAGTGCTGTCATTTACAGATGCAGCACCCGCATCTCAGACCTATTGCAATTTCCCCACGTGCTGTCGGCATGCCATCAGCAAAATCTACATTAGCTGATGGAAAAAGAGAAAAGGGTACGAGAACATTGGAGGGAGAGGTGAAATAAATGAAGTCAAAGATGTGTAGAGCTTTAGAAAGATTGCCAGTGTGACAGTTGCCAGTGTAACGGAAAAGCGGCGTATCTGGACACAGATGGAAAGCTTCTTTAGGCATGTCAGTCTTTCACTCTGAGTATATCAAGTCATTGAATCCTTTGATGAAAAGGTTTTAATCCGCTCAGTATCTTATGGGAATTTTCAAAGATTCACTTCAGTGAGGCTGTTCTGTTGTCAACAAAATTTTCACATTGCTAAAATCAGACATGAGCCCACCCTAGGTTTTTTTTTTTTTTTTTTTGCATTTCTTCAGCAGAAACTGTCATTTAGATGATCCTTGCTGTTAAAAGCATACACAATACAAAATTATTTTTGAAGTTGAAAGTAAAACAAAGATTATTATAGTATGTTTTACAAGAAAATACTATTTCTAGTCTTTTTACTTCAAATTTGTACTTTTAAATCAATGTCCTTCTTGCCATTGCTTTGTAATTTACTAGCAATTTCTGAGTAAAAATGGTTTCTACACCATTTCTTTTTAAATCAGGGTACATATAATATTATATAAAATATAATACACAAAATTATAAAACGGATAGTTCCAGTCCTTGATTCTGATTGGTTGAGCCGCGTTCGAAGCTGTTGTAAATTACTCTACAAACACACACCTTTGTTTACTTCTGTGTGTTGCTCTGCAACCACTTTTTTGGAACCACAACTGTTTCTGAGGAACTACATTGTTTGGTGGAAGAATATAGTTTTTATTAATATCATTACACTTTATTTGCTCTGTTTTATTCTGTGAAACCTTACTACGTATATGAAATAACCG
The DNA here is from genome assembly GCA_018155175.1 of Sinocyclocheilus anophthalmus. Taxonomy (NCBI): domain Eukaryota; kingdom Metazoa; phylum Chordata; class Actinopteri; order Cypriniformes; family Cyprinidae; genus Sinocyclocheilus; species Sinocyclocheilus anophthalmus. The sequence continues at coordinate 60,287 of JADLZN010008663.1, read as the reverse complement.
TTTTATAAAAGCAATAATCCCGTGAAGCCGTGGTTTACAGTGAATTTATAACAGCTTAGCTGTTATAAATTCACTGTAAACCACGGCTTCTTGGGGCTTATTGCTTTAGTAAAACAACAACACCAAATGTTAAATGAATTATTTTTATGAGAGACACAGAAGGAGAAGTTATGCAAATCAAAATTATTCGCTGATAATTTTACCCTCTGCTTGAGTTCACAAATCTCATTCACACTTGTGTTCAGGTATGGTGCCTTTTCGGCACCTTTGCACCAGATGAGGTTTAGTATCAGTTAATACAGATTGCTAATTTGATCAAATGGCTTCAGAAGACTTATAATATACTGTAGAAGGCTTGATGTTTTTGTCCATTTTGGAGTTTTGCCTAAACTCTAAAAATTATTGTCTACAAATTAGAAGCTAAGACATTCTACCCAAGATCTCCTTGTGTTTCTTAAAGAAGAAAGAGTAAATGATGACAGAATGATCATTTATATGTTAACTGTTCCTTTAAAGTTTACACGCATCACCATCTTTCTTCTTACTTTGAAGTAGGGAGCACGCAACGTACCTCATCATCTGCACACATCACCATCACTGCTGAAATACGTCATCCGCCTGCAAAATTGTGATCCCATCGCCACCATCTCTCATGCGGAGACAGCCGGGTCTGAGCTGAGAGGTTTTGTGTGGAGAGGAATGCAGAATGGCACGGTTCACAGGATTTGATAACGCAAAAAGGCACAGGATGGAGAATGCAAACACTGAGTCCTGGGGTGACTTTGACCTGCCTTCCTCATGGTGTTTAGAATGTATTTGAATGTGATCTTATTTTGAATGGTTTCTAGTAAAGAACTGGTCCATTCAGTGTCATCGACATTAGTCAATTATTGAATAAAAGGCATGTTTGTTTGTTTTTATGCACATTTTTGGCCTTATTGTGAACAGTTCATTGTACACGTTACTCCAAAGAAAAAAATCTTAAATCAAAAAAGGATTACATTACATTATCCATTCTGGTATGTACTGTATGCGGTCACATTAACGCAATTTTGGCAGTTTCATACATATCAATCATCAACAGCATATGGATATATGAAGCACAGCTCACACAGAGGTCACCTTCAAACCAAGCAGCTTTCAGATGATCAACGAGGAATATTTGCGTGATCAACTTGAACATGAGCGAAATCTGCGTTGGGAATATTTTCGCCCTCACACGGAACCCCAGACTGCACGGATTGCTATAGAAATGACTGGATTTTGCCGAGTAACAGTGAATGTGGAAGCACCCTAACTCTGTCCCCATCATTGACGAAATTTTCTGGCTTTTTTCCGTGTTTTTGCTGTTATACAGTAGGGGCGCTATTACACATCTTCTGAAAGAGTACCGAATGTCTGGATCAAAACGCAGTGAAGAAAAAGCAGAAATAAGTGATCACATATGTAAGCAGATATATGTGTAAAATATCCTGTTTCACTCGAAAATAAAAAAATAAAAGACATTTTCTATTAAAGTCAAAGAGGCTATTTATTTGCAGAAATAACCATGTAGATTGAAAAAGTGACCTATCAGGGCCCAAAGTCAGCCATCAATTCATAAAATGTCTTCGCTGTGTTCCACTTCAGAGAATAGACAAAAAAAATTAATAATAATTTTCACTCAGGGCCAGAACGACTCTATGCTGGAGGAGGGACCTACTGTCCCCATTCTTGACCTTCTAGTTGGCACATATACATCTATCCTCATGTGCCCTTTCATAGTTATTTCATAAACATTAGAGTAGAGAAGTGTAACCAGAGGGATTATTTTCAGTGGCCACCAACGCAGCACTGCCTATTAGCTTCACTCCTCTATTTTTAATGTAACAGAACAAATGATGTCTGCCGAACCACTGCTACTACAGGCACATAATGTTCTTACACTATAACACTCATTTCCAATGTGTGATGGCTGAAAAACTATAATCCAGGACCCTCAATACCTCAGAGAAAAGAAAAATAATTCAAACGTGACGCGGCTAAATATTTCCCCTGTGCTTTGTTCTGCACTCCAGTCTCTTTTGGTCTTTTTTTGAGTGAGTTATTTCACATACTGTATTTGACCAGGCTTGGCTCTATAGGGGGCCCGGGATGGGTCTGGCCCACCCGATCATGAACTCCACCCTGGGCCTACCTAGAAGAAGAGGAAATGCAAAGCAATTGTGTTTTGTTCTAAACTGATACATTTTAGTTTTGTAAAAATCAGCAAAATAAGTTTAGCAATAATATGATAAATCAGGCTCTATGTTCATCTTTCAGTCATCATTGTATGTTTTGCCCCTCAATAAAAACTACAGAGATTTGATCATAAAACTAAGCATTTAAATATCATCTTTCTTTCTAAGACATATTTTTGGGAGATATAGAGTGACAAAGGATATTTATATGGATATTTATGTAAGTAGTCTGCTATACTGCTATAAAGATCTCATTGAATTACAAGCTATCAGAATTTCATCTTACTTTGTGGCCATATAATTATCAGCAACTGCACAAAATTTCATACTTTTTGCTCAGTTTGTGTCTCTGAATAAAACTGAGGTGTTTTCCTCCTTGAGTATGAGCTCCATATTGTCACTGTATTATACTTTACAAGTCATAAAATCCTGATGTATCAAATATCAAATTACAGGGTTAATTACTTCCTTTTCTACTTATTAAAAAAGCATCAGGGTATAAAGCAGTCCCTAAATTCCATTACGTACTCATTGCAGATTCTAGCAAAGTGTGTTTCTGATTAGGCAACAAAACATGTTGCACATTTGATAAACTTATACATTAGTTCATACCTAACAACTAAAATACCTGTGCTGGACACATACTTGCCTGGACATCTGAACAGCCAAAGTATTAAAGATAATAAAGAAAAATGAAAACCCAATCTAAGTGCTAACAGATCAGAGGCAGACATTTTTGTAGGAACACACATTTCCTCTTCTGTACAGTAATGCCTAATTTATTCAACCTGAAAATGTAAATGACTCTTTATAATCCCATTACAATTATTGTCAAAAATATCATTACTTACATATAACCTGGTTAATTGTAAACCTACATTCTACATCCAATGACGAATATTGTATTAATCAAAATGACTGTGCTCAATTTCTCGTTGCACTGTGTTTGATTGACAAGCACGTTTATCAACAGTTAAATCCAGTTAGGAACAGGTTGTTTTGCCAAACACTACGGATCACATTATAAGAACAGGGTAAACTAAGTAGAGTTTTTGCTTTTTGCTGTACTGCACAAATACTGACAAGAATAAACATGGCATTTTTTTCACATGAGATGACTTTATCTGTCTACCAACAGAATCATTTTCTCAGTGACCCAAGCATTCTAACACGTCCCAAAAATGTTCAAATCGCTAATTAAATCCGCCACAGTTTAAATTTTTCTGTTATCAGACAGGAATAACAATCTAGACACAATAAAAGAGGAGTAAAAGTGCACATATTTATCATTGTTCTGTGAAAACGTCTCTAGGTTACGTATGTAACCATGGTTCCCCGAGGCAACGAGACGCTGCGTCGAAGTCGCTTTGGGAACGCCCCTGCGTGATCGCGTTCTGAAGCACGTGTCAAATCAGTCAAATGGAGCAGCGAGACGTCACCAGCGGGGTGACGCACGCACCAGAAAGCTTAAAAGCGCATCCAGCAGAGCGCAAACCAGCTTCGATGAAGTAGCGCCTGCAGGGATGCAGGGAGTATGGCAAAGAGACGCAGCGTCTTGTTCCCTCGGGGAACCATGGTTACATACATAACCTAGAGACGTTCCCCTTCAGGAACTCGAGCTGCGCCGAAGTCGCTTTGGGAATGAGAATACCTACTGCGCCATACTACCAAGTCCCTGCCTGTGTGTGTATCTTGTGAGCACATCACGAAGAGAGAACTTGGGAACCTGGGGTAGATGCCAAGTCTAGGTTATAGAAGCGTACAAAAGTGTGCGGAGAGGACCAGCCTGTCGCAGCACAAATGTCCTGCAAGGCCATACCCAAGTTGAAAGCCTTGGAGGCCGCCATACTCCTGGTCGAGTGCGCTCTGACCCCCATAGGTGACGGGAGGCCAGAGGACTCGTAGGCTAGTGAGATGGCCTCGACCACCCACCTACTCATAGTCTGCTTGGTCGCCTGAGATCCTTTCTTTGGCGGACCAAAATAAACAAATAGCTGATCTGCCTTACGCCACTGGGCAACTTTGTGTGCGTAAGCGTCCAGTGCTCTAACTGGACAAAGCAGATTAAGCCTTTCTTGGCCTACATCCTGGTACGGAGGAGGACAGAATGCCTAAAGTACTATGGGCCCTGGTGAAGAAGTGGGCAACTTAGGGACATACCCGACCCTCGGGTAAACGAATGCCCTAACCATGCCTGGAGCAAATTCCAGGCACGAAACAGAAAGTGCCTGAAGATCCCAGATCCTTTTTAGTGAGGAAATAGCGAGGAGAAAGATGGTCTTGAGCCTGAGCAACTTGACCGAAACTTCTATGGGTTCAAAGGGGGCATTGAACAAGCCCTCCAGAACCATATTCCCCCGCCAGGTTCCCTATGACGCTTTTTGGCACATGGTGCGCTTGTACCAGCCTCAGCCTCAGGCCGCTGGTGCCCTGGAGCAACAAGTCAATAAAGTTGGGGTCTTCCCAAGGTATTTTTTTTTGACCGACATACCCAGAAGGGTGTGTGGTAGCAGCTTAAGGCAGCCACGTATACCTCCGAGTGGAAGCGGAGATAACCCCCCCCCAATGTTTGTAGACACTCAGCTTCCTGCAGATCAACTCACCACCGATTACTGTCTACACCACAATTTGGGCAGTTGATCCTTCTGTGGGTCTGCAGTCGATGCCTCCTCCCCCCTCCCTCCGCACACATGATGCGAAACAAAGTTTCACACTTCAACGGCCCTGTCCCTCATTTCCGTTTTTTCCTCCACGTCGCCGCCGTGACTGATGCATCCCTAGACGCGACGCTGTTATCCCCCCACCGTCTCAACAACCCTCCAGTAAATTCTCGAGACCCCCTCATGATGCTAGGCGAGCCTGCCCCTGCACACCCCTCAGGGGACATGCCCACAGCTTCCATAACTCCGGGTGGAGGTGAAGAATGGGCGTCCTCCCTCCTCCGCCCGGAGAGATAGAGGACTGGTCTCCCCTCCTGTTCAGGGACACCTCTCCCAGCGATCGCGATTTTTGTACCGATAGACTAGCCCCCCTCGAAGTTTAGGCAGGGGATGACCACAAGTCCTGCCCCCATCCGACCCACATTATTCCCGGCAGGCCAGAAGGCCGGCCCTCACTACGCAACCGGCAAGGAAACATCACGGCTACACCTCTGCCAGAACCCATTATTACCGGGGAAATTATGCGTCACCAACTTGCCACCCAGAAACCCTCGGCCACGAGCTGCACCATGCGCATCATCAGCCCCACGTGGGAAGCTGGATGGTGAGGGAGCAATCACCCGATTTGCGAGCAAAGCTGTGTTGTTGTTTTATCCTGACCCGACGCCACAATAGACTCAAACTTGTCCCCGCCCTTGTTACCAAAATTCCCTCCAACATGCGCCTCCACACCCTCACTAGCACCCCCCCCCCCCTCCCCCCCCCCACACCCCCCCCCCCCGGGGTGGAGCCTCCATCCCTTCCGCGGACCCCCAACTCCAAGACCCTGTCTTGACAGGATATTGCCCCCTGATTTAGATACCCAGGGATGTAGACTGCTCTTAGTGAGAGGAGCTTTCCCTGAGCCCACAGAAGGATCTGGCGCGCCAACTTGTACAAGGGGCGCGAACACAGACCCCCCCTGCCGATTGATGTAGGAGACCACCGATGTGTTGTCTGTGCGGAACAAGCACATGATGTTCCCTTAGGTCTGGAAGGAAGTGTTCTAGAGCTCGAAACACGGCCAGCATTTCCAGGCAGTTGATGTGCCAAAAGAGATGATGGCTTTCCCACAGACACTGGGCAGAGCGGCCACTAATGATTGCTCCCCAGTCCGTGAGAGAGGCATCCTTCGTTAGCATTACGCGACGACAAGGAGAACCTAACGTCGGGCCTTGAACCAGGAAACAACGTTTCCTCCACATGTCTAAGGCACATAAGCATCACCACGTGACCTTGATCATGCGAAGCGGATTTCCCCTTGGGGAAAAACCCTTTGGTTCTGATCATTTTTTTTCCCCATCCACCACTGTGTACGGGTATCAGATTTCCGAATTTCAGACAATCCTAAGATTTGGTCAAAATAGTTTGTGTGCTTGCCCCACCCCACATGAGACGAATTCCACAGAGGCCCAAGACACAGGATGTTCATAAATCATATCCTGGCGCCACAAGGCTGAACCAACTAGCAGCTTTGAGTAGCTCACAGCATTTAAACAAAAAAACACTTATTGACAATTCCAAGGAGATTGTCATTTTTGGGGCAAGTAATCAAGATTAAATGGTCAAAAGAGATGACAGCATGACCATCACGTGATAGTAACCACAATCACGATCCCTGTGGATTGACTTCCCCCACCTCGACGACAAAGAACAGACTTTCAGAGATTCCCTACAGACCTCTTAATCTCTGGTCTTCACAGAGAACGATATCCTTTACGTCCACCGGTAGGATCGCAACTGCCTTCCCTGCATCTAAATGACAATAAAAGGACTCGAGCAACTAATCATTGCTCTATATATATAACTCCATATTTATGTATGTAACCTACAGTGACTTATCAGGTCATTAATTCGTCTTACCTGGGGTATCGTACCTTTTTTTAATAACTATTGAATAGCTTAATGGCTCGTATTCAGGTTTGGTATGTGTGAGTTTGAGAATTCATGCTTTAAACGTTTCTTCCAATCACTTCTTTGTCAAATGTATCATACTCTTGTTATAGAAATCATGTCCAAAATCATACTCTACCAGAGCGGGAAAAACAACGCCGGGGGACCAGTTGCACCCGATAAAAGAACATTTGATTTATGAATGGGGAGGAGGAATATACAACACCCGAGCAACGATGACATCTAATTGGTCAAAACACCATTTGGGTGTGTTAAACAGCCTGGTTTAAATACTCAGGACACCATCAATCTTTGCTTTTTGTGTCTAGCTTTTAGGTTTTTGTGTCTAGCTCTCGCCCTCTTCCTTCTGCCTTTGTTGCCTTGAGTTTGGGTATTCGTTTGTCTTTGTTCTTTTAATATCATCACATTCTTCGTTTTGTTACGCCGTGCTAAGGCTTACACGCCATACTCCTCCAAAACCCCCCACTGAGAGAAACCGCCATTTCTTCCTGGTTTATAATCAAACTTCTAGTTCTTACTTTGTTATTTTATTCTTCCGTTGAGAGTTCGTGGGTTTACGAAGTTAAGTTTGCCCCTAACGCCGACATCTCGAAAGAGTTTCCCATTTTTCTTCTTTTTTTTCCCCTTTTACACCCACCGAGTGCAGTCTTTAAACTTCAACTGCAGTCCACAGCTCCGCGTCGCCAGCCAACGGCCAACCACTGGCTTCCCAAGACTGAACCTCCAGCCAATCAGCAACCTCGGGAAACCCCTTTCGGCAACCAGACAAGGAAGGAAACCCCGCACACAAGAAAACAAGTACCTCCAGATCCTAGCTGAACAGGTGCATTTAATATAAATTTTAACCTAACTGAGAAACTCAATGCGAGGGTTAATTAAATGATTGATGGTTGTTCAGATCTATGCAATTGCACATATTGCTGTAAACTCGGGATTTCACATTTTCATTCTCTTAAAACTAATTATTTCCTCACTTTCTATCTTTCTACAACTTGTGTGAATGCGTGTGTTTACGCACCCAACGTTATTGTCTCCTTTTTGAGGATTACAATAAAAGGCCTTATTCGACATGAAACCCCACGAGATTATGTTATCTTCTGTGTTTTTGTGTCTTTTTTTTCTTATTTTCCCCCAAGTTTTAATTTCTTAAACTGCCGATATTGGTACTATGATAAGTAATAGGTGTACACTATGGTATTTTGATATTAAATATCCACTCTTTGCAGAATGAGGGTTCATATGGCGCGTTCAAGACTCGCTGGGCCGTATCCATGATAGCCGTTAAAACCCGTGATTCTTCCAAATTCCTCGTACAATATTGGTGGAGTTCCCTTTTAAAAATTAAATGTTCACTGTGAGCTAAATTGACTGGTTTCCCGTACAATCTGCAAGGGTCTCGTGTACAGCAGGCCAAAGGTATCACGTTGGACGCTGCTGACATCAGGCCCAACAGCCTTTGAACTGTTTGACAGTGAGTGACTGGCCCTCTCTTACCCTCGTGACTGTCGTGAGGATTGACTCGAATTGAGCAGGAGACAGACGTGCCTGCATCGAGGTTGAGTCCCACATCACACCTAAATAAGTGGTTCTCTGTAGTGGAGAAAGAAAACTCTTCTTGGTGTTTAGTCTTAACCCCAGCTCTCTCAAAAGGGGCGAGGACGACATCTCGATGCCGATGTTCCCAGACGCCTATAGCTCGATTGAGCTAGTATTAACCAATGTCAATAATTGAGTATGCAGATGCCTGTGAGAGCAGTGGAGCTAGAGCAGATCCACACCACTCGTGAAAGAGCGGGATGTGAGCGTGGAAAGGCCGAAGGGAAGAAACTAGATTATTGGTATGCTTCGCCCCCGAAACAGCAAAACGAAGGAATCTGGCCACGTGTTTGAGCGTTTAGCTGATGGAAACACCGGAGAATACAGGTCTTTGAGATCTACGTAATATTAAAACAGTCTCGGACTGGATTGACGATACTATATGCTTGATTTTGTGCAGTTCATATGACACCCGAAGCGTTTGGATAGGCGGTTCGAAGACGAGAGATTAAGATCGGACACCCCAACCCCCATCCTCTTCGGAATGATGATGTACGGCTGTAGGAAACCTGGTATCGCTATCGAGCAGAGAGGAGGACACACGTCTATGGCCACCATTCCTCAAGAGCCAGTATATCTACTCTTGTATTCCTCCCCCATTACAGAGCCTCGCTGCGGGGCCCCATCTAGTGTTGGGGATGGACATTACGTTGACACAGGCTCACTGAGGGGGCGAGCTCTCCCGTGCCGTTACGTTGCTGGGCGGCAGCTGGGAATTCACTTGTCGGAGCTCACTGAGCCCTGAAAACCGAGGTGGCAGGGGTATAAATGAACCACCATGAGGGCACTGAAGGAACAACCGACCTGACTGCTGCAGCACCCTCACTTGAGGGGGCGAGCTCTCCCGGGATTTTTCGGAAAGCACTGCATGCCCCGGTGGCAGTTGGGATTTCGCATCTCGGGACTCACTGAGCCTCTTGAACAGCACCGAGGGTGGCGGGGTATCAAGAAGAATACGTTGAGGGCAGTCATTGAGGAGATTGGGCACCGTATACTGAGGGGTGATCTTTCCCTCCACGGGGGCTGCCCTCACGGGATCGGGCAATGGTTAGGGACCCATTTGGCACGAGTTCCTCTAGACAAATAATGGTCGCAGACTCAGTTTTTCGCGTATAGAAGGACCCCGAAACTGAGAGCATCGCCCTGACCACACGCCTAGTTTCTGTGGGAGGGGTGCGGGTGTTGTACGACTCTAGTTTTTGAGACTGGCGATCTGAGGATTGAGGTTGGGTGCTGCCGCCTCAAGTCAGCCCACCCTGAGAGTGTCAGCCTGGGTTATCTTGTGCTGTTGGTTATACATCAGTTCCATGGTTGTTGTCAAACATGACTATCCAGCTCTGACCCACCGCCGTTATAAGCTTTCCCAACCAGACTGATGTAAGAAACCACAGCGCGGGCTTCCAATCCCTGAGAGGGAGCCGTGGAGCTAGCGGGTGAGGACCGAAAAAAGGGCGACACGTCTCGGATCCCTCCGGTAAATCCACTTGCGATGCCCATGACAACAGTCTATGCTGTGCCTCGGCAACAGCGGGTCTGCTGCCAGCGGGATCGTGAGCCTGGCTGCTCTCATCAAACACGGCCAGGCGAGTGCGGAGCGTGCGCAGCGAGAGCTCGCTGTTATGACAATCAGCTGCTCGAAAGCTGACCGTGCATGCTCCGCTCCTAAACAAATGACACACGAATCGTGTGTATCCCCCGCCGCCAGATATCATGGGCAGGGAGAAACACAGCGTTTGTAATGCCGTTCACTCGCCATAGACTTTTTCATGATTTTTTTTTTTTTTTATATATGCTTGTGCGGACAGAAAACAGTAAATAGACAGACACATACACAGAGCGCTACTGAAAGGCAGAAACTGGTTTGCGCCCGGCCGAATGCGCTTTTATGCTTTCTGGTGCTTGCGTCACCCAGCTAATTTTGGCAGCAAAATTAGGTAATTTCAACTGGAATCCATGCTATCCAATACTTTGTGTGAGGGAGAAATATTTCATAATGGGTTCAAGCTGATCACTCACAATGCTCACAACTCACAATGCTGAACGGCAGACAATTTTCGACAGTTCAAACTTGCATAAAAAAAGAAATATTCACCCTGTTACAACTATACTTGATACCCTACTTTATAGGAGTCTACTGCCTAAATATAAAATAGCAGGGCAGTGGTACGTTACCTGCTCAACTTAATAACTGCTTACCTACCATGGTATGATGCATCATTGGAGAAATTAATAAGCTAGTCTCCACTGTTTTCTGAAAAATGTAGTAACATGATTGCACATTTGTCATTTGAATGTTGGTTTACAAATATAGGACTGCAGTTAATGTGACATACAGGTGGGGACGTTTCTCCCATAAGCTATACATGCAGTTAATTCAGTCAGCAGCTTTCTCCAAGCCTAATTTCTCTGAGATGTTACTGTAACAAACATGGCATCTGAGGACTACTTCACTTTACTTTATTTTTTGATCCCTGTTGTTTTGTTTTATCTGATGCTTTATTCATTGCAGGTTCCCTCTTATTGCTGAACCCTAGAAGAGTTACCAAGTTGGACGCCAAGTGAAATGACCTTGACTTGCTTTGCTGAATTGAAGTCACGAAACAACAATGTAGCATACTATGTAGTTTGTACTATTGTTGTTACATATAACATACTTTTCACAGCAGTCCCTATACAGAATATACTGTGCAGCGGTGCCCTATACACAAAGTATACAAGTTGCCCTGAAGTATCCCTGAAACACCAGAGGGCCCCCTTGCTCTCAAATGTGATTTAATGACTAGAGCTGTGCGATTAATAGAATTTTAGTTTCATTTTCAATTTTGGCTTCCAACGATTATGAAAACATGGTGCCGTATTCCATTCCTTTCCTTTAAAGTAATGAGCTGTCGCCTTCAAATTCAAATCAGTCAAATCATGTAACATGACTGTCGTAATATACAGTCTTCTCCTGGATTTGCTTGATACTAAAAAATAGTTAAAAGTGTACTGAGCTGTGAAAGAGATGCTGTTCCCCAGGCGGATTTCTGTGTGCACGATCCGGGATGGAGTATAGTCTACTTCGTGCTTTGGGTGTGTATGCCAAAATGTCCGTCTTGAACTCTTGGCAAGATTTCACTTAAATGCAGTCAGTTATGTCTTAACTGAACATAAACAGCCAAAATAATAAAATGCTTGTAAGTATATTATCAGTATATGCATTCAGTCTTAAAGTGACAGCAGCCTAATACCAACACCTGCTGCTGTGTCTGTCATTTAATGCTGATCAAACAACAAAAGAAAACAAGAGAAGCATTCCCTGTTCTTCTCTAAATAACTTGAGTAGCTTTAATAATAATCAATTTATATTTAATTTATATAGTAAAGACTATGCAGTGTTTTATAAATTTGATTATTCAGTTACTGTATAGTACTGCTATTATTTAATGATAAACATTGTTGGCAAATTGTTATTTCATTAGTTTTTTTCTATTGTATTTTGTTCCTATTGTTAGTAATTTTCTATTTTCACTATGCAGTTAACGATTTTCAACTCACTGTTATTTTCTTTGTTGGACAGTGATGAAAACTGCTGAAAAGGGACAGATTAAAGGGGTGGGGGGGTTTATGAACGCACCGACAGCGGCCCTAGAATAAAAGTTTGTTACAGGGTCTCCAGAATGTAAGAGTTGGGGGTCTTTAAAATAGAGGAGAACATTAATGTATTGGTTGCGGATGCCTTCCGATTTAATTATTTTTTTTTTAACCACTTTAAAATGGCTTTTTGGTGGATTTTAGTCAGAAAACGTAAAGAAAACAACAAACATACAGCAAGATAATATAACTTCACTTACATGGTCTATGACTTGAAGCAAACATCCATCCCTTCTAAAAGTCTGTGTTAAAAGAGAGCTGACTGTTACGCCATTTAATTAAGCCGACTGCTGTAGCCTATATCCAGCTTAGGCTGTTTTCGCTAAATTTGTATATATACTGTTTAAATGACAGCTTGGTAAATCTGTTGGCGATCAAATATTCAATATCGCTACTCATCATAAAGTACTTGGTATATTATAAGCTTCGCAGGGGAGGCGTGTCAAAACTAATATCATATCCTTTTTCTCAATTAGTATCTTTGATGATTGGTTGATATCAGAACCTCCCTTACAAGGATTCTTTTCTCAACACCCCTCAGCACTGAAAGTGAACACTCGATGGTGATTGGCTATTTTTTTTTACCAACGGAGGCACCAGAGCTATCCTCTCCCCCGGCCTCCCCCTACCCTTCTCTATCATTAGCGGTTGTAATTACATCAGCAGATTCGACACATTCGCGATAGAAAAGCGATGCTTTCAAGTTATGGTATTACAACGGTGAAATTACAAACAAAAACTGCACATTCTGAGACATGAACTGAAATGAATTGTGAATTTTATTAACATTCAATCATCCTCCCATTTTCACCTCAAAATTATGGGGAAGCTGTGCTTCCCCTGCCTCCCCCGACGAGCCGCCACTGCTGGCATGCACTATGCAGTCAGCAGTATGCCAGAATTTCATTCCAAAAGTGTAACTTTAGCTGAATCAAAACACATTTTCTAGATTACTTGAATAGAATTTGTTTCCTCCTGTCTGCCACTTGTCTCACGAAAGTGAACACAACATTTTCCGACTCCATTCAGAGTGATCTCCTTTTGTATGAAAGTCGTACGCCTCTTGAAAACATGAAATTGGACAGGATCTCGTTTGATGTCCTATCTGTTATTGAATCACTGACCCTGTGGAAGTGAAGGTGCCAACTTCCAAGGAATGTAGCAGGCTGCCGTGTTTATTCAGATGAGGAGGCAGCTGTAATGAAAACTCTCCACCGAGAATTGAAATAATTTGCGAGTGCTGAAAAGGTTTGACCTTCAAGCTTTCCCCTCCTGTGCCAGACGTCATTTACGAAGCGGGTGGCTGCCCACCGCACCACGGTAATGTGTCTTCTGCCAGGGATTCCCCGGTGTATCAGCAGGGAAGCTTAGCTCAGAGGAGACTTCTGAAGGATTCCAGGTAATCTGATCTCCGTCAGTGGAGACGTGACCCTGTGGAAGGTTGGGTCACTAGGACAAGAGGAATCGTTTAGGTTCGATGCCTGTGTGAAACAGAGAAAATATACACGCTTTTGATAACACACACACACACACACACACACACACATATTCGCCTTAGGTGCTCGAGTGTCATCATCTTAAAGAAGTATTGAAAAATGGATGTACAGCCCTAGTTTCATAATCAGACCTGCCATCATCATTGTTTTTTTGACGCTTGCATCCATGTGCTTGACATGTCATTTTTCCTGTCATTGAAGCATTTCATATTATATCTCTGCTGCAACATCAAGTGCCCAGAAGAAAATAAAGTGCATACCTGTACGTTCCTGCATTTGACATTGCACATGAAAGGTTTGTTATGTGGTATTGATGCAATCATGAGTCACATTCCATGGAGAAGGCCTGTCTCACCTACAGAAGACTGGATGGTGTGGAAAGTTGCTCTTTCGTAGCTCTGGAGACTTAACTGAGTTCTTAGCTTGAGTGTCAATTTCTCAGATACTCCTGCAGAATTCTGTAAGAGACGAAAAATGGAAACAAATGAAACACTGACATACATAAAGCATGATGTAAAATGAATGTGCATATAGCACAGTTCAGATCAGACATTTTTGATGAGAATTGTCTGACTTTTGATAGGTAAAATAAATAATTTTAGTTCACTGACGAGCAGCGCAAAAAATTGCGTGAATATGAACGTGGTTTTGCGCAGCTCGTCAGTGAACAACAGCTCTGTGTAGTTAATGCTGCTCCATGTGAAAGCCCGCACATGATGGAGATTTACCGCCGATTACAGAACCGGCTTTACTGAAAAGATGCTCGTTAAATAGCGCATGCGATTTATCATGCAGCCCTACTTTATAATGATTAAAAAGCATCACTCATCAGTTCATCGCGATCTCACAAGGTTTCGTTATAATCAATGAAGCTCTCTAAATTGCACAATGACTCTTTTATTTGCACTGTCTGCACTTTGTTGATTCACAAGCATGCAGAACTGCACTGAACAAAAACTCCAGAATTTTCAGCGATGAGTGAATTAAACACTTCTGATTGGCCGCTGCATTCAAAAAATCCACAGACATGCTTGTGATTGGCTATATTCCTCAACGCTGCAAAAACACGTAAATAGAAACTTTTGATGCTTTCCAGAGTGCAAACACAAATTCATACTGGATTGCCAGACCTTCAGTTCTGAGTGCTTTTGCTTTCACCCTCTAACACCCCAGCAGAACTGGGCCTGGGCTCCAATTTGGGGGATTCCATTGCTACAACAAATTGATACCATTGTCGCCCCTGGTGACATTAGATTTATTTGAGTTAAAAAAAAAAAAAAAAATAAAGGCTAAAATCAGGTATTATTGTGAAATGCTTTATAATTTAAAATAACTGTTTTCTATTTTAATATCATTTAAAATGTAATTTATTATAGTGATGGCAAAGGTGAGTTTTCAGCAGCCATCAGTGTTAATTTAGTACCACTGAGATACTAGTTTAGTTTTCATATATTCTAAATTAGTTTTATTTTTATATTTCCTGTGTTATTTTTATTTAATGTCTCGCGGTTACACTTTATTTTAAGGACCGATTTCTCCGCTATTAACTAGTGCTTATTTCATGCCCATAGTACTAGCATATGGCTGTTGTATTAGACTTACAAAGCACATATCAAAGGATCTAATTTGCAGACTTATTTCTCAGATCCTTTAATCGAGCCCATCACTAAAAACTTAACAACCACCTTACTAACTTTTTAATAAGCAGCAAATTAGGAGTTTATTAGGAGGGGAAAAGTTGTAGTTAAAAGTGAGTTAGTGTTCCCTATGTTGATAATTCTAGTTTTTTCGCGTTATCCCCATAGTTCCTCATATAGTTTGTTTTACTGTTATTTCAGTTTTAGTTATTTTAGCTCATCAAGTTAAACTAAATAAAAATGGGAAATGTTGTCTTTGTAACTAGATGAAATATAATATATATATATATATAAAAAAAAAATAATAATATTAATTTAGTATATAATAATTTTACGTTATTTCAGTTAACGTTTGTTTATTCAGTAACGATTTATTTATTGTTTTTATCGATATTACTTATTTACTTAATTTACCTTTACTAATGCCTATTTAGTTCATTAAGTCAGGCTTCAGTGTCACTATGATTCTTCAGAAATCATTCTAATATGCTGATTTGCGTGATGCCTTTACTGTCACTTTTGATCAATAATACATTCTGGCTGAATAAAATAAATTTTTTTTTTCAAAAATAAAATAAAAACAAAACAAAACAGACAACAAAAAATACTTACTAACCCCAAACAGTAGTGTATTTTTTTTGTCAAGGGTGTGTCATTAACATTCATTCATTTGATGTAAAAGTATTACGTCTACTGGTTTCTGTATAAGCTGTCACTGGTTACTGTTGTCTGTCCTAAAAATTCCACATTGCTCCTTTTTTTGTAATTTGCATATTTTCCTTTGCAGAAGACCGTGCCATTCTAGCCTCTGTTCTCTTAGCACTTAGATCACAGCATGCGGGAGGCAGCAATAGGAGACTTCACGCATGGACAACTACCGGATTGAGACGCTTTCTCACAGTAGCGCATTCGTCATTGTAATTAGCCTTAATCATGGGAGGTGTGCTGCTTTCTGAAAGGGAGGGGGAAAGGGGCGTGTGAGACTCCCAATGTGTCAACATTCGATTCACTGGCCGCTTCCATTTGAATTTGAATCTCCACAATAGCCAACAGAAAAACAAAGACTTCAGCATTAAGATTCTGCTCTCTCGTACGCTCCCCATCACGTTGCTGCAGAAGGCCTGAATCTTCGTCCCCTGAATAACACATGGGAAACTTGGGGGCTCCATGTGGTACTGCCAAAAAGAAGGCGGCCTCGAAGCTCTGCCTTTCTGCCTTACACACATATACAATCCCCTACACACAGAGGGGAGCCTCTCACATTGAACATCCACTCACAACAAGTAATTCTACATGTTTTGTCTTCAAATGACAAGTTGATGACACATTTGGAAGTAAAGCTTGTCACATGTGTGAGGATTCATACATGCGTGCATCTAAAAAATGCTGATCCTTTTTGTCTGGAGAGTATTCAACAGGTCCACTGGACCAGTATAGGATATGACTGCGCTCAACTACTGATCTCCGCTCTCACTGAGCGATTTGCTAGCATGCATTCCGAATGATAATTATTGAAATGATTAGAGTGTCTTGACAGACTCCAGTTCAAGCCAACAGTGATTAATGGGAGAACCCTGGGAGCCCTTATTTTAATAATTAATAGGATAACGCGATGATTGCAGCAAACTCCTTAATGTTATTACACTTGCAAATTAGATTTTTGACGTGAAAGAAACCAAAGCCGTCATCTGTTTTTCTGTCCAAGTAAATCACGTTTTAAACGGTTATTGCATAATTCATAAAATCTGCAGAGAGAACACCTGTGATTAACGGAAATTTTGCATATTAAAATTAGCATTTTTAAAATAGAATTGTTTTGTCCCTGGACTCTCTAATTTGGTTTAAAATTCAAGATTTTAGAGGCCCCAAAAAATACTTTAACCATGAAATTTCAAATCTAATAAGAACCTTCCATGTAAAACGTTACATATTATGTTAGATTTTAAATACAAAAAAACAATAGACACACTGTTCAAAATGAAGCAAAAGTGCTGGGACACATTCTGGAGGTCAAACATTGGATAGTTGTTGATAGTTCATGTGATAAATTACACCTGCTATGACACCTGTCTTCCTACGCCCACTAAAATAATCACCAGCTGATTAAAAGTCATTGACAAAAATTGTCTGAAAAGTATAGATAGTAGAAAAAGCTCCAGCAGCATTTGTCTGTAGATGTCAGTTGCACTGATATTTTGCATCTAATGCAGTAACATATATTTATAAGTCTATCTTAAGTGTCTAAATGCTGTTTGGAGCCACTTCACATGATCAAAAATTATTTTTTTTCAATAAAAAAGAGATGCATTTAAAGTATCTGCCTATTTAAAGGACCACTGCTCAGGCCACATGTTTAGTGACCCCTGGCAGCACCAGACTTAGGTCGCCATCTACTGGAGGGAGTGCTTTTGTACCCCGTGGCCTGATTGCTATACTTCAGACAAACTTCCTAAATGCTACAATTCCAAAAGTGGATACAAGACCTTCAAGATAATCTTGTGACAGAGCTGTTGGTATATGTGAGACTTTCTTTGAAATATGATGTGCAGTTCTCACAAAAAGAACACAATATTTTCGTGAGAATCACTGTTATTTGGTGGTTAAAATTACATACTGCAAGACTGTAGAAAGAAAAGCATCTGCTCTTTGAATGTTTATTATAATTGTGGCATTTGGGGCATCAGGAGAAAAAGAAAGACCAAAATGTGAAATCCACATTTGAAAACTAAAAGCCTCTGCAGCAAAGAAACAATGACGATTGCAGATATCCAGCACGTACTGTTTCAGCATGGACACTTCAAAAACCCTTTGAAGAAAAATGAGTTTATCACCTGAACATGGGACTTTGATCCTAATATCACAAAATGTTTTAAACAGGCCAGAGTGATCATGGAATGGATTGTAACAGTAAAATGCGAATAAGAATAATACATGCTAATTGGTAGCAGAAATAAGCATTTAATTAAAATTATTGGACCCAATTTATGTTAAGTGTCTTTAACTATTATGCACCAATATTTAAATTAGTAATTTGATATGTTGCACATACTGTGTGCATACATGTTTTTATATTATTGTACTTATATTTAAAAAATACACTGCATGAAATTACACCTGTGATTAATTTCTGTAGTTGCATCTACAGTATATCTCTAACCTTACTAATATTCTACCTCAATAGCAGCAAAAAAAATAATAAATAATATAAAGTGGGACCAAGTATAATATATATAATATGAATAAACATAGGTCTGGTTCACATCAAGTACATCTTGTGATTTATGTTAATCATAAAAGCATGTGGGTGAAATCCTTGCGAGACCCTGTTTAAGGCCAAAAGATTAAAGGGAGGAAAATACATAGTGTCGCATTTTAAAAGCTCACGCATTACTATTGTTATCAACAAACACCTCATGCCTGTAAAATAAAATCTATTTTATCTTCCTCCAGAATGAGGGAATTATACCGTATCCCATGGTGCCTTGCATGCTTTATCTGCCTGTCTCTCTTTCCCTGAGATTATTCCCTTTGGTATTATGATTTCACCTTTGCGCTGCCATTCAGTGATTATTGATGATGTCTCTGGCTATGCTGCGCATCCGGCCTTTGACCAGAGGATACATCTTGACTCATGCAGACAAATAAAAGCATCAGAGGCAACATATCGATTTGGACGAGAATGGACACATTGGCAAGACCTTTTTACTTGTTTCCTTTCGCTTTCTCATGGAAAAAAGTAACAAATAGATGACACCGACCCCAAGAAAAAGCAGCTCGTTTTCATAGGAAAGAATGCATGGCAAAGAATGAGAACTAAAATAACTTATTAAATTATTAATTGGGCTGAAGTGAGATGTGTTGGCCTGCCGGGCTGAATGAATCAATGTCTGGCTTTATGGTGACGTGTGGCATTTAGGTTTCGTGTAAGAGAATGATGATTCTGTGAGTGAATGCTGCATGTCCTCTCACACTCTTAAAGGTTAGTTAACATCGCCAGGAGGAGTGTTTATATTTAAGCAATAGTTCAAACAAAAATGAAAACTTGCTTAACATTTACTCACCCACATGCCATCCGAGATGTAGATGAATTTGTTTCTTCATTGGAACAGATTTGGAGAAATTCAGCATTCCATCAGTTGCTCACCAATGGATCCTCTGCAGTGAATGTGCCGGGTGCCGTCAGAATGGGAGTCCAAACAGCTGATAAAAACGTCACAATAATCCACAAGTAATCCATACATCTCCACTCCATCAGTTAATGTCTTGTGAAAAGCTGGATGTTTTTATAAGGAACAAATCCGTCATACGCACATTTTAACTTTAAAAACCCCTCACTTGGCCAAAATACCAAGTCTCATTCTTATGAAAAAAAGTCCATCTCCTGCAGTCTTTTCACATTAAAGTCCACCAACATATTTGTTTAGAACTGTTTTGGACAGTTTTTGCTTGTAAGCGGTGCTTGATCTGTACATATTCCTCTCCTTATTCGTCTTAATGAAGAAAGTATTATTAGAGGGCTCATTTGAAGTTAAAAACGTCTTGGATTTGTTTCTAACAAAAACACAACTTGTGAATTATTGTGATGTTTTTATCAGCTGTTTGGACTCTCATTCTGACGGCACCCATTCACTGCAATTCATTTCTCCAAAATGTATCCTAAATCTCTTCAAACCTGTTCCAAAGAAGAAACAAACGCATCTACATACTGGATGGCCTGATGGTAAGTAAATTCCCAAAAATGTAATTTGGGAACCTTCTTTAAGGCCATATCTAAGACAAAGTCAAATGACATGCTTGAGTTAAAAGGTTAGTTCACCCAAAAGTGAAAATCAAACCTAAATGCAGTTTCTTTTTCCATGGAACACAAAATACGTTTTTTAGCTCGTGCCATAAATATTGTTCATATTACTCAAATACTGTTTTCTCAATTCTATTTCTAGTCATCGAAGGACCTTTCGTAATAAAAGTAGAATAAATACTGCAGAAAACTGCACTCCATTTCAAGTGTAGCCAGGAATTGTGTATTGTCCTCAAGCGTTATATTATAAACATAATTAATTGTATCTGTTGTAACAGTTCACTGATGATGATCAATACATACTGACATTTGAATACTTACATTTTGTCTCATAGTTACGGTCAGTGGAGTGTCATACTGTATATTGGGTCTTTGGTGTATTGTGATGGGAAACAATCCCATTACACTTAAAACTTATTTTACTTCTACAGTTATAAATCTGAGAAATAAAATATGTTGCAAACATACAGTACTGTTAAAAAGTTTGGGATTGTTAAAAAGTCTCTTATACTCACCTATGATGCATTTATTTGATCATAAATATAGTAAGAACTGTAATATTGTGAAATATTATTTCAATTTAAAACAGCTGTTTTCTATTTCATTTGTTTTCGATAGGTAATGACTACTAAATTGTCAGCATCATTACTCCAGTCTTCAGTGTCACATGATCCTTCAGAAATCATTGCTGCTCAAGAAACATTTCTGATTATTATCAATGTTGAAAACAGTTGTGCTGCTTAATATTTTCAGGATTATTTTATGAAGACCAGCATTTATATGAAACAGAAATATGTTGTAACATTATAAATACCTTTACTGTCAATTTTGATATATGCTTGCTGAAAAAAAAATCTTTCAAAACTATTCCCCTAATCGGATGGCATAGGATAAGGTGGATAAGATGGTGCTTGTCTTTTATCCACAAACATAATACACACATAGAAGGACAGAAGAAAGTAAAGCAGAAGCTGTATACATGAGGCTCATGCTTCTCTGGATTAAGGTTGCGCTGATGGAAGAAGAGGAGGTAAATGATGAGTAAGGAAACCCTGCGGGGGGTGTTAGGGATCGGGTCTTTCCTCTGGGGGGGGGCGGGAGGACAGACCTGCACTACAGCTTGAGTCAGTCTCAGTCTGTCCACCAGGAATAATTTAGATCAACTCCCTCCAATACACACAATTTGCCTCAGAGAGATGGAAAAGCTATTACACGCTATAAAACACCATGAAACATTATATTTTTAAACTCCAAAAAATAAAGTTCAGTTCATATTTACAAGTAATGCTATGTGCATACATTTTTTTTATTTTTAATTTTAAATAAAAAGCAACTACAACTCTCCCTTTGCATAGAACAAATAACAGGTTAAGCATGACATGAGAGTGAGGAAATGGAAACTTCCATTAGATAAAAGAGCACTGTTGTTCTAAACTGGTCAGCACATCATCCGTTTAAACAGACATCAGTTGATTGCAGCCTGGATGCTGAATTGCCAAATTACATTTTGCCCTCTGCTGCTGAACAGAGGAATGTTTCTTAATGTCAGCTTTAATCATCTATCCTACAACTCCTTAAAGATGTAATTCAACATCAAATGTTTTATTGCTGACCTTCAAAATCTTTAATGCATAATGAGAGTCAAAATGAAAAGATATGAAAATTTAATTTATAGAGTTTTCACTGGGATGACAATTACATCACAGCTGCATGGCAGTGAATGCCAGACTGTGCCTGCAATATTCCTCTTCCGTTATAGTCCCTTATTCCCTTGAGCCCAGGTGAAAACATAGTCATCAAAATGCATCAAAAAGGCATTTTGACTTTGTGAGGTCACAATCATCCTAGACTCAGTTGCCCGAAAGGCAGTGCTCCAACACATGGCATGGCTGTGTTTCGGATGACCCAAGTACTAGTTCCAGCTTGTAATACTTACCGATCCTGTTCTCCTCTCTCTGTGCCACATTGCTTCTGGTCAAGCCTCTCCTGTCCCTACTGGATGGACTGGATGGAGATAGACAGACAGACAATAATAAAGAACTTTACAGCCATCAGTGAAACAGAACAAATAAAGATAGTATTAGGAGAGGGACAGACAGCAGCACTGGCTGCGAGATACGTGTGGATGTGCCACAGCCTGAGAGACAGCAGGTGAATGTGTGAGAGAGAGAGAGATAGACAGCAAGTGAATGTGTGTTGTGTCTGACCTCAGTGTGTTACCCTACTGTCCACCACAGTGATCCTAAGTATGTATGTGTGTTTCTATGCAAGTTAAGTAAAATATTACAAGAAATCATAACATAATAGCATATGTGGTAACTTGGAATAACCGTTATGAAAGAAACCGAGAACAATAGTGTGTAGGGTTCTTACTTGAAATCATAAGTGCTGGTAACCTGTTTGTACTATTAGGGAACCAAAGACACCTTCCTTGCTTATATCCAACTCTAAATAAGCTAATGAATGTCTTCAGGATTACTGTAAATTTCCAGACAGTTTGGATATAATAACGTCTGAATGCTTAGGCAGCGTTGCTGCAGTGTCTTGCTTAGACTCGTTGACTTGCTGCCTTATCAGGCAGTGACTTTACAGGCAGCATTCATGCATGAAGGCACCTTGTGAAACTGATTTCGTACAGACTTCTGAGGCAACATAATGGTTTAATATTCTACAACAAAATAGAAATCTTTATTTTTAGCTCAACTGTCACAATTTAATGCACAGGATTGTGGGATATCATTGGCAGCGAAGGATACATCTTTGTCGTCTTCAAAAGTTGATCAGATGAAGGTTTCTCAGCAGACAAGATATGTGATGTGTTCATTGTATTCGGACGTGCCTTGTTGTCTTCCTACTTCCATATGATTTTTCATCTATTGGAAGCAGCCACTGTCTTGGAGGTGGGCTCTTTTGACTTGGTCAGTAAAGAACCAGTAGAAATCACACTAGCAATTAAATAAATACATTTAGAACATGCTACCATTGTGGCAGTGAGTTGTTGTTGTTTTTTTTGGTTTTTTTTACAGACTAGCATCACTCCAGAAATCACCTTTTTGCTGGTTGGCTTTCATTGTTCAGTTTTCTGTTGAGCACAGAACGTGACTGTTACACGGATTATATCTGTGTGTCTGTCTGTCTGTCTATTTCAATTCAATTCAATTCAAAATTGCTTTATTGGCATGAGTGTAAATTATATAATATTGCCAAAGCTTAGTAAAATTGTACAAAAAGATAAAAATTATAACAATAATAATAATTAAATGAACATCACAGTAATAGAATTGAATATTATAACAACTTAGAAGTGTTAAACTGTAACTAATTATAACGTGAACATTTGATACCACAGTCTTTAATGATATTTGCTTTCATGATAGATGAACTTTACCTTGTAATGACAAAAGACAACCACAGGAACATATATGCTTCAGGGAGAAAAAAAGAAAAGTTTCAAGTCTTGCTTGATTTTGTCATGAAGTGGATGCAATTGAAAGGAGTCTCATTTTCCACCTACAATGTATTCCTGAGGATGCATTACACAGGGGGCTGTAAGACCCTCAGGGAGTCAGGATTAATGCTCCACATTAAAGAAAAGAAAAAGGGGTATGGTGCTGGGAAATGGGACCCCTACCTGAGACTCTTTGCAATCTCAGCGAAATCAATGTAGAAATATGACATTACTCTCTTCAGGTGTGTATACAAGCAGCAACAATCCTAAGCACAACTACTGTTAGCTGATGATGACTGTACTTCAGTGTTTGGATTTAGCTTTTGCTGGAAAGAGTACTACGTTTTCAAGTTAAAGAGTACAAGTTTAGTCTCAGATTTTGCAGGTTTTTCAACAAGTCTTCTATAGAAAGCAGCAAATATGACTTAATGTTGGCCTTTCTCAGAAGTGCTGTCCTTTTCCGAAGAGGCAGAATTTAGAAGTGCTTGAAAGATTGCTGATGTCTGGACAGCTTCCATTTTAGCCAAAGAGCTCTGCGAGTGGCAACTACATCAGCTCTCTAATCCAGGGTTTTTCAAACTGGGGTCTATAGGGGCCTCCAGTGTGATGCTAGGAAGTGTTAAGTTTTTATTATAATATAATCATGTTAAAATGTACTTCTGCTTTCTAAAGACTGGTCCAACGTTACGATTTAAGCACTTTTTTTTTCTACTGACAGTTTGGCAGAAAATAAGTGTCAGCTTAATGACAAAATGTATGGTAATATTTAACACATTTATGATATTTTTCGTTTCACAGTGTAAATGGGTTTTCATACTTAAACATACTGTATATAGCTACCTTTTATCATTCATTTATTATATTTAAGATTATAATTTCATCATATTTGGGGGTCTGTGGCATCAAAACTTTTGAAAACCATGCTCTAAGGTGCTCAGATTGTTAGAACAATATTGTATTAGCATATATCCTGGGTTTATGGGTTTATTTTCTCTTACAGAAGGTGGCCTTTCATAGATCAGGGGCCTCATTTATAAAATGTGCGTACGCACATATTTTATCTTAGAGTGTGCGTACGCTAAAAACCATGGCAACGTTCATATTTATAAAAATAAAAGTACTTACGGCCACGTCAGGGTCTGAGCAGGCGTACAAACTTTTCCTTGTGGCAAAGTCAGAGTACTGCAGCTATTTGAACGTCTAAGCTGCAATAATAATAAAAGCGGTGCAAGTGCAAGCACCGAATTCATCATAAACAATGAAGATGCAGTGTGAGAGATTAATTGTGCTGTGTAGTCAGATTTGTATTAACGGGAGTTTAAACTGATCTTTTTAGTAGCCTAATGTTGAGAGTCCTTTACTCGCTTTCTGTACACGGTTTATTCCATTTTTTTATTTTTATTTTATTTTACAAGAGAACTTGCAAAGTCTTGATTTACTATTAATGTGTAAAATAGAAAAAAAATGCATAAACTCGTCTCCGACGGTTTTGTCTGTGTAGCCTATAATAATAGGTCTATGTCGTGCAATAACGGTTTTAATCTATTGTATTCAATATCATTGTTAACTGTTTTTATTTATAACTTCTGTTGCTTTGGTTCTGTGAAAATGAATGGAGACATCAGCCTTACATTTTTTTGTCATTTACATTAGTTATATTTGTATAAAATATACTATATATTTTTGTGTCTGTACATTAATGGCACATTTGAGCAGCATTAGTAAACTGTGTAAATATAAAAGAAATGCCAAATCACATGCAGGATTATTCTTACTTTTCTACTCTTACCTCAATTACAGACTCAGTAAAGTATTTTTTTTTCTTTGTGCTTGTCATTCTCAAGCATAGAAATTCAGATATTGGCATGTGCTCTTTTATATGGTAATGATATGAATTAGTGGGCGTTTACAAGGCGGAGATCTGACACCAGTCAGCTGCGCACAATTTCAAGATCATTTGCAGTTTATAAATGCAGCGTCTGGAAGAGAGGCCTATGCGTGTGTTTTTGTGCGCATGTTCGTTTTCTCTGAATCTCACTTACACACTTTTGAGAAATGATCTCTTGGAACAAATTTAGGACGGTTTATACGCAACATTTTATAAATGAGGCCCCAAGAGTTTCATTTAAGTATCAGTTTGGAGTTTTTCTTAAGCCTCCTCAAGTGGAGCACAAACTTTGACAAGGTATTTTCAAATCTGAACACGTTTGTTAGTTGAGGACTACCAGAGGAGACTCTTCTGAGGGTACTTGTGTCAGTCTGAAAAGTGGGAGGCATCCTGAGGCAAAAGTCTTAATTATCTCTACATAATCACATTGCTGTCTAGAAATCTCTTTTTTTTTCTTTTGTACACAAGTGGATTCATGAATAGAGATGCAACTTGTTAACACAGTCTGTGTGTTCTGTCAAAATGATTCCATTCCTAAAAATATCTCAAAGAGGACAGCTAGCATTCCTCAGGGATAAAGTGTTCCTTTAGAGCATTTAGGTGGGAATGGTGCTTTATTATTTACCACCAAACACAAGCCTCCTGTACATTACAAATCTCCCACACCCCCTCAGCAAGCATTTTTGTCCTGACAATCACCAAGCGAAAAAACACAAGCTCCCCAGCACACATGCATATGCAACAAAATAACTTTTCGATATAATTAGTCCCTCTTCTCTGACGAGCACAGTATATTTGTCAGTTGCAACCACCCTGCTACAGTTTCCTGGTTCTGTGGCGGATCTCTGACAGCTTGGAGTTGATCCCGGTACCAATCTGGCCCCTCCATGCCAACGGGAAACAGGCCAGCATGGTATCTGCGGAGGGGGAGAGTGACATTGCGACAACAGTTGGAGGCTCATGAATGAGATAGAGGGACAGAGAGAGCGACACAGCAGTTCCTCAGCGTTGCCAGAGCTGTCAGACCATTAAAAAGCCAAATGATGATGAATGAGAGAGATCAGCCTGTCGGAAAAAGCCCCCTGGCTGTCATCATCCAGCTACCCCACTCTCAATCCTCATTCCACTTTTGAAGGGTTTTTCCCGTCAAATCATTCACATCCCGATGCATTCCGAATCCTGACACACCTCTGAGAAACATGCTGATCGTGTTGATGATTTGGTGCCAGAAATTGAATTATTGCATATGGTGATAATAGTCACAGAAAAGAGTATTTCTGCGCCTCTATCTACAGGGATGTAAAATAGATATTGAAATATGATATTGAATAGATATTGAATGAATAGTGTGGGCTTATGAAAGTGGATGGGAACTGTAAATCAAAGACAGTAAATGGATAAGAGCATCAACCTATGAGTGGAACTTCACAGTGGCAGGACTGAATGAAAAGTCATGATGCAAAGCTAAGAGAATTTGTTTAGCTGTTTTGAACCAGAGTGGTGCCAAATCTAGTAGAGATGTTTACTGTACATAAGTCTGAGTTTGAAGGAATTCAGGGGAGCAAACTGGATGTGTTCCAAAATGTAGCAGGCTGACTCGCTGCCTACATAGACAGCTATACCTTCAAAGATACCATCCTAACAGTCATGAAACCTCATTGATTTGCGGTGCTTTACACAGGCAGCAACTCCACAAAGGAGACTTGACTTGCAATGTTTTTAACTCTTTCCCTGCCATTTCCGTCAGTACATTCAAGTGTTTTTAAAAAAAAGAATGCATGAAGCAAACACTGTTTATTTTGTTTAAAATCAGAGGTTCTGTACTTTTTTTTTGACATATTGCATGTTCAGATATTCATACAACAAAATATTCTGGGGGCCATTACATTTTTGTGAAAATGATCAAATATGTTGGCGGTGGCTGGCAATTAAAAAAAATGCTGGAAGAGAAAGAGTTAAGCATTTGACATAGGAGCTGTTGTAAGCTAACAACGTGATAACAACCATACATCACATTTATTTTATACATTGAACAATTTTTGGATTGCTGAAATTAGCAAAAAAAAAAATTAGCATGATGACAATACAATGAATGGTATGCTCGACCTGTGTACTCTAACATGACATATCATCTCTATATATCTATATATAATAATATATATCTATCTATATACCGTTATACCGGTTATAACTCGGTCATTATCACTTTAAATAGAAACTCGGGCTGGAAGGGTCCGGTGTCCTGCAGAATTTAGCTCCAGCTTGCCTCAACACACCTGCCTGAAAGTTTGAGTCTACTAGTAAACCTTGATTAGTTAGGGATTCAAGGTGTGTTTGATTAGGGTTGGAGCTAAACTCTGCATGACGGCAGCACTCAAGGACCGAGTTTGGTGACCCCTGCATTATGAAATAACGACAAAACCATTTTTTTATTGTTTGAATCTGTCGTACATGTAACAGGTGCACATCACCACACTTCTAAAGCCTAACTATTGTGCCATATAAAAATTCTAAATATTCAGGATTCATTTATAAGCCAGTTAGGTTTGTTATTTGAAAGGCAGGACATCCTTTCATACAGCCACAATGTCAAGCATTTCATTGCAATTTCAACTTGTGGCCTGTCTCTTATACGTCTCTGCTTTGATGCTCTGGCCTCCAGGCAAGAGTGCTCTGCAGAGTAAACACCTGAGCCTAGATGTCCCCCCCCACCTGATGAATTTAATAAATAATACAACACTACAAAAGAGAATTGGATAGAGAACCAATAAAGGAAAAAAAAACACGTTGACAAAACAAAACAAAACATTTGGAAAAGGTCAGGATCAGATAAGTGCAGTAAAAAAGATACCAAAGACAGAAAGGCAGAATGTGAGACAGATGCTAGAAACACACAGGCAGTCATGGTGAGGCAGCACCAACTGTGAGTGAGAGTTGCTTCGCCTGTGGAGACATCGATTCACATATTGACCGAATCCCCTCACACCTGCCTTTATCTTACTACAGCTCAGCGAGGCTCCCAAAGGAAGAGTGACCGGCGAGAAGACAAAGAGCGTATGGCGGGAAGAACAGGTCTCTAGTTATTCATCACCTATCACAGGAGAACACCGCCAATTCTGTTAACATTTAGTCTTTGACTCTACAAATAGATGACACCCGCTTCGTCATTTTCAGATAGGTAGGTGAACAAATATGACTTTTGCGGCTAGAATTTGAGTAGGATTATGCAAGATCTTTGTGCAGGTTTTCACTAGATGAAGCAAAACAGAAGGCAATTCTAAAGGCTCTTTCACATGACTCACCTCAGGGCTTTTGCTTTGACCTCGACATGAAAAGCATTGCAGGTAGTATCACGGATGGGCAATTTGATGAGTTTTCAAGTAGTTAGGAAGCGGGCAACGTACACCATAAAACTGTGTTTGAGCTGGCAATAGCGTTCTTACACTGCAGAGACAAAATCAGGACTCATTGATTACAAGCTGATGAAACATTACTCTCTGTGGATGCTCTTGGTGAATTTCATTCAGAACTGAGAAAGTACTCTAAAACAGTGTTTATCAACTGGATCCAGGACTCCGATTTTACATTGAACGTTATTGTGAAATTAAATTGTTGAGAAGGTAAAGCTCACCCATGAAGTTCAATGCACTGGTCAACATAACTCATGTGAAAGTGCATTTAGATGTGCACAATTCAGATTCAAGAGTCTGAAGAACTTCATGTGACCTTATGTCCTGTAGTAGTTCTAATCATTCTTTTCAGAGCTAAATCACAGACCAACACTTAACCTGTGTATATTAACCTGGGTTTCCATCTATTTCTCTGTTGGCCTGGTGATACCACTTATGCACTGGGGCTGGTGCAAGAGCCAATGCCCATCAAGAACCGAGCTGCGCTTTTCCACACAAAAATGCTGGACCAGTGCCTAAATCCTGCTTGTGAACTAGCCCCCCCCAAACCTTGGTCTGAGCTGGTCTTGAACAAAGGAACCTGTGCCATCAGTGGGCAGAACTGCCATTACTCTCTGGCTGAGAGAAAAAAGAGTCCAGGATGCATCCAAAATCGCATACTTCCCTATTGTAGAGTAGGTGAAAAACAGCATGTAAAAATTAGTATGTCCGGAGTCACAGAATTCATAAAAAAGTAAGCGAAAAGTACCTGGATGACCTACAACTTCCGGCGAGATTCAGAAGTAGGTCATGACAATGACAACATGGTGAATATACAGTAGTACACCTGGATTAAATTAATACTACACACATTCATATTATAGAACATACTTTTTAATGGTCACAAAATAATAACTTGTTCAAAAGAAGAACCTACTCAGAGAGTATGGAATTTTGGACGCAGCCCAGATCTTGTTGTTTGACATCGTAATTGCAGAGAATGACTTAAGAATATTGTTACCCTGCTGCCACAAGTATGCCACAAAGTTGAGAAGAAGTGTAGTGTCTTTAGATTGGCCAACGATTGAAAATAACTAATTAGAACACCAACTGAGCAACTGTCATTGAGATGCTCCTGGGTATTTTCTCTAGGTATTATAAACCTCCTTGGGAGAAAGCATTAATAACAAACTTCACTCAGCAGATCCCCACTTATGTCTTAGTAGAATTCACTCAAATTACAATTCCTTATTTTAATACCTTACATTACTAATTTGACTTTGAGCCATTGATTTTCTGCATCCTTCTCTCTTGTCAATACCTGAACCTGAAATATAAGGAACAGAAGCTGGTAGTGCTGTTAAATGAAAGCTTTGGCTTTCAGGTCCAATCTCTAATGGAAACATGCAATAAGGAACATTTGGTAGAATTCTCAAAAACCTATACAATTCCCACCATGGATGCTTGACTGCCACCCATCGGTGAGCTCCAGTGAATTGAGATACTCAGTCAAATCTTTGATCAGGCATCTTACTGTGTGCTTCTCAAGTCAAGTGAGAGAAGAAGCTTCTCCTAGATCATCTCACATGGTCTCATGGAAATAGGGGGCTCTATGTGGAAGTGGCATTAAATTGTAAGTGAATCTTCCAGCATATGTTAGTGTGTAAGTGATGTGTAGTAGTGGTTAAGGCCGCTTCAATCCCTGTAACGAGTGAGCCATGAGCCATCACCATTGTGCCCTTGAGAAAGGCATTTAACCCCAGGTTGCTCCAGGGGAATTGTCCCTGTAATAACTTCATGTGCTGTTCTATGGTGACATTGCGTGAAAGTGACGGAAACAAATTCTGCGGGCTCTAGCTGTAAGGCAATAAATAAAGATTCTAATCTGTTTTATATAGTAGTGTCACTGTGAGAACTGGAGCTAAACAAGCTGCTGGCAGTTGTGAGAAATCATGAGTAAAGGGGGTACAAAAGAGAGCAATAAAGCAAAAAAAAAAATCTTCTCAGTTTAAAAACACACTTAAATGTTAAATTTTTACGTCATATTCTTTCCTGCCCTGAACTATGTAATCTTAAAAAGATTTGACATTTGACAATGCAAAACTACCTCCTTGCCAGCAGTCCTCATTGTGCAAATTGACATTACCTTTTAAGTTGACACTCAGAGAAATTGACAGTTCTGAGAAGGGCACTTGCTCCCAATCAAGCCAACATTTAGAAGAAAATGCCTCATATTTAAAAAGGACTAGTTAACACACGAATCTGGAAAATACTGCCTTCAAGCTGTTCTGGGAAGTTGCAGGTCGCAATTATGTTGTGCAGTGCATTTTTCCAAAAAAAGAATTGATGGGCATTTTTCACTTTTTCACTTACCACCAAAGAAATGTTTTTAGCACTAGTACAAAAAATGGTGTCCTTTAAGTGGGTAATAGATGCTATATCAATGTATTTTATCATTTCCTGTCCCCTAAATTTTGAGAAACATGGTTTTGTTGAGCAAACCTCACAAATCTCAGAAATTAGTTGTATTTCCTTATAATCTTTATCATTTTCATTATCACCAGTAAATACAATTAGTATGGTAACATTTATAAATACAATTAATCCAACCTGCCTTTAAGGCAGCAATAATCATTCACTTACGATAGGCTACAACCTGAAAAGACGCATGATTGTTTTACAGTACCTCTGACATGGGACTTAATTGTTTACCTGATGAACACAAGATCAAATTAACATCTATTGTTCTTTAAGTTATCTGTTTGTTTGTTTTTCTTTAAAGCAATCAGCTATTCCTCGAAAAAGAAACATCTAAAAAGGAGTCTGTCCCTTGAGGGAAAAGGCAAAATATTATAATCTGTCATCTAGCTCATTAATATGCAAACTGAATCCTGTTTAGTCAGTCATTTTACCGTGCGAGTAAGGTTGTTATATGCCACATCATATTTGTAGCGATGAAGAAAACATAACATTGATGCCTTTTCAATTTGAATATTAATGAGGTTTAAATCATTTGCTGCTCTTCCAGATTTAACAGGTTCGTGCATTTATTAAAGTGTACACAACAAACATCTCTGTAAGATAGATCTTAAAGCAGGGCAAGCAATTCTGGGACAAACCAAATTCTATTTGGAGGAGTTAAATGGCTCTGTCTTTGAACGGAATAACTCACTCTTGATTTGACAGTGCAAATCAAAATATGCTCTGAACTTTTAGAGTTAAAAACCAAGTAAATGAAAACCCGCTCATAGACGTTCAACAAATACACAACAATGTTACAATATCAGAACCTCAAAAGGTCAATATACAGAACAATTTTCATCAGACTGTCTAATTTGGGCATGCAGATTTAGGAAACCACTAATCTGTTCATTTTATTCTTGTGTGTTAATCCAAATGGGAGCTGTGATTTTCGATATGAGTGACTGCAAAACAGTGCAGTTAGTACACTCATGTAAGTTTGTAGCAATACAATATTCTCAACAATAACTTCTGTGATGGTGCAACAATTTTGCAGGGTTTTGCACCTAATTCAACTTATACTGGCTTTATAAGGTTATGTAAATTGTAAGTGTCTCAAAAGCAAGGCTACAAGATAACATGAAACTAGTACAACATGGATAATAATTCATAATTCAGTTTTTAGTCATTAAAGCTGTTCTGACCTACAAGTCATTTTTACTGACTTTTAAGACTATAGAAAATGTATTCTAAAAAAAACAAAACGGATTGTTTCCAGGTCAGTATTGCCTAGTGATAAAAATCAGGAGAAAAAACAAAACAAATAGACCAGGAAGACTGATTAGTTTTGAACATGCACAATCCATTACCTATTACATATTACGGCTGTAGAAAACAGTTCAAATCAAACAACAGGGTCATTAATCTGTTTAAAGGATATTATATACTACTACTACTACTACTAAATCCATGATTTGCCATTATTTGTTTATTTTAATTACCAAAATTATTTATCTCTAT
The DNA here is from genome assembly GCA_018155175.1 of Sinocyclocheilus anophthalmus. Classification (NCBI taxonomy): domain Eukaryota; kingdom Metazoa; phylum Chordata; class Actinopteri; order Cypriniformes; family Cyprinidae; genus Sinocyclocheilus; species Sinocyclocheilus anophthalmus. Next base: position 27,589 of record JADLZN010008663.1, on the reverse strand, counting down.
CTGATATTCTGCCTGCAATTCTTGCATGATATATTCCCTATAAAAAAAATAATAATAATAAAAAAAAAAAATGAAAACTAACTAAACATTCTGTAATGGTACCTGGAAATAAATAAATAAATAGCTCATATATTATTTCGTCTGAGGTGGATTTTCTGAAAGCTTTGTAGGCTTTTGGTGACAAAAGAATGAAAGAAAGAAAGAAAGAAAAAAAAACTAATTTGTGTGTAATTTAATGAACATCATCGTTTACCTGACTTTATATGCACCTGGGCTGCGTTCAGCCCCGACAAAACATTTTTCTTTTACCGAAAATGGTGGTGCGTTGAACACTTTTTTCTGATGACGCAAGACTTGCAACTATGGCAGCTGAGAAGGCCAATCTTTGTGTTCTTTTTGAAGAATTTTCAAAGCCTGATGAAATCGGTATAAATACGTTTTTACTATGCCAAAATACGCTCGATGTTACAGTCACTGCCCTTGCTTTCCAGAATAAAAGAGAACATCCCAATTTCGAGTGAAGGGATTTGTGGAAACTGTTGTTCCTAATTATTGTGATCCAAAATTTGTCTCGCATTTCAGGATGAAAAGACAAACATTTCAGGTGAAGGATAATCCACTTCTTACCTCTGTGTTATGATCTATATGACCTTATTATTTTTATTGTGAGTATTTGGCTTATCATTATTGCTGATCTCTGTTGTTGTGCTTTGATATTGTAATATTTATTATATAATCAGAGGGGTATAGAAAGGTTTATTAAAGTGTCACTCCATAATACAATAGCAGAATATATAAATATGTATAGTATTTTTTTGTTACATTAATCATTATTTAGCACACCTTCCTAAGGAAAGCATATGGACAAGGCATTGCAATTACTAAATTATATTTAGACAGACTTAAAAAATAAGTTCCAGATCTATACTTGTGCCCTTAATATTTTGCCTTTAATGTAAATAAACATGTGCAAACAATATACTTGCTCTTGTGAATTAATTTAGATGTTAATTACATTGTCCGAGCTGTATCTTTAATACCGCGTGGTTTATATACATGCTGCTGCTGACTTGGGCTGAATTTTTCACGCACCCCACCAAAAAAAGAAAAAACGTCAGGTTCAATAGGAAACCATGGTTTTCTGAGTAGGGAACGAGACACTGCGTCCTCTAGGGGTTGCTATGGGGGGGGCACGCCTCGTCATGACCCGTGTCTGAAATAAATTGAAAAAAACACCAACAACACGTTGGCCAGCAACAGCCATGACGTCACTACCGGTGCAACTATAGTACAAATAGGCGCCGGGAGCGGATACACACTTCACTATTCGTCTCGAAGCGGCGCTCCTCAGCCATGGCAAGAACAAATAGAGGATGCAGTGTCTCGTTCCTTACTCGGGGAACCATGGTTACATAAGTATCCTGAGACGTTCCCTTTCATGGGAACGTCGAACTGCATCCTCTATGGGGAACGGTATACCCACGCCACCATGCTGAGGGGAGTGTGGGCCAGAACCATGGTGAGCACTAAGTACCAACTCTACCATATTGCTATGGGAGTCGCCCCTGGGACGTTAGACGGCTGTCAGTGACGTTACTCCCTACGGCCAAAGGCCTAGGCTACATACCCCAAAATACTTACCTGTTAGGGCCAGACTCCTGGGCCCAGGGTAGAGCTCAAGGCTTGGAATCAGAAATAGATTCCTTTAAGGGAATACGACCAAGAGCCTAGAATCATACTAGTCTTGGCCTGTCACACAGGGGCTAACACATGCTCTGCATATGCTGAAGGAACTATCTCAACAGACCACTAGTAGCAACACCCTGTTAAAAGTTGGTATCCAGAGGATACATAGGAGGAGAGGTGCCCAAGGCAGAACCGGGGTTTTAAAACACTCAAAAAGAGCACAAAGTCTTTGCGCGTAGCTCTTACCATACAGGATTTTAGAAAAGTGGGCAAAGCATAACGTGCACACACTTGAATACCGTTCTAGGGGTTCTCGTGGCACCCTGAAAGAGCAGCCCATAGATAGAAATAGCGTATCCCCAAACGCTATGTCTAAGGCTATAATGCTTGAGTGGCTAGCAGTAAATCTGTAGCTGAGGGAGCAACATCAAGCTCTCAACGGAGAGGGAGCTCAACCTACAGCAAGTTCCAATGGTGGAACAGCTAGCAATGATTTACTTAGCTGTGGGAGCAACACAACTAGTTCTCAATCCGAGAAGGGGGCTCGACCTACAGCATGTTCCAATGCTGGAACGGCTAGCAGTAGTTTACCTAGGCTGAGGGAGCACAAACCCAGCTCTCAAAGAGAGGGGGCTGGACTTACAGCGCGATTGTAGATTCAGAAGGGTAAGCGTACTGCAAGCTAGCCAAACACTCAGCGCATCAGGGAGGCAGAGGAAGGGCCTAATCCACCTGATGTTGCTGGTTCCAGGTGCTCTGGAAAAACATAGAACTCAAACTTCTCATGTGAGAGGATAACTCCGAGTTCAGAGGAATAACGTTGTTTATTCCAGGTAACCCTTTGATAAAGGGTAGCATAGCTCAATACTACCACGAGGACATGGAGCGAGGAATCCAACTTCTCAGAGAGGATTAACGCTCGAAAGAAAGAACCNGTTTGTGGGTCCATGCACATGCTGAATCAGAACAAATTGTTTAAAACAGTTATAATTTATTTTGTTTTTTTGTTTTCTGCATTATCTATGTGAATTTTAAAATCCCCTGCAATAGCAAAACATTCAAACTCTGAGGAAATCATTGATAAAATTTCTGTGAATTCTTCAACAAAGGCTGGAGAGTTTTTTGGAGGCCTGTAAATAATGATAAACAGCACCTTGGAGCACCTTTCAACACAATCCCTAGATTTTCAAAAGACAAGTACTGACCAAATGACCCTTGCTTGCATTGATAGACATCTTTAAATATCGCCGCTACACCTCCACCTCTCCTACATTGCCCTGCCAACACCGAAAGTGAAGTGGGAGGGGCTGTTTTCATTGAGGACCGTTCACTGCAGCTGTCTTCTAGCCATTTTCATTTAGAACAGGTAAATTCCGGTTGTTTGTGGTTATTAAGTCATTGATTAGAAATGATTTATTTTTTTAGTGAGCGAATGTTTAAAAATGCTAATTTGATGGCATTGCATTTTGTCTCAACGGCAATATTTGTTTGATGCATAACAGGCCACAGATTAGATACTGTAAGTCAGCCGTACGGCTTAAGAAGGCTTTAGACTTTCTATCACGTGATAAAACATAAATAGAGAAAACTACAGGCACACTGGTTTCCCGCTTGTTCTGTAAACATTTGTTAATGTTGCTGCTATTATAGCGGGGACACGACACATATCACTGAGAGCTGCTATCAATTGTTTTTGGTTCACCTACAGCAGATAGAGGAGGGTTTGGGCCCTGGCATTGTGGCAGCGGCCAGAGAGCTCTCACAGGCGATACAGGGAAGATGAGAGCTGGGTCCCACAGGCTTTTGGTGGTTTGTGGGGGGGCCCGCCGTTTTTAGTTTATATCTTGTGGGGGCTTGCAGCAAAGGAGATTTGGAGAGGTCTGGGCCGCACATAAACCATTCGTGCCATTTGTCTGTGAAGAAGCTTAGAATGGAGCTGTTTTGGAGGAGAGGGATAGGATTGTGCTGGGTGAGCCAGGGCTGTTGCTCTGTTTTGGGGTGGTTCTCCTCCGTTGCGAAATAGTTTGTCCTGGCTGTTCCCCTGGCGTTTTTCCAGAAAGTCTTCTTGGATGCTGATGGGTCTTGAGCGTTTTCGATATGTCAGGAGCCTGGCTGGATGACTCTGTGGGGCAGGGCGCAGCCGTGATGGTGTCGCAGTGAGCAGGGCGTTATTTGTTGGGGGCTCTGTCGTGTTTATCGAGTGTCTTGTTGGATGTGCCAACCAAGAATGACTCGAAGGCGTGTATATGACGTCCTGTGTCCTCATGACTCCTGTCCGGGTGTGTGTGTGCCATTCAGGTTGAGTAGTTTGGAACACACTACTGAACGATGACGGAGGGAGAAGTAGATGTTGTCCTTTAGCACTCTTGAACCAAGTTTGTTTAGGTGGAGGCCATCCAGTTTCAACATATTTTGTCTATGGCCCCAGAAAAGATTGAAGTTGTGATGAAATTGACTCCTTTTAAGCTGCAGTTTCTTTGTAGCCATGTGTTCAGCCCAAGTAAACGTGAAAACATATTAGTTCCTCTTGCTGGCAGTGGCCCAATGATGAACGACTGAACTTTAAGTCTTCGAGGTGTTTCAAAGAGTTCACGGTGGAAGGGTCCTTTCCGTAAGGATTCTGACCTGCTCTTTGCCGAATATCCTTCTGTCCCCACATGGATGATGATCGATTTGCAGTGTTGTGCTTCATTACTGACAGATTTTCCCAAGGTTCCCCCTTGTTCAAATCAGAAGACGGTTGCTTGAGGAAAGCAGAAGTGCGTGAAGGTTCGCTAACTTGGAGGTTGTCTGATTAATGGAGTGCCCACTATCAGAGGTCCCTTGGCTCGGCTGCTGCTCTGAGCTGAGGACCGCTGTCTGCTCACCTTGAGCGTCTGTTTTAGTATCCGATGTGTTAGCTGCTCGTGGCTTATCCGAGGTTCCATGGTGTAATGGCACATTCGGGAGTAAGTCCGCACCCACATTCGGATTAAGTGGCTTCAATCTGTATGCGCAAGATGTATAGGGGGTGGTATAATCCAGTATTTCGACGAAGCCTTGTCATAGCGCGAATCATGGGGTAGAGGATAGGCTATGCGGCATGCAATACGAGAAACGCGGGTGGACACTTGCTGTCTGCTACTAGGGGCCTTTTGTCTCGCTCCCGTTTTGGTGCCAGACGATTTGGGTGTGAGGCAGTCAGTTTCGGGCTGGTGTGTTTCTCTACACTTGTTATAAACTGTTGAGATTCACTAGATTCAAAGGTCTCACCGGCTGTATGCTGAGGGGGTCTGTGACGACGGTCTGCTGTGTGTTTTGCCTGTTTTGGAAATCCAGCAAGTAAATTTGTTTCAAGAACCGTAATCCTTTGTAGAAGTTTGTAGTAGTTCATGGAGCAAGTAGATTCAACAGGAGGCATTATTCTCTCTTGTCTGTTTGAATGTGGGCAACTGTGTTTTCCCGTCTCCAGAATTTAAGCTGCTGGCAGTGGGAGGCAAAATTCTTCTTTTTCGTGGTATTATTCCAGTCCCAGAGTTTTTAGTTTTAGTGTTTGTGCCAAAAAATATGTTGTTTGAGCACTGTGCTGATCTGCTGAAGTAAAAATCTTAGAAAAATCAAAGAAAATTACAGAAATAGGGAGCAAAGCGCAGAGCAGTAAGCAAAAAAGTCCGAACGGTAGCGAAGGAGCCGGGAAGTCCTATAAAACATTGACAAATATGGAGTTCAGTACTGTATATAACACATAAAGGCATATCTGAACAACAAAAACGCCGTTAGTGTCATTAAATTGTGAATAATATTTAATTTTTTATATTGTTTGTGATACGCTGTTATCTCAAACTGGTGTCGAGTTTAATTCAGTTTAAGTGGTTACAGTGGATATAAAACATATGAAGATAGGTTTCAGTGCTATATCTAAACATAAAGCATCAGTCTGAAACTCGCCCAGAAGACTTGGGGGGGGTCCCAAAAATTATAGGGAATATAGTTGGGCGTGAATATATTAGCCGTTTGTGATCCCTTTAGATCAAATGGTGTTGTCGTAATATGTATATGGGATTATATTATTGCAACCTTAAAGTTCAAAATATTTAAAAAACATGAATTGAATTCCAAAACGAGCTTGTGTGACGATAACAGGTATGTTTTTTTGCCCGACCATTTGTAGTATTAGTGGTTTTATACTAGGACGTATAGAAAGATTCACGTAGGTTAAATTGTTTTAATTAATAAAAAAAAAAAAAAATTAATTCCTTAGAAATTAAGCCTTGTGCAACGTAAAGGGCATGTATTTATGTCTATCTGAGTTAGTTTGGGCTCAAATCATAAAAGCTGCAAAGAGTTTAATTGGCAAAAACCCGAATGTCTAATGAATGTCAAACGTCAAACTAACTTTACCGCCGTCTGCTGAAGTAGCGTCATTTGACAATGTCCCTTGTACCTGCACATCACAGCTCAGTTCGGCCACTCTTAAAATGATCGCGTTATTAATTGTGTATTAAACATTTTGAGGCATATCCATATAAAATACAGTACAATGCATTCTCAGTGTACAGCTGTAAAAAACAAAAGCAAAAAAAAAACAGAGCTTCAGGTTTTCGATAAATTAGAAAAAATTTTAAATTAATAAATTAAAAAAGAAGAAATGTAAAGGGTGTTTGCAAATAACATTTGAACCTTTTTCACATTTTATTAATAATAATAATAATAATAATGGGAGCTCATTGTCACACTATTTTTTTAATTCAGGATGGGTTTATATTTAAAAGTCCATTTATTTACAGACACATACCTTAAAACAGTTATGAAACAGCAAAAATTATAATGTAAAGTCCAAAAATACTGTGAATAAATAATTTATCAATTGTGTTTAAAGACATTCAACAAATTCCCCAGTTAAAGGGGACATCGGGTGCAAAATTCACCTTTACATGGTGTTTGCATATAATGTGTCTTAGCAGTGTGTGGACACAACCACCAACAATGATAAAAATCTATTCACTCCTTTTTTAATCCCCAAAAAACCTCAGCCGTTTTGATTTTCTGACAGCAATTGCACAGACCAAACCAGCCCATGGCTGCTGAACGAACAGTCCCTCCCTGATAGTCATAGCTAGATTCCCTATTTCAGTTTCCGATCGGCCTCTTGAATTTTTTTTTTTGTAAGCCGTCCACCATATTGGAATGTCAAAGCTGGTCCATGAACACTTGAGAGCAATGCTGGTGGGTGTGGCAAAAGTTAGGGCATGCCGAAGGTAGGGGCGTGGATAAAGTTTCCTTTCTAATAGTTTTAGGGTAGTTTTCTGTTGTAGCATTCACCTTTCCGGCACACCCTTTCCGTCTCGTCGAATGTGGCAATCTACTATACATATCTAATCTAGGTCCTGTATTAGCATATCTCCACCCTCAGCCAGTTGTACGCTGTCCACCATTTTCTCCTGCTCCGTGCACTGTAGCTACGCGTCTCGTCAGAATGTAGGTGTATTGTATCTAGGGATGCCCGATACCGATCTGGTACCTATCGGCCCCGATTTTTAAAACTGTTCTCCTACTCCGTACTCGGTAAAAGGCCCTGGACCAAACGCCGATACCACCAGCATGTGATATCGCCATATTCAGTACAAAGAACCCCCACCACAGAACAAAGACAGCAAAGGAGTTAAGGTGTCTACTACGAAGTATATTATGCATTAATATAATGTTACTTCAGTTATTAACGTCTGTGATCTGATGTGCGCGAGCTGAAACAAAATATATCTTTCTCGACGAATCACTGAAGTTGTAGTTCGGTCGGATATGTCCAAAAAACGCAGCAAGTAAAACAGTACAAGTTTCTACGGTAGGAGAGAGAGATCAGCGAGAGAGGAGAGGCCCCAGCGCAATCTTTGTTTTATCTTGATGTTCACTCACTTAGCACACGCATCATTTGGATTAAAACGAAATCGTAAAAATAAGACCATTTATAGGGGCATTCACTATAAACATAATTTATTTAAAATTTTAGGCATAAACGACTTTCAGGCGAAAGTGAATCTAGTTTGTGTGAAATGCGCTAGTCTGTACTATTGTCCTCTCATTCTGCATCAGTACAAATATGTGCACGTGTTGCGTGTGTTTTGCTTGCTTGAGTGTTTTTGCATTATATGAGTGGCTTTGGAATATTAATCGCAGCACGTTTCAGATGAAAAACGCGACTTCTATTTCTGAAAATATCACAGTTAGGAGATTTATAACGAGTGGTTCCCTGCATTATTACAGCAAAGCGTGTGATTACAGTACTAAGCCTCTGCAATGGAGCAGCTCTAATGCTATTAAATGAAAGATGATGTACCACAGAGCAAAAAGATGAACAGTGAAAGTAACAAAACTTGTAAAATACATTTTAATGCACATAATTAAGAGTGAAAATAACCAAAAGATATACAGTCAAACCAAAAATTACTCAGAGACCAGATATAATTTTTTATAATTTTTATCAAAATTAGCGGGTGCAGGACACTATAGTTCATTTAAGTAAGTGAGGATAGCAAAATAAAGTAAAAATTCTTCATACAGTGGACTACCAGTAAAACTTACAAATTTGTGTCCAAAAATTATTGAAGTTGAGGTTTTCATGAAGCTGGGTGACAGCATGCCCAGGAGACGTACAGGCTGTCATTGAGGCTAAAGGTTGCCTGACTAAGTATTGGTAGTTATGTAAATACTTTCATACTAACAGCTGTCTGAATTGTTTTGGTTGATTGTAATCTATTACATACCTTTCTATCAAAATTATCTAACATTATCAAGATGAATTTGTTCTGACACAGTGTAACTCTGAGTTCTTGTCATATTTTATTACCATTTTCGAAACTATAGCGAATAAACTGTGATAATGTGAGAAAAGTTGAAGGTGTCTGAATAAATTTTGGTTTGACTTTATCTATTTGATAAATTAAGTTAACCAAATAACATTATACATACCCTTTTGGTTTATGTACCCAATATTTAAAAAAAAATAATGCTGTGAAAACACAGGTATCGGTATCGGCGAGTACCAAAAATAAAAGTATCGGTATCGGGCAAGTACTGGAAAAAGTGGTATCGGTGCATCCCTAATTGTAGCTGAATGTAAAAGTGAACATAAGAGTCTTCATTTTCTCCCGACATCAGTGCCACTGAGGACGCAGTGGATTAGTTTTGTTTTTGATGGTAATGCGCCACCAAATACACCTAAATTAGTTTATATCTGCGGAAATAATTTTACTCCAGACTGCTTTCTGAACAAGGGACAATTCAAGGCAGGTTTTGCTAAAAAGTTCAAACTTAAGGATGGATCAGTACCCACCGTTCATAATCCAGCTGCACCTCCAGAAGAAGTAAGTGTCACACTTTATATTCTTTATGGTTATTTGCAAATCGGCTTTCCTCTTCCACTGGAGAGAAGGGCGGGGTGAGTAGAGCTCATTAGCATTTAAAGAGACATGCACCGAAACTGGTCGCGGTGATCAGAGCTGTTTTCAACAAGGTAAAAAGGGTGTTGTTTTACACAACCACTAAAGAATTTCAACCAAATTATGTTACAGACATTTCATGAAGACCCTAAAGAATCATACCAACTTGTGGAAAGTGGGCATCTGATGTCCTCTTTAAAAAAATGTGACAACTTACCTGATATTTTTATTGTGTTCACTTGTTTACCTAACTGCTACTGAAAATTATGATATTACAATTTTTATTTACAAAAATATTCATAAAAAAACTTAATAATACAAAATTCTTATGTAAGAATATTTTGAAGTAGATTCCAAAAGTCACATACAAGACCATTGTGATATAGAGACATAAAATTGCATGTATGAATACAGTAATACTCGTTTTGAGGAAATCATATTTTGCAGTATCTTTAAATAAAAGACTCATCAGTCACATAATTTGCTTGTTCCAGATTCATGTGTTTGTTTTTCATTTATATTGTTTTTTTAATATTATTATATTATATAAGCACGCTTTATTATTACACCTAAGCATCAACCTGTTAACCTAATGGTTAGAGAGTCAGACTTGTAACACAAAGGTTGTGGGTTCGAGTCTCTGGTCCAGCAGGGATTGTAGGTGGGGGGAGTGAATGACCCTTTAGCAAGGCACTGAACCCCCACTACTCCCCGAGCGCCACAACACATGGCTGCCCACTGCTCCGGCTGTGTGTTCACTACTGTGTGTGTATGTGCACTTCAAATTCCGAGTATGGGTCACTATACTTGGCTACACTTCACTTTCTTTTCTTCTTTCTTTTTTTAGGTGTCCGGCATAATTTTCTTGGGGACCCCCTTTTTGGGGGGGGTTTTCATATTCCACTTCCTTGTGCCTGCCTAGATTATCTGTGAAAAATGATATCAATGTTGAATCTGAAATAAATCGTTAGAGCTTCTCAGCATGAGTGTGCCTTTGGACTGCTGGGCTCTGAAGAGGATGTATTGATTGTCTTTTTGAGTGTCTCCGGCGCGTCTGTATGGGGCTCGCTGATCCCCGCGAGACAGGGATTTGGTTTGAGTGAACTGACTAGTGCTTGTCTGGCAGAATGAGTATGAATCAAGAAGCACACTTCCACCCTCAGGCGCAGCATCTCCTGCTATTGGAACAATATCTGTGCCAATAGTCATGTCACGTAAGCTTGTTTTTATATTGACTGAGCTGTGAGGAGAACCGACTCTTGTCTCACCAGGCTAGAGCATGTTCAGCCCCACAAAATCTGGCTCTCTTGCATGAATGAATCTGAGTAGGCTTTCTTTTATTTTGAAAATATATAAAACGGCTTGAATTGGATGCAGCAAGGTTACATTGAGCATTAAATATCATGCCATGTGAGTGAGATGTCTTTTTTAACATTGAAAAACTGCATTCCATAGCCATTCTTCTATTCAGAATACCAAGAAGAACATCTAAATGATTTAATGGCCATCTGCAAAATTATTAATTACTAATGTGATGTTTTAGCTGATGCTTTTTTTATTTTATTTTTACTCCAGCGATTCCTTAAAGAGATTCTGACTTCAAGTCAAGAAGTCAGTGTGCATCAGCAACTGAAGGTGAACTATCACTTTTAAGGGGTAAAGTGTCTGTCTCAAAAGCACAATGGCTATAGTTCATGTTAAGATCATAATGTTAATGTTAAGTTCACCCAAAAATGAAAAATTTGTAATCATTTAGTGAACTCTTGCATCTGTGAAATACAAAAGGGGACATTTAACACAATGTCTGACCTTCTTTCATCCATACATGCCAATGGTGGTTTATACTGTCTTGCTTCAAAAATTACAAAAAGCACCATAAAAGTATCAAAACATTACTTAAAGGGTTAGTTCATCCAAAAATGAAAATTCTGTAATTAATTACGCACCCTCGTAGGTTTTCAAAAAACCCTAAGACTTCGCTTGCATCTCAGACACAATTTAAGATATTTTTGATGAAATCTGAGGGCTCTCTGACCCTAGGTAACTACCACGTTCAAGGTTCAGAAAAGTACCAAGATGATGTCCACAAGTGACGCAGTAGAGACAAAAATGTGGAATAAAGTCGTTATTTTTGTTTTCTTTGCGCAAAAAAGTATTCTCGTAGCTTCGTAACTTTACAGTTGAACCACTGATGTCACACGGACTACTTTGTCGATCATCTTGGTACTTTTCTGGACCTTGAACGTGGTAGTTACCTTGCTGTCTATGGGAGAGTCAGAGAGCCCTCAGATTTCACTAAATATCTTAATTGTTCTGAAGATGAACAAAGGTCTTACGGTTTTGGAACAACTTGAGGGTAATTAATGACAGAATTTTTCTTTTTGTGTGAACTAACCCTTTAAATTTTAACAAAACATACTGAACAAATCTATATGTTGTTGTTCCAGTGTTATTTTAGAATTATATATTTATTTTCATAATTTAGAATTAGGTTTTATTTTTATATTTACTGTTTTCGTTTTCATTTTATTTAAAGTTTTAGTATTTTTGTCTTTTTGTCATTATTATTATTATTTTTATATATTTCTACTTAGCTTAAATTTGTAGTTTTAGTCATTTTGATATGGAAACTTCAACTTATGGTATTTCATTGAGTTGCCAAGATTTCTTATATTCAAGTTTTTTTATTTAACATTTATATTGTATTTCAGCTTTATTTCAATTAACAAATGCTATTTTAATAGTTTTAGTTAACATTGTAATAAGTCCTCCTCCTCCTCCACAATAGCTCTCAAATCTTATTTGCGGTGATGTATATTCAAACTTGGCAACATGAATCACCACATCTTATTTTGTGTTTCATAGAATGAAGTAAATAGTATGTGGAGAAAGAAAGGTCATATGAAGTCGCTAATGTAGTAGAAATTTTGGCTTTTAAAATGGCATAGATTTTCCCAAACAGAATGATTTTGAGTAACTATGTATTTTTTTTTAAGGTAAAAATAAGATATAATAATGGAATCCACTTGATGACACACTATATCATTTTCATGACCTGATTTTTTTCCTTCAAAATTAATTCTTAAATGTCAACCACGCATATGTGAAAATAAAGAGGATGTTTTACTCCAGAGCTTTCAGACAGCTTTGTGTAAGAAGACTGTGTGCTTGCTCAGGATTCAGAAATGAAGTCCCTGAAGTGAATCGTTGACTTGTGTAAGAGCAGAGTCTTCTGTCAAGTCCTCTTCTGCTGGCCCTGAGAACAGAACAGGTGTTACAAGAAGTTAAAGGAGTCACATTGTCTGTGGCACTGAAAAATCACCCATATTTGAGACATTTCTCAACTAGCTTTCTTTAAAGCATGTACTAGTTTCTGTGAATAACTATTCATTCTACAGATATACAGTATATATTCTACAGTATAGTCACTTTTGTCCTATCCAGTCTTTCTACTGTCTGCATGATGTCGCTGTTGAAAGTCGAGAGACTGGCTGGCCTGATTTTTCTTATGTTGCTTGCTGTAGATCGTATTATTGCTCTTACTCTCCACATAGATGAAAGAACAGCTTTCACGGTTGAAATCTTGTATGTTTATTTGTCACTCTGACAAAAAAGAAAATATATAATGAAAAAAAAAATTAAAAATTGAAATATGAGTGGTGCTTGACCAGGGCTGGCAAAATTTCAAAATCCTTGGTAGCCCTTCGGGCAGGCACTCTTCAGATTTTGGTAGCCCAAAATAAATGTAAGTAGCCCACATAAAAAAAAAAAAAGATCATTTTTTATCTATATAGAAGATTGGATAGGAGTCGAAATCAGTCAAAAACATTTTCAAATCACAAATATCAAGGAAGTAAATTTGTTTCACTATTTACAGGGTGTCTGCAGAATTTCAATTTTCAACAAAAGAATTTCAACAAAAAATAAATGTAAGGCTTTTTATGACAATTTTTAAGACCTGCACAAATAAAACTTATACCATAAACATTTTAGTCAGCCAAACTCTTTTTTCCTCAATTATTTACTTTAAGTACTCCCTGAGATTTTAAGTAAATTTCAATAATTGAAAGGCATATTTGCGTTTACTTCAAAAACTGTTTTTTTAAACAATTTTACATTTTTTAACAGAATTATTTTATACAACTATTGTTATTAGAGATAAAAAAGCATGAACATTTCATATCACAATTATAGTGACCAAAATGATCACAGTTATCAATATTATCACAGCATTGGTTAAAAAAGTACTCAACACACACTGCAATCATTTCATCATGTTTGTCAAAAACCAATGCATATTAAACAAATAAAAAAATTTTAGTTGGTAGGGCTGCATGATTAATCGAATGTGATTGTCATGCACATTTTGCTAGTAAAGCCGATTCTGTAATCAGCAGGAAATCATCATGACGTGCTTTCAGATGGAGCAGAATTTACTACACATAGCTGTAGTTCACTGACAAGTTACGCAAAATAATCGCAGACGATTTTATTGCGCGATTATGAAATCGAAGAAATCGTTCGCGATAATGACAGCTGTGTGCATAGCTTCTCAGTGAACTATGGCTCTGTGAAGTAAATGCTGCTCCATCTGAAAGCATGTGAAAATACCACATTTAATAACATATTTTTACTCCAAACTCACTTCATAACGTCAGTCGAGTGTTTGAAATAAATCCTTCTGTGAGATGATATGGCTTCTTACACAGAATAAGGCACGCAACATATTTCATAGTATTTAAGCAGTGATAAAGGCATTGCATTATAAATATACTTTATTTTAATGAAAATTAAGAATAACTCAGATAAACCGTATATTGCCGTAGTCGTGTGTTTATTAGTCACGTTGAATCAATGAAAGCAGTTGAATCTTCTGTTTATTCAGCTGCAGTGACAGGCATTTTCTGGGTTTCTTCTGCAAGGTATATTTGTAGTTTCAGCACGAGAGCGCCCTCTGGCCTTCGGACGGAGATTTACGGCTGATCACGAGACCGGTGCTTCCTGAATATATGCATGCCAATGCGCAAGGCTCCTGTGCGAATCGCGTCTCGATTCCAGTTCGATATTCTGTTGTTGGGGGGTTTGGGTTGCATTAGTTAGTTGGGTGACTTACAACATAACATGTTATCCGCTAACGTGCACTACATTTTCAAATAAAGTTTTGACAAAAAAAAAGTTTTATTAAATTGATGAACCTTGTGGCGGAACGGGAAAAGGCGTAACTGGGAAAATGAAACCAAAACAATTGTCCTGACCGCCAGCAAATAGGAACGGGAGCCTAATTTGGGAAGGAAGTGATGTGGCTATATATATGAATGTAGGTGTGGAACAGAACAAAGTTGCGTGTTATTGAGGGTTAGAAGGAAAGAGTCGCGAGTGTCTAGAGTGACAGTTTACCGGTTTCAGCGGAGCGCACGACGTCACGCACCTGTAATGCGGACGAGCGACGGAGGGTTTTTTAAAGAGATCTGTAGCCGAGCGGCAGGACCGAGCGCAGAGGCGGGTGAGGGTGTCAGGGCGGCAGGAAGTTTCCTGTCGGCCTTCGTTCCTTTTCCTTGAGAAATCCACCTCTCGCTGTTTGAAAAAAACTGTTCCGGCCAAGTTCATGAGGCGGGCCTGTGCTGAGGCTCTGGGCTTCCGCGTAACACACAGATCAGAAAGGGAAAAAGGGAGGGAATGGGGGGGGGGGGGGGGGGGAAGGGGGAGAAGGGGAGGGGGGGGGGGGGCACATCACCCACAGTTCACCCACACCACCGTTCGCCCGCACATACAGTTCCGTACAACTCCCTTATTGAGTATGTTTCTTTTCCCTCTTAGATATTACTTTGTTCGACTGGTCCTGGTGGGGCGACTGGAATTAATCTTGTTTGTATTCCTTTGTTTTCTTCCCTCCTTTTTTATCGGTTTTGAATTGTAACTGAGCACGGACTATCGAAACTGCTGAGGTGAATGCAGAGTTAGACTGGAGTCTCGCAATACTACCAATTTATTGTATAGTTTGTTTTTTGACTGATGGATGTGTAATGTATGTTCACCTTCTTGTGAACTAATTCTTGTTTTTTTTGTTTTTTCTCTCTTGTGAAAAATACATACGTTCAACTGAACTGAAAACTATTTTCCCCTGAGAATTTATTTCCTGCTTTGCATTATATTCTCTACTGGTGGGATTTTGTATGTAATGGGTGGTTTTGAACGGCTATCTGGGCTTAACTACTTTTGACAGGCTTATTCCTGTCTGGCGCCCGAACATTTTGAGTTGGTAAAATTATTATTATTTTTTACTAAACCTGGTTACCTGGGTGCCACCACCGTTACAGAAATGGCACCCGAACAGGGACCCTGAACTATATATATCTGATATATTTTATAGTATAGAGTAGGAAAAATAAATAAAGTAAAAAAAAAAAGTTTTGAATTGAAGAAAGAGAAAAGAAAAGGGGAAACAACCACTTGGATGATTGTCTTTATGTGAATTTTGAACTGTTTTTCTTGCAAAAGCGCTTGTGGGAAAGAATGTGACATTGTGAATTCTGTTTGTTGTGTAATTGTGATTGATGTGATTAAGTGTTAGTGGGTTAAACTTTGATTGACATTTTTTGAGCTGGGAAAATTGTAAACCTCTTGTAAATTTTGCACATATATTGCAGTTTGGTATTTTTTGTTATTTTCCCGGTGCCCCTAATTGCCCCACAAGACCAACACATAAATTCCAGAATTTATTAATTTTTGCCCAACATTTTATATTGTCCACAGAATTACATACACACTACAAACATGGCCACTACCCCTCCTTCAACTTTGACGTCTGTGGAAATTGAACCCCGCAAAGCCGACACCCGACCCGCAGCCCGCACAGAAAGACGATATAGTCACAACCCCGGCGCAAAAGAACGTAAAGCAAGGAAGAAAAAACTGTGGTAACACACCCGTGAACTTATTCACGCCCAAAACAGAAACAAAGTGAGTAAATACGGGCGACGGAATAGGGGATGGAATCCGACGCGCGGCGACCGAAACAGAGAAAAAAAAAGATACACAGAAAAAGTTCAAAGACATAAATACACCTCCCCAGGGACTCTACTGACATGGGCGGCAAGGGGAGTGCCACGGTGAACCCAGCGTGCAAATGGTATGAGGTCACGGCCGGGCACAAGGGGGAGGGGGGGAATGTCGAACTCTGCACACGACGTCTGTGGAAAAAGCGCTGGAGGTAACAGGAACAGGGAGGTTGCATCAAAAACAACGACAGCCGAGCGATGGAGCAACTATCCGCGCACCTTCCTCAGGTCCTCACAGCATCTCGACAAAAACGTGCCAAGTGGGGGAAGGCCACGCTTCGCCAACACACACGAGCCAGCGCGTGAACAGGTATGTGAGGAGTGGAAAGGCAGCTTACGGAGGTGGGTGCCGCAGTGTTATCAGAGGGACACACCAGAGAAACATCGTCGTGTGTAGTTATGTGACGAGGCGTTGAAACTGAAATGGGCAAAAAGAGGATAAAGGGTCGGTTTCAATGAGCAACGGGCACACTGAGCCATGGAAAAAGTAACACAGCAACACAAAGGAAAGCCATGCTGTGCCGGCGATGAAAGAAACGGAATACGGGAACGCGTGTCTTGGCAGAAAAAAAAGAACATCATCATGTAAAAGGTGGACACAACGTAGACCTCGAGCGAACGTAGAGAGGCAAAACATTGTTGCGCAGGCCAGGTGAGATATACTGGATGCGCAAACGAAACTAACAGATAGGCATGAGAGCATAAAAAAATCACGACTGACAAGTCACCACAAGGGGGGGTGCAAGATTTAGGAGCTGACCGAAAATGAGATGATTTAATAAACAACAAAAAAGTGAAGTAACGGACTCCAAAGGAACACACAAAGATGACAAGATACGTGTACAGAACAACGAACAGTGTACGTAAATCGTCTCGTCCGGGGAGAAGGATTAAACAAAAAGCTTTAGGAATGGGATGAAAAGAAAAAACCAGGGGATGTACATCTGTTTAATGACAGCACAGGGACTGGACAATGTGGGCACAGGAACAGTCACAGACTGGACAGCTCAAATGGGGCAAGCAGCGGGAAAGAAGGACGAAGTGGGTGCGAACAAGCATATAAATCGCAAGGATGCAATCAGAATCAGTGGTGGTAGTGGACACATGGCACACAGTCCAGCATAAAACAGAGGTGCCAGAACATATGGGCAACACCAGTTCTGTACACACGTCTAACACCAGCGAACAGCAAAAGAAAAGTAAATGCGGGGTAAGTACCCACATGATAAAAAAGTACAAACAAAAAAAAGAAAAAGCGGACAGAACCAACAGGAGGGCGGTGCTCTGGTAGATCGCGAGAGACAACACGAAGTGCTCCACCGTACGCACTACGAAAGTCCAACATACGAAACAACGTGGTACAAAACCATCTTCATCTCCACCACACAATGGAAGAGGACTGGCAGCACCATATGTGGCGCGAGAAAACCAAACGGAGACAAACCACAGCGGTGTAAAAACAAGGTTAACATACATTATAGTAAAGATGAAGGTAGATGGCATTAAAAAATAGCCAACAAGAGTGGTAGCAACGAATAAGACACCAAATGCAGTGTGATGGGTCTGAAATGCACAGAACCTGTGTTATGATCCAATTGTAAACAAGGAAGGGATAAGTTTGGAGGGGAAAATCGCTGTCAAGAACATAGATTAACTTTGCGACGGACCTGTTACCATACCCGGTCTGATCGCTGACATCTTGGCTACACGGAAGTTCCGCCTGTCCTTACGCACAGCACGTGAACGTTGGAAGTTGTGCGATCTTCTTTAAGGCGACACTTGGATGTGATTATGGGGTATGTGAAACGGCTTTCCTCTCCGCCTTCCTTTCGGAAGATTATGAAGATGAGCTGGCAGAGCGAGTCTGAACTAGAACACAGGGAGAAAAAGAGTCGATCAGAGACTTTGATTTCACATACCGAGCACTGTGCAAACGGTGGAAGCCCACCCTAACAGAAAGTGAGCTAGTGAAAATGATTCTCAAAAACATCAAGCCTTACATAGCCAGCCAACTTCGTAGCAGAGTAAATACAGTGGATGAGTTGGTAAAACTGGGTTTTCAGCTGGAGAGAGACCATGTTCAGCAGTTACACTATGACGGACGCATGACTCAACCATCACCACAAAGACCCACCTCCAATAGACTTGCTGAAAGACCTCCAGTCCAGTGTTGGAGATGCAAAGGTCAGCACCCACCAGGCCACTGTCCACTCTAGTCAACCCCGTCGTCAACCCCGTCGTCCAGTCAGCATTCTTCTGCTGGAAATAAGCATTCCTTCCAACCTCAAAGGCAAGGAGTACCACCGTCTAACACTGCTCTGTCTATTACACCTCCTTCAAGTCATTCAGCAGTCGGCCCTAATCTGCGCATGGGGAATCAAGTGGCGGCGCTCGTATAGACCTCCCAACGACCACCTGGAAATACCCGCTATGGTAAAGAAGAACGGCCAACCCCTATTGGAGCTTGGAGAGGAAAAGCCATCGTGGATACGGGAGCAAGTTATACTCTTCTCCATGAGAGCTTGTGTAAGGAAATTGATTCCCTGGCCAACCTCCATCCCTGGACTTTTGGCCCACTCTATTTGGCCAATGGAGAAGCCGAAGTGCCTTTAGAATGGACAGATGTTCAGATCACCCTTCACAACAAAGACTGTCCCACTCAGGCTGCCATTCTTACCTCCAAAGCCCTGGCTTACTCCGTAGTCTTGGGCCTGGACGTAATCTTTTCCAGCGGTCTACAGATAAAAGTAGCTGACCAAAAATATGCATTCAAGTCAAAACTTTGTGACGAGTATCCTTTTCAACCCGGACATGCCAGCGTTCCCAATGAAAGACCCCAACATCTGAAAAAGTACCCACAAACCCAATGCTCAAACCAGTCACTTTCACTACTCGGCTCTATTCCTCCATTACAATTTCCACTATCAGTATCACAACCATCAAACTACATGGATGACCAAACCTTGATATAGAAGGCTGTCACAGAAGCTCACTTAACGCTGGAAGGGAAGCAACAATTACTTCACCTACTACAATCCAACCCAAAAGTCTGCACTCTTCAGCTTGGAAGGACAACTGTTCTCCAACATTGTATTTACACCACTCACCCAGTACCCATAAAGCAACGTCCATATCGATTGACTCCGGAAAAACAAGCTGTTGTAAAAGAATAATTAAAGGAAATGATGGAAAATGGTATAGTAGAACCATCTTACTCTGCCTGGGCCTCACCTGTGGTTTTAGTCCCAAAAAAGGATGGGAACTTAAGATTCTGCGTCGATTACCGTAAGGTAAATGCCGTCACTGAGAGAGATGCATATCCTTTGCCCAACATCACAGAGATCTTAGAGTCTCTCTCAGGAGCAGTCATCTTTTCCACTATTGTTTTGAACAGTGGTTACTGGCAGGTAACAATGGACCCTGAGTGCAAGTCTAAGACTGCCTTTATTACTTCCTCTGGGTTGTACCAGTTTAATGTGATGCCTTTTGGATTGAAAAATGCTCCTGCAACATTTCAGAGGCTGATGGAAACTGTCCTTGGAGAATTGAGAGGAAATATATGCTTTGTATATATTGATGATATTATTATATACTCATCATCTCTGAACCAGCATTTCCAGGATCTCCAAACTGTTCTTACCCGATTACAAACCGCTGGTTTAACCATCAATCTGAAAAAAAGCTAATTCTGTTTTGATGAACTGACATTTCTTGGTCATGTGGTGAACATTAAAGGCATTTCAGCAGACCCAAGTAAAGTTGAAGCCATACATTCTTACCCTGTGCCCAGCAACCTGAAAGAAGTTCAGCGGTTTCTGGGACTTGCTGGATGGTACCACAGGTTTGTGCCAAACTTCTCTCAAATAGCTGAGCCTATCAATGCCCTGAAGAAAAAAGGACACTCCTTTCAGTGGTCAACTCAATGTCAAAAAGCCTTTGACCAGCTGAAAGCCTATCTAGTCTCTCCTCCCATATTAGGTCATCCTGAGCTGCAACGATCATTTGTGGTCTATACTGATGCCAGCAACACCGGACTGGGCGCCGTCTTGGCCCAAAGGAAAGACAGCGGCCGAGAGGAGGTAATCGCATATGGAAGTAGGACCTTAAACAAAGCAGAAACCAATTATTCTGTGACCGAAAAGGAATGTTTGGCAGTAGTTTGGGCATTGGAAAAATGGCAACATTATCTTGAACCCAAACTATTTACCGTTGTTACTGACCATTCAGCTTTACAGTGGGTGATGAATTCCACCAAGACTACCAGCCGACTAGTTCGATGGGCTCTCCGTCTGCAGAAATTTGATTTTGTGGTTGAATACCGCAAAGGAAAGCTCAACATGGCTCCTGATGCTCATTCACGGATGCACTCCAGACCTGAATGCAGTCTTTACTCCACCCAGAAAGAAGCCCCAGAACTTCCAGTTACGGCAGCTGTCATCTGGGAAGAGCAACACAAAGATACTGAGATTGCACAAATATTTCAAGAATTGGCAAAAGATGGTAATCTTCTGAAAGCCCAATTTGATGTAATTGAAGATAAATTATATCACAAGACTCACGTGCCCAGTGGCCACGTACACTTCCGAGTGTACATTCCCAGAAGCTTAATCCCCACCATCCTACAGCATTATCATTCGCATCCCTTGAGTGGTCATGTAGGGATCTACAAAACTTTCAAGAGGCTGCATAACGTCACCTTCTGGCGAGGAATGTGGACGGACGTGAAACAGCATGTCAAGAGATGTGTGAAATGCCAGACAGTAAAAAGTGAAAATCAAAAGCCTGCTGGAAAACTTCAACAAGTCACCACCTCACGACCCAATGAAATGCTAGGAGTAGACATCATGGGACCTCTGCCCCGTAGCACTTGCCAACATGAATATCTTCTAGTTTTCATAGATTACTTTTCACGTTGGGTTGAATTTTTTCCTATACGGAAAGCCACGGCACAGACTGTGACATCTCTTCTCAGGAAGGAAATTCTCACCCGGTGGGGGGTTCCTGATTTCATTCTGTCTGACCAAGGTACGCAGTTTGTTTCAGCTGTATTTAAAGAGATATGTACAAAATGGAGATTAATTCCGTAAACAACAACAGTATATCATCCCCAAACCAACATGACAGAACGAATAAACCGTACCTTAAAGCAAATTATTGCAGCATATGTTGAGGATAACCACAAAAAAATGGGACCAGTACCTTCCAGAGCTAAGGTTTGCCATCAATTCAGCTGTACAGGAAACCACTGGAATGTCCCCAGCCGAAATCCACCTGGGAAGGAAATTACAAGGACCAATGGACAAGGTACTGCACGGCCAAAATCTTTCTCCTGATGCGCCCTCTTATGACACTGTTGAACACTTATCTCAGTTGCAATCAAGGGCAAAAGAGTGCTGCAGAAAAAGCCAAGCGAGACAACTTAGAAGCTACAACAAAAAGCAAAGGGAGAGTTCATTTAAAGAGAAAGACCGGGTATGGGTAAGAAATTTTCCCCAGTCAAGTGCATTTCACCACTTCAGTGCCAAACTAGCACCAAAGTGGAAAGGACCTTACCAGGTGATTATGAAATTGGGTCCATTGAACTACAGGGTAGCAGTGGAGGCCACTGGGGAAGATGTCCGCACTGTCCACGTGTGCAATTTTAAACCCTGTATCCCCATGCGAAGAAGATAGACCCCAAAAAAACAGAAACTCCCTGAAACTTCCAGGAATCCTCAGTGAAGATGAGTTTTCTAGGGAATTTTTTTTTAACTCACTATCCTCTTTCAACAACCTGGTTGGTTTTTTTCCCGGGGGGGGGGGGGCGGGGGAGAGTGTGGCGGAACGGGAAAAGGCGTAACTGGGAAAATTAAACCAAAACAATTGTCCTGACCGCCAGCGAATAGGAACGGGAGCCTAATTTGGGAAGGAAGTGATGTGGCTATATATATATATGTAGTGGAACAGAATCAAAGGATGGCGGGTTAGTGGAGAGTGGAGAAGGAAGAAGTCGCGAGTGTCTAGAGTGAAAGTTTACCGGGTTCAGCGGAGCGGACACTCACGCACTCTGTAATGCTGGAGCGAGCGCCGGAGGGTTTTAAAGAGATCATTATCCGAGCAGCAGGACCAGCGCAGAGGCGGGTGAGGTTTCAGGAGCGGAAGGGAAGTGTCTGTACCTGGATACCTTTTCCTTGGAGAAAATCCACCTCCGCTGTTCGAAAAAAACTGTTTCCCCAAGTTCATGAGCGGCCGGTCGGATGGCTCATGGCTTCCCGTAACACACATCAGCACTCACCCAAAGTTCACCCACACCACATTCGCCCGCACATACCGTTCCGTACAACTCCCTTATGTGAGTATTTTCTTTTCCATCTTAAGATATTAATTCGTCGAATGGTCTGGGCGACTGGAATTAATCTTGTTTGTATTCCTTTGTTTTCTTCCCTCCTTTTTTATCGGTTTTGAATTTGTAACTGAGCACGGACTATCGAAACTGCTGAGGTGAATGCAGAGTTAGACTGGAGTCTCGCAATACTACCAATTTATTGTATAGTTTGTTTTTTGACTGATGGATGTGTAATGTATGTTCACCTTTAGGTGAACTAATTCTTTGTTTTTTTTGTTTTTTCTCTCTTGTGAAAAATACATATGTTCAACTGAACTGAAAACTATTTTCCCCTGAGAATTTATTTCCTGCTTTGCATTATATTCTCTGCTGGTGGGATTTTGTATGTAATGAGTGGTTTTGAATGGCTAACTGGGTTTAACTACTTTTGACAGGCTTATTCCTGTCTGGCGCCCGAACATTTTGAGTTGGTAAACTTATATTTTTGTTACTAAACCTGGTTACCTGGGTGCCACCACCGTTACAACCTCACATTCCAGACTTTAAAGGAGACGTATTATGCCCCTTTTTACAATATGTAATAAATATAAAATATAAGTCTCTGGTGTCCCCAGAATGTGTATGTGAAGTTTCAGCACAAAATACTCCACAGATAATTTATTATATCATTTTGAAAATGCCTATTTTGAGTGGAAGCAGAAACCCGCTGTTTTTCGGGTCTGTCTCTTTAAATGCAAATGAGCTGCTGCTCCCGGCCCCCTTTTCCAGAATAGAGCTGCGCCATTACAGCTCATACCGGCTAAAAACGTCTCTTTTGGTTCTGATTATCATGTTTATCGCGCTGAAATCATGCTTTTTAAACCATATGAGTTTAAACTTCATATATACGGTTTTCTGAGTCCACACATCCGAAACACACGGATAGACAGTGGCCACCATGTGAGTACTAAACTAAGTTCTCATTCACACACACATTCACACACAAGTTTACTTTAAAAACGTACTCGGTTACTAACGCAACCTCGGTTCCCTGAGATATGGGAACGATTAATGCGTCTGCTAAGACGCTATGGGAAAAAGCCTTTTTTTCTCCTAAACTGAAGCCTTTTTTCAATCACGCAGTGAAACTGCATGGCCATTGGTTCATGCAGTGTATTAAAAAACGAACCAATGGCTCGGCAGCGGATTGAGGAATGGGCGGGGCATCTGGCTATATAAGCGCCCTTCAGGGCCCTCAGCACAGTGGGTAGATCCCATGAAGGGATGGTAGGGGGACGAGGCGGATTCAGCCTCCTGGCACCCCTTAAGAAGTGGATAACCGCGCTGTTCCTGCATGAGAGAATGGGCATGAGAGGCTGCTATGGCCGCCACATAGACTTTGAGCATGGATGGGGAGCGTCCCTTATCCAGCAGCACTTGCAGAAATGACAACACCTCTGTCAAATCGAAGTATGAGGGTCTTTGCAGTGGTTTAGACACCAAGCAGAGAAAAAAGACCACTTTAAGGCGTAAAGGCGTCTCATAGACGGGGCTCTAGTCTCCAAAATTGTGTTTAAGACTCGCTCTGGGAGGCTCAAAGGCTCCCGTCGAGCAACCAGAGGTGCAGGGCACACCGATCGGGCAGAGGATGCCATATTGTCCCGTTCACTTGAGAGAGGAGATTCCATCTTAGCAGAATGGGCCAAGGGACCATTACCAACAGCTGAGTCAGCTCTTATAGCCACAGCTGGTTCATCCAAAGGGGGGCCACTAGGAGAACCTTGTGTTTTTGTTCCCTTACTCGCTTGATTACCTGTGGGATCAGGGCGATCGGGGGAAAAGCATAAAGAAGGAGGTTGGGCCAATCGTGGGCCAACGCGTCCCTGGTCTTTGAGTAATAAATTGGGCAGTGAGAGTTGTCTTCTGAGGCGAAGAGGTCTACCTCGGCCTCGCCGAAGATCTCCCATATCCTCTGAACTGTCTGCGGATGGAGCGTCCACTCCCCTGAGGGGACATTGCTCTTTGATAACATGCCCGCTCCTTGGTTCAATTTGCCCGGTATATGCGCTGCTCTCAGCGAGCGCAGGTTGAGTTGAGCCCATTCCAGGAGGCGCTCTACCAGAAGAAAGAGACGCTTTGAGGAGAGGCCTCCCTGGCGATTTATGTAGGACACCACAGACATGTTGTCCGATCGGATTAGCACATGGTGCCCCTTTAGGACTGGCAGGAAGAACTGACAGGCTTGACATACTGTTAGCGTTTCCAGGCAGTTGATGTGGAAGCCTTTTCCGCCTTCAACCAGTGGCCGAAAGTCAGTATGCCCTCGCACAGCGCCCCCCCCCCCAACCTGAGTTGGAGGCGTCTGTCATGACATCTGTCCTTCTGCAAACCATCCCCATGGTCACACCTTGTTCCATCCAGCGGGAGCTCTTCCAGGGGGCCAGGGCTGTTACACAGGCCTGACTCACCCTGACCTGCAGGCGTCCGTGACACCACGCATGGGATGGAACCCGTGGTTTCAACCAGCGCTGAAGGGGGCTCATACGAAGCAGACCCAACTGTAGCGCTGGCGATGCCGCCGCCATGTGGCCCAGCATCCTCTGAAACGTTTTAAGAGGACGAGTAGTGCCAATCTCAAAGGAGGTCACCAGCCTCCGTATGGCCAGAGCCCATTCCGGTGCGACTACAGCTCTCTTTCTGGCTGAGTCGAAAATTGTTCCCAGGAACGATATTTGCTGGCTGGGGAACAAAGTGCTCTTAGCAAAATTGACCCTGAGTCCCAGGCACTCCAGATGGCTGAGGAGGAGGGTCCAGTGTGATACTAGTTCTACCTCTGACTGGGCCAGAACAAGCCAGTCGTCGAGGTAGTTGAGAATGCGGATTTCCATCTGTCTCAGAGGGGAGAGAGCCGCGTCCATGCACTTCACAAAAGTGTGGGGGGCCAGAAAGTATGCATCCTTCAGGTTCAGCGAAAAGAACCAGTCTCCTGAGCAAATTTGCTCAAGGATCTGTTTCAGCATAGTCATCCTGAACGACCTTTTCATGAGGGCATGATTCAGGTGTCTGAGATCGAGGATGGGGACGAGGAAGTAACGGCTGTAAAGGCCTGACTCGCTCTGGGCTGGGGGAACCGTATCCATGGCTCCTATCACCAGCAATTTCATCACCTCTGAGCGCAGGACATGTGGGAAAACTGAGCAAAACTGAGCATTCTAAACTGAGGTGGGAACCACGCAGCTGAATCGCAGGCTATTTGAGCGAATTGCAGTGAATAACCTTGTTTTATTGTCTCCAACACCCAGTTTGTCACTACAGGGATGGCCTGCCAGGCCTTAGCCCGTGTGACAAGGGGTTGGATTAAATTGAGAGGCTGGTCACCATATGGGGACCCCACACTCGGAAGAGGAATTTTGCTCTCTTTTGAAAATGTTTTCAAAAAATGCTTCGCTAGACTTAATGTTCTCATAGCAAGAGCAGTCAGCCCCCGTGCGAGCTGCCTCAGCGTGGGTGTGGCCCAGATGCTTCCAATTTGAAGCTCTCAGTGATAATAATCATTAGTGACAGCATTCTCTTTTAATCCGCCTAAAAAGATCAAACCGCTCGTTAGAAGAGGAGTTTTGATGATCTTTATGTGTAAACACTCTGGCAGGTAAAAAAAAATGCTATGCACATTCTCTCAAATCCGCTCGTAGCGGACAAGGGGAGGGGCGGGGCCGTCTTCATTGAAAAAGGTGAGCCGCGAGCAAAGCAGAGTGAGACATGGACTCTCGTAGTAAGAGTGGTCTGTCTCAGCAGCGCAGCCTCAGCGTGGGCGTGGCCTAGGCGAGAGGCGCGTTCAAATACAAAGCTGTCATCGATATTGAATCATTGGTGACAGTGGTCTGCTCCAAACCGCCCAGGAGTATTGAGCCGCTCGACAATGAGGGGCGCCAATCCTCTCGTGTAAACACACTGGCAGATCAAAGAGCTGCGTGGAGAGGGATGCACACGGGGGCTTTTCCGGCATTAAATCACTCAAGCCTGATTGTGCATACCTGCGAGTTCGTCATTTCTACCTCCGAGTAACTGGGAGGAGAGAAACACAAGCGTGGGGGAGGAGGGGCTCAGTGACGCACACACAAATGCAAAGCTGCGAATTTCCTTCTTTGATCTGCCTAGGAGGATTAAGCCGCTCTGTGTAACGAGGGGCGCTGATCCTCACGTGTAGAACACACTGGCAGATTAAGCACGCATGATGTGTGTCGGCATGAAATTGCTCAAGCCTTCCGCGAACGAACAGGGGCAGACTTCTTTCGTGGTAAAAGCAGCCCGTGTCTGTGAGCACAGCCATAGTGACACACACAAATTTGAAGCTGCCAGTGGCAGCATCTGCTCCGATCTACTTAGGAGGATAGAGCCACTCAATGTAAAGAGGGGCGCTGATCTTTTTGTGTGAGACACGGATCGAAGCGCAGTGGGGAGGGCGAGTACGCAGGCTCTGTGTCAGCGTGAGATTGCTCAGAACCAGTTGCTTAGTTCCCAGGCTTCGCTGTTTCTCTCTCCGAGGCTTGCTGAGAGAGGAGAAGCGTGAGAGCGGGGCTGCCTTCAGTGAAAGGTGGTCCGTGAGTGGAGAAGAGCGAGACTCATGCTTTGAGTGAGCATTCTGTCTCAGTGAGCACGCAGCTCACTGCCCTTCTGCGGCGGATCCGAGTGCAATGGAGAGAGAGCACGCAGGCACAGTGCCGGCATTAGATCGGTCAACCTGGTTGCTTATTCCCTTACTCCGCTGTTTCCCTCTCCGAGGCTTGCTGAGAGAGGGGAAACGGGAGAGCGGGGCTGCCTTCATTGAAGGAGGTCTGTGAGCGGAGAAGAGCGAGACTCATGCTCTCAGCGAGAACATTCCGTCTCAGTGAGCATGCAGTCTCTGCATGGGGGCTGCCCAGACATGTGACACACTCACTGCCCTTCTGCATCGTGCAATATTCCCTGCACGAGCCACACTCGCAGCACGACATCTGCAACAACGTCACTAGAATTTGCTCTTTTAGGGCTTACCTACTAGAAAAAAGCTCTTTCAGTATCGCAGGATGGTGGCAGGGGAACAGGACCGGAACTGCTACGATGCTGAGGCGCAAAAAGAGCCGGTC
>JADLZN010008662.1:0-258718 GCA_018155175.1 Sinocyclocheilus anophthalmus | reverse complement strand
TCACTCTCTCTCTCTCTCACACACATTTAGGGTACCAGTCCCTGGCTCCCCGTCCCCCATCCGTACACAGCATCCTTCGGCTCTCGTAGGCGCATCATGTGCCGCCGGAGCGGACAGATGAAGAAGAGGATATTAAGTGACTCTATCTAACATCCAGGACACAATGGCGGTGATTGATGGAGGACAAAGTGGGAACAGCAGGACGGAGGATGGGAGGGGGGCGTCCGTTGGGGGTCTCTGTCGAGAGCTGGTGCGCCGTCCCCGTCCGCCGTGTTTACTCACTGATGATACAACAAGGACAGCCATTGACACTCGGATGGACAGAACCCGTGTATTCGCCGCGCGGAGCCAGAGGTTAGCGGGGCTGGAATATAGAGCTCCTCCACGACACGCTCCCTTCACCTAATCTTCCGGCAAAATATTTATCATTATCAATTGGGGCCTGCTCTCTGACATTAGAATAGCACGTATGGATAAACCCCGGGAGGATTATCGATCCGCCCGGCAGCAGCTTACACAGTAAAAGACTCGGGGTCATACGGGACAATAAGAATAAAAGCATGGTATATCCAGCCCTCCGCTCGCGTTTATTAAGTAAAACAATGAACCAAATCACACCAGCATGACATAGACAACCCACTAAAGCCCACTCGTGCTTCTGTAGGACCCCAGTGCTGCACATGTTGCTTATTTACACACTGATTTACAAGTCAAAGTGGAATAAAGATTTGTTTAATGTTTTTGAAAGAAATCTGCATTATTTTGACCATTGTGAAATATTACAATTTAAAACTTTCTTCTATTATATTTTAATACTTAATTTATTCCTGTGATGCAAAGCTGAATTTTCAGCATCATTACTCCAGTCTTCAGTGTCACATGATCCTTCAGAAATCATTCTAATATGCTGATTTGCTGCTCCAGAAACATTTATTATAATAGTTGTGCTCAGTAAGATTAAAAAATGAAGACTTTTATTCAGTACGTATGCATTAAATTGATCAAAAGTGACATTTAAGACATTTATAATGTTTCAAAAGATTCTATTTAAAATAAATGCTGTTCTTATAAACTTCATATTCATCAGAAAATCCGGTATACACATTTTCAACATTTATTATAATAAGAATCATTATTCCTAAATTATAATTGGGCTCAGTTAATAATTGATGATAACGAGCAGCCAATCAGCTATATTATACTGATTTCCTGCCGGACATGTGATACTGAAGACTGGAGAAATGATGCTGAAAATTCAGCTTTGATCACAGAAATAAATTACATTTTTAAAATGATTCAAATAGAAAACATTTTAAATTGCAAAAATATTTCACAATATTTATTTTTACTGTATTTTTATTAAATAAATGCAGCCGTGGTGAGCAGAAAGAGCATAATCTTTCAAAAACATCAAAAAGTCGGTAATGTAGAAGCTTCAAGAACGGAAGTGAGTCTGTCAGATGAGGGAGGCCCCAAAATGTGCAGCATTGTTATTTCCAAGTAAGTTATTTCATCATTATAAAAAAGGTTGTATATACTAAAATTCCTGTAATCCTTAAAATATTCTCTTTTAAAAATAAATCTAGATGAAGATAAAGGTAGTCAACACAGCACAAAAATCCATAATCAGTATTGAATACCTCAAAGTGATATTCAAAGAGTCAATCATTATTTCAGTGTATAATATTTAAAAAGTATTTTATACATTTTAAAAATGTAATTTGAGTGTTACCAGACTGCTACTAGTTTTCGGTGTTTGGTAAATGGTTGTGTGACTGATGGATGGAAGATTTTCTTTGGTAAGGGGACCAAAGTCATAGTACAATCAAGTAAGTTAATATTTTTCCAAATCATACAGTTAATTACTTATTGTTATCCAGTTTGGCTGGATTAAAAAAAAATTCTAGTGAAGTTCATCATAATAAATAATGTAGTATGCATTATCTGTATTGTTGGATGAATTTACTTGGCTATGAAGTCTTATCCCTTTCATTTTCTCCAAATATTAAGTAGTTCAAATAGTACCGAATAGTTACTTAAGTTCATTACTTTCAAAAGTGTAATTGTTGTTATCTTTATTGTTGGATGAAAAGATTTGGACTTGGAGGCTTATACCTTTAATTATCTTCAAATACTATTATGAAACCATATACAAAATTACATTTTGTACAATCATGTCTAAAATGCACTATGAAATATGTCATACACCAAAAAAAGAGGTTGGCTAAAGTTGTATTCTGGGTAAATGTACCATGTTGTACTAATGTGTGAATACCGGCTATGACAAGATCTTATTTGGAAAAGGCACCAGACTAACAGTTGATTCAAGTAAGTTTGCTGCTACAGTAAACTAAGACAGAAAGGTGCAAAATTTTAAACCTTAAAAAGTTTGCCAATCCTGATATTTTTATCAAAACTTGATTGCTAGTAGTAATGCAACATGACTTCAGACCTAATTTTGAAAATACTGTAGCTAAAACTTATGTTTCACCTGAACAATAAGAACCTTTTATATATGATCTATAAATAACTGTGAATTAAAATATTATTGCTCAACAACTCCCTCAATGAACTGCTGACCTCTACACAAAAAAAAAACCCACTAACAACATCCTTATAAATCTATTTTAATATTAGATAACTTATTTTGATACTGAAACAGATCCCAAATAAAGTATTCATAAAGAATGAGTAAATAATAGTCCTTAATGTCTGGCTTCAAAGTAAGGAGAGTCTGTGTTTTTGTGGTCACATCAACCACTGTGTGACTCAAGGGATAAACAAAATGATCTTTGGGAAAGGCACTCAACTCACTGTGCTTTCAAGTAAGTGTAGACCAAGCTTGTTTTCCTATATTTTTAAAACAATGTAAGAACCGTTTCTATTTTTTGTTAAGGGCTTTCACAGAAATTTGATACCACTATTAATGAGTATTATAGACTTAATATTCCTAGGGCATTAAACTGAACAGGAAAAAAATGATTTGATTTGATTGAACAAAATATATAAATTGACCAAAAGAAATGTAGAATTAGTAGTCTAAAATGTAATAGTTGTAAACAGTCAATATGGCCCTTTTTTTTTTTTTTTTTTATTTTTTTAATTTTTTTTTTTGTTTTTTTTTATTTTTTGGGTTTTAAAATTTATATAATAATATTTTTTTATCATTTATTTGTTTTTTTTTTTTTTTTTCTTTGTTTTTTTTTTTTTTAATTTTTTTTTTTTTTTTTTTTTTGTTTTTATTTTTCTTTTTTTTTTATTTTGAATAATTTTTTTGTTTTTTCCGGCTCTCCCTTTTTTTCCCCTCTCCTTTTTTTTTTTTTTTTCTTTTTATTTTTTTTTTTTTATTTTTTTTCTTCTTTTTTTTTTTGTTTCTTTTTCTTTTTTTGTTCTTTTTTTTTGTTTTTTTTTTTTTAATACCACTTTAAAAGTATCATGGTAAGATGTCCAGTCTATAGGTGACTTTGGCACCACTTCTTTTTATGCCAATTGTTATGCTAGTTATACATTAATATATACATAGTCATAAATATTGTGTTAAAATCTAAGCAACAATCAGTTATTTCGATTTTAAAGTGACTCTTAATTCCAGTGTTGTAAAATGCTTCTCAAAGCTATCAGGATTTCAATACTTTTTTATACAGGATGAATGACTGTGTGAATGATCAAATTAGAATATCATTTGGCAAAGGAACTAAACTCATTATACAGTCAAGTAAGTTGCAATATCCAATATTCATAGCAATATTTAACTAATAATACCATGTAGACGTGTTTCTGATAATACTACTGGTGAGCACAACTAATGCTTTGTTGTTTTGCTTATGAAATGTTTTGTTTTTCTTTTCTTTTGAAATGAGCTGTAATCATGGTCAGCTAAAATAATAACAGGATGGACATCTGTTTGCCAGCATTCAGCGAGCGATACTTTTAGTGGGTATCCTGTAACAAAATATGTTTTTAATACTTGTAAGGTGTTGTTAGTTCAAAGGTATTTAATACTTTTAGACTAAACTTAGACCTAATGTTCTAAACGTAGAGTTTAATTGATTGAATGCATCAATACGGTTTGCAGAAAAAAAACTGCTGAGCAAATTTCGTTTTTAAGTTAATGATAATAGTAGTGAAACATTTCTCATTCATGGCAAGTTTAAAATTGTCATGGTTTTAGTTCTTTTTTAAGAAGACTGAAAGATGTGCAGTCCATGTACACACTGGTAGGATGCTGTTGGTATTTGGTACAGAGTCAATAGCTGTGTGAGTAACCAATTTAAGATTGTCTTTGGCAAGGGAACCAAACTTACAGTACAAGCAAGTAAGTTTTATCTTTAAAAATGTAAAGTCACTCATTTATTTGACTTAAAATATTTTGTTCAACTGCTGCATTGAAAAACTTACAATGGAAACAGTGTACAGTATAATATGTATAGGTTTTTCTTAATATTTTTACAGACATTATCATCATGTAATGTTCTATCCTTTATTTTAAATAGAGTATAATGGATAATTACCATTCCTAAAAAATATGAGTAGATCAGATGAGGCTTTGAAAAAGATGCAAATTTGAGAGATTTATTATTATTATTATAATTTTTAAAAATCAGCTCAGACTGTGTAAAAAATAAGAATTACTATCTTAGACTGTGTGTAAAATTAACAAATTAACTAGTTATTATGGTTTCCATCTACTTAACTCTAATATGAAACTTTAAATATGGGCTCATCAATCATATTTTTTGCAGTACATCCACAATTATCAATACAGTTTTTGTAATAATTGATATACAACTGATAAAATATAACATTATTTCTAAATGAGATGTTAGATGGACATTACTAAATTACTTCATCTGGAATTATTATACTGTATGTTCAGTTGCAGTTATGTGTATATGGTCAACAGCTGTGTGACTCAAGGTGGATACAAAATTATATTTGGAAAAGGCACTAAGCTAACTGTGTTTTCAAGTAAGTTCTCTGTTCGCATAAATATTACAGTATACACTTTTTAAAATATGCACTTTATTATGCTGATCACCAGAACAATAAATCAACAGTAATTTCTTCCTAAAAAGATTTGAAGGTATTTATCTAAAATTAAGTATACTATTACAAGAAAAAATATGAAGTTGTGAGTTTATAGTTTTTCTTAAGTTTCAGTGATTTTGATAAGCGATAATAGAACTTCAGGAACAGCAACTACTCTTTTGTTTTAAAATCATAACAGCTAAGAGTTTTTATTCTACCCCCTAAACTTTGATATACATGGATTCACATTTATTCCTTCTTTAAAGTTTTGACACTGCATCTTATTTAAGATGGATTCTGAGAGACTTGTTTGTAATGTCTTTGTTATCAGGGTATTGTTAGTTTTTAGTATGTGGCCAGTGACTGTGTGAATACTGGACGTAAAATGTTCTTTGGCATGGGAACAAAACTTCTTGTGCAAATCAGTAAGTTGTATTTTAATCTTAGCACTGAAATTATTTAGTGATAAACCCATAATTTCATCAAAAAACTGTTTTTGGGGGGGGGGACTAATGGATTTATTGTAAGGGGGAAGAACTACTTTTTTTTTCACTATGGCAAAAAAATATGCAATGCAGAGATTTAGCATGCAAAATATTATCATTGTAAAATTCTGTTCAGTGATTTTGGACTTTGGAGTAACTAAACTAAAACAAAAACTGACAAATATAAAGGCCTTGAGTATAAAGGATAAAGTGCCAAACAAAATCATTGTGTGAATATTGGGTTAAACAACAAAGTCATATTTGGAGCAGGCATCAAAACAGTAATAAATTCCAGTAAGTTGTTTTATCTTCATCTTTAGATGTTCAATATATACAAGATGGCTGCTGACAAAAATGTTGCGTGTAAAAGTGTATGTGTACCTAAAGTACTTTAATGTACATTTATATCAAAGTTGCACTTATGCTACCTGTCCATGTTTTTTTTCCATGATAAATGCCTTTAATATAGAAGGAAATCATTATAACAATAATTAATCATTATATTTAAATGAGTTAAATCATTATATGTTAAACCTAACACGGTCCCTGGTACTCATGGAAGTTATTATCCCACTACGAACCACTGTGTGAATACAAATACCGGTAAAATAATATTTGGGAAGGGGACACAACTGTATGTCCAACCGAGTGAGTACAACCATTAATTTTCATAAAATTTGGAATCTAATTTTAGAAACATGAGTAGCATCAGTTATTATTACATTTTCAGTACCACCAAATTTCAAAGAAAATGTAAAACTCATTGTCACAGAATAATGTCACAGACTTTAGTGATTAATCTAATTATTAATGAAATTGACCAAACTTGTGTCAATTATAGCTGTCAGAGAACAGAGTGTGCTTTGCATTTCTGTATTGGGGTTTGTAATTGTGTGACTCAAAATAGAGACAAACTAATATTTGGCCAGGGGACTCGGCTCATTGTGTTATTGAGTAAGTTATAATTTCATTTGTCTTAAGTTTACTCTAATTGATATTACAGTTCTATAATTGATATTATAGATCTTTTCACTTATCCACTGATAGGACAGATATTCTTCTGTATGAGATTTTCACTCTTTTTATTTAACGTAACATATAATTTTCTGAATCTATACAATTGTTAAATTGACACAGATATTTGAACTGCATTGCTGAGTGTCTCTAACATCAGAATGAAACTGAAGTTTTGATCCAAAGTATTTATAACTCTGACAGTCACTGTGTGACTGACAACTTTGACAAAATTGTATTTGCGAAGGGAACTCATTTGTTTGTACAGACAAGTAAGTCAAATCTTAATTATGTTTGGAAATAATTCATCGGAAAATCAAATAAAAACAATTCAATTAGGAAATCAAGTAATTTAATACAGACTACCCTTATGAGCTTTAAAGACTACCCTTATGTGTAACTTTCTTACACAGAAGTCCAAATAAATGCAATAATTATTTAAAGAGTTTAACATCAGATTTTATTCCTAAACAACACAAGGCTTTTATTTTATATAAAAACACAGAAACAAGATGGGAGCAGATGGGAAGATGGGACAGTAGTAAGAATCTTTAATTCAACAATAACTGTCAAAATAAGTCCATATATTATGATGATGACTGATATAATTTAATAGAAATTTTCAATTACTTATACGTTTTATCTGTTCTAATCAATATATATATATAGGTACCATCCAAATGCTTCTTGTTCTGCTGTATCAGTCTGTGTGACTTCTAGTGTTACAATTATCTTTGGAGAAGGGACAAAATTAACAGTACAATCAAGTAAGAGAATAATTCATTTTAATCAAAGAACTCTGATAATGTTTCATAATTGTCTAGATTGATTAGAAAGTCTAAAAAAGAGGTGGATAAAGTACACAAAGAGAGATTTGACTTTACTCATAATTCATATTCTACCAAAATTTGTCCGACCACTTCTTAAAACAACATAACTCTAATAATTCCAAATTTAAAAAATGGTAATTCATTTGGATATTCAAATGGCTAAACTGAGAAATTGAAATATTGTCAGCATTGTTTGCATTGTAATCGATCAGCTGCACATCTGACAGACTAAAATCACAAACATGAATTCACTTTCAGTAATAATTCACTTTGTAAGTTAAACTTTTTCATAAAATGAAACTAATAATTTTTCAAATTTAACTCACAGTGCTATATCCAAACGTATAATTTTGCACATAGCATTTCATTTAGATTCATACAGATTTACATGGATTTTCCAAAATAAACCAGTGTTACATTTAAATGACAATTATTTGTGTTTAATTTAAATGCATTCTGACATGTCAGCAGATTCTAATAATAAACACTCGAGACTGGGACATGGGACTAGTAATTGTAATCGTTAACCATTTCAGCAAATAAATCGTACAGAAATACCCTGTGATCAAAATGCATACAAGCAATTTAACGTTTTAAGTCTAAAAGATTGAATTCATTGTGGTTTAATGTACGTGATTTATATGCTAAAAGATGTAGAATAAACCATTTTGAACTATTCTGTTCATTAGGCAAACTGTATTGATGTAGTTGCGGTAATTAAAAGCCATTTTATTCTTAGCATAATTGCTAAAAGCAGTGCAATTGACCTAAACCACATCATATGGAATATGATGGAATATGATTCCATATTAAATATGGAAACTTTAAGTTGCTTATTGTTGAACTTGTGAATACTGTGGTAAAAATACAACTAACAGAAAGCTAATAAATATATAGTGTCCATTAGTGAACCGAGAGATTGGGAAAAACTAATGAAATCTTATGAAAATATGTATTTCCCCCATGTTACATTGCTAACGTAACAACTACATTTCATAATGTCATAAATTAGTGCCTTTCTCTGGAAAACAAGTGTGAATGAGTTTTTGATATGAGGTGTCAGGCTGTGGGCCTAGAAAAATCAGTTACTTTTGAAGTAGGGTAAGAATTTGTCATGCTTTTTAAATTTTAAATGTTCATTGAGTAAAAGGGCTTTTGTTTTTCATTTAAATTTAAATGTTACAAAATAAATACCTTTGACTTATCTGAGTGACAAAATGGAATTTGCTCATTTTCATCTGCATTAAACACATAATTTTTGTTTATGAAACTAATGTATTTTTTTTTCTTATATTTTACAGAGAAAGTAGAAACACCAGCCTACTACAGATTTAATAAGTCATGTTTGGCAACCGACTACACAAAACATGATGCTGTAAACTTCACAAACGTTACACCAGTGCGATATTCAGGCCAAACGTACTTCAGCAGCTTCACCTTTAATGATTCAGAACCCTGCCCGGAAAAAGGTAGGAATGATATATCACATGCAATTAAAAAAAACTTAATTCCTCAAATATTTGGTTGCATTATATTAATCCTCTTTATTCCACTTTCAGACTGTAAATCAGGATCATCTGGTCAAAATGTTGATTTTGAAACCGGTAAGTGTGCTTTTATTTGCACATTTATAGTCTGCTGTGCATTTCATTTAATTTGCAGTCCCATTACTACTAGTCTGTTACTGCCTGTTGTTTGAACTGCAACATCTAGCACTGTCAAACAATAACTACACATAGATTTCAGATTGTGATACTGCTATCTTCCAATAAACAAACAAGTGCTGGATTATACCACAAAATCCATGCTCAAGCTAATAGACATCCTAATTGCATTTTTATTCTGCAGATGAAAAAACCAACTACATGTCACTGGGCCTCTATTGGCTGAGAATACTGTTCCTGAAGACTGTTGTGTTCAACGTCCTGATGACTTTCAAAGCATGGATGAGCTAACGTGAGTGAAAAGTTATATCTTGTGACAATGGGTCTCATTCACTAACTGCATGTTAACATGTTTGTGTGTAAAAACATTTTCATTCAGAAATCAAGATTTATTAATAAGTTGCAGGACAACATTTAGAACCAACTGAAACCACACATATATAAAAAAAGACACCTAGCATTATGTATTAACATAAATGGTTTGCAAAGTGGCATAGGTTTCTAAAAATGGTCAATTAAATGTAGTCTAGGTCTATTTAAAAGGTATTTGATGAGTATCGTCCTGGTTGTGAATGGCACACTTGGCTTTACTTGAAGATTTTGCAGCACATGCTCTCAGAATTTTTTTTCTACAAACATACAGTAAGTATGCAAATATTGGTGAATGAGACCCAATGTTTCATTAGCACACTTTACAAATTATGTGCTGTTTTTTTGGAAGAGTTACAATGTATTATTTGTCTTTCAGGTGTCAAGTTGAAAATCCTCATCATTTTTAATCAGTTTGGCTTCACCGAAGACAAAACATCACATTCGAGAGCCATCAGAGCTGCACTGTTGTTGTTAAATGATGATCAAGGGATTAGGAAAGTTATGCTGTAGTGCTTATGGTTTTAATAATTATTTACTATATACACATTTGAATGTCATTCGCTTATGCTTTTATAATATTGGCTCAACTATTGTAGTTTAGAATAGAGTAGAAGTGTTTGTTTTGTTTGTTGTGTGTAGTAATTGTTTCTAATTTAGACATAGCTCATGTTTCATTGCTCTGTGTTTTTAATGATTTCTACATGTTATCTAAAATTTTTTTATTAATTTACTTCTGAATTACATCTGAAGAATTGTCTATATAGCTTTTGTTTTTTGCAACATATTTGCATCCACAATTACGTTGGCCTTTGCTTCTTTCTGACAATGGCAGATGTAATTTTAGTAATGACTATGTATTGTGCAAAAAATATGAAAAATAAAATACATAAATGACCAACTTTGAGTTTTTTATAAGCACAAAATCCAACCAGATGAATATCTGTAGGTATACTGTTAATTAACAATTAAGTTGAGTTAAATGATAATAAAATGTATTACAATGAATAAGATCAGATTGAAATGAAAGGTTGTAAGTGCGTTATGAAAGACGGTAGTTGCATCCCAAAATTGTGTACTTGTGCACCATTTTATAGTTTTAATAGAGAGATTGGTGCATTCACACCAGATGATGCACTTAAATAACAGAAAAAATTAAGTGTGGAATGTTGGCCACTTCGTGCACTCAACTCACATTTTTAATTAGCCGGAGAAGGGGCGGGACCTATCGATTTCCAGGCCTGAGTGGCAAAATAACCTTATATAATTCATACACTACATTTTTGAGTACATAGTGCATAAGTACACATTGTATACTGTAAGTGTATATACACTGGAAAAAATTATACTACATTTTTTTAAGGTACTGGTTTTTTTTTTGCCAAAAAAACAATTATTTAGGCTCCATTTAAGAAAGGCAAATATCGTTGAAAGTAGTCAATAAGTTTGTTAAGTAAATGTAGCTAAACTAAATTGATTGCAACCACTTACCTTTAAAAAAATTTGTAAATTCAAAAAAAAATTTTTTTGAGTGTAGTGCGTCATTTGGGATGCAACTAATGACTTAAAATTGAATTTAGAGATTAAACATTACGTTTATTGAAACTTTGTGTATTTAAATCAATAGATTGTATGTTAAAATGTTTTTAAAAATGGCATTTTCATTTTCTGATGGGGGATTAGAAGACTAGTCAACATATACTAGCCTCTGCATAGTAACTGCTGGTTACAGCATCATACACCAGCTATCCTGGACATGAACATAAGCTCCACTCATCAGCATAATGGTAACCCTCTTGTAAATCCCTAAATACCAGAACATTAAAAACTAAAGCCTTCTCCTTCTTCATCTTTCTCAAGATTACCAACTTTGATTATTTGTGGTATTTACAAAACAAATAAACCTCTTAAACATGCAGACTACCATTACTAAGACTTTTATACAGGCCGTTAAAAATAAAATGGCTGCTGAAGAGGAGATAAGGCATAGTTTAGCTTGTAATACAACTGAGGAGGCACATGCAAGTAGAGCTGGGTAGTAACTGATTACATTTAATTGGATTCCAAAAATGAAGTACTTGTAATTAGATTAAATTACATTTGAAAATACTCAGGCTACAGTTACTTTTTTATTGATTACATGATTAATTATTATTCACACAATAGCAATAATTTATTTATAATTTATTGATTCTCCGTAATTCTTTTTCATATTTTAAATGTTCTTTCTAAAATAGCCTAGCGCTAATATACATTCAGAAAGTGTTTCAGTTTTGTGGACATTCACACAAAGAGCAGTCACTAGCAGGTGGCTAAAATTACACAGAAAATTGTATTGTGTTTGTTGGGGTCAACGTATTTTGCATTTGTAATTCCATTATTTGGCCTTTTATTTTAAAAATCATTTAGTATGCAAAGTGTTTTCTCAACATTGTTGACAACTACACAATCAAACACGATTCATTTTATTGAATTACACTAATTGGTTATTTGTATAATATGTCTTTGGAAGGCCTTTGTTCTCTGCGAGCACGTTACAATGGCTTATAATTAAGTTGCAGGTATAAAGAAAATATAAGGATAACACTGTCTATGAAGCCCGTATTTTATAAATAGATGTAAGAGTATTTGGTAACACTTTATTTCGAGAGTCCACTTTAGACATTTTACTAACAGTAAGTAACTTTGCAACTAAATGTCAACTACCAGTCATTAGAGTATTAGTAGACTGTCTGCTTAATATTTTCTAACACTTTATTTTGATGGGTCCTCTACATACAACATACTGACTATGAGAAACGTTGCAAGTATATGTCAACTTATTCTACTAACCTTAAACCTAACCTAACAGTCTACTCTGAGATTTAGTAGACATGTAGTTGCAAATTAATTAGAATTTGTTGACATGTAGTTGACCGCGGTACAAAGTTCTTATAGTTAGGAGAATGTCTAAAGTGGACTACTCGACAATAAAAAGTAACCGGGTATTCTTAAGGCATTAATGAATGCATAATGCATTATAAAAAACCTTATAATATGTTGTATAATCTCATGAATATTCATAAGAACAGTTTTAATATATTATAATATTTACTTATTTGTGGTTATAGCTTTTAACAGTATGATGATTTATAACACACAGTGAACATGTTGCATCCACTTTTACAATGGATTATATTTCTCATAGTTATAATGTATAATAAGTCTCATATCTTGCCATTTTTCTTATGCTACTTTACTTAAAGCGGTCAAAGACAACTATAAGTCGTATTTAATAATAATAATTAATAATAACAACAACATTTTTTCCTCTCAAACAGCCATAAGATCAGATACCAGATCAGATGAATGTGTAATATGACAAATTTGCTTTGAACTATTTTTATTGTAATATCAGTTTGATTATTTTGATGGTACCCTTTAAACAGCTGTTGATAAGTGACTCTGCAACTACATATCTAGCGGTATTAGGTATTAGTAGACTGTCTGCTTAATATTTGCTAACACTTTATTGTGATGGTCAAACAACAGATAAACTGACTATAAGTGTCTTTGCAAGTACGTCAACTTATTCTACCATACTAGATTCAACCATTCTTGAGCATACTAATACTCTAATGAGAGTTAGTTGGCATGTAGTTGCAAAATTGCTTATAGTCAATATACTAAGGGGACCATCAAAATAAAATGTAACCATATAAAACATTGCATTTTTTTCAGTTGGAGTATAAAGCTCACATCAATTAATTAACATTAGCTCCACAGGAAACACTCAACATCTAACCACTCACAAGCTGTAGTAAGATACTGTGCAGATCTAAAATAAACAATGTCAAGAATATCATACAGTCCATTATTCTGTAAATGAAGTAGATTTAATATGGTGTTCATTGTGTGTTATAAATAATCATACTCTTAAACTTATAACCACAAATAAGTAAGTATTATGATGTATTATAATTATTGTTATGATTATTCATGTGTTGATATAACATATTATAAGTTTTTTTATAATTCATTATGCATTCATTATAATGCCTTAAGAATACCCTTAAAATGTATTATAAATATGGGCTTCATAGAAAGTGTTACCAAATAAAATATACATTTTTTTTAGTAAGACTTTGAATTGCTATTTTAAAATAATTTATTTTAAT
This sequence comes from Sinocyclocheilus anophthalmus, assembly GCA_018155175.1. Classification (NCBI taxonomy): domain Eukaryota; kingdom Metazoa; phylum Chordata; class Actinopteri; order Cypriniformes; family Cyprinidae; genus Sinocyclocheilus; species Sinocyclocheilus anophthalmus. Next base: position 245,171 of record JADLZN010008662.1, on the reverse strand, counting down.
TATACATTTTTTGTGATGTAATTAATTATTAGCATTTATAGAATATATTTTCTTTCGATTTGTATTTTTTATATCGATATGGTACAAGATTATCCTATTTAAATCAATGATAAACGAGTTAGGTCAAAAGTAATCAAAACACCCAGTTTTTTTTTAAAAGGCAGAGATATACTGAAAATTACTATAAAACTACAATTTCTGTCGTTTAATTGGGAATCAGTAACAAAATACAATTTTCTAGTAACCTATCCAGGTCTGCATGCAAGAAATTACTTTTGTGTTGCCCTTTCACGTCTTTCACTGAACTTGCTATAACGTTACAACCTTATTTAAAGTGTGTTATGTGGTGGCAGACAATTCACTACGTATTTATAATCACATTTCATATATTGAGAGAAAATCAAAACTGTGATATGAATGTCTACACACTACATCTTTGACATCTATTAGGTATTGTACAGACAAAGCCACTGAATGTTTTTCATCACAACATCTGACATCGTGTTCCCAGGTGTTTAGTTGTGACCAGTCACAAAGCATGTTGGGTAATCGGCAGCAGTACAACGGCTGCAATGCTTTACAACATGGAAAATGAATAGGTACACTAAAAGGCGGTGATTACCACTCAGATGGGTTAACTCATATAGTCATATGTATTAAATGAATGAGAACAACATTCAAATGAAACGTGTTTATCAAAAAGCAAGACTTGCAATGGGTTTATGACGCACGTAAGTTTAGGCGTACTGCCTATATCGTAGCTGATGATTTGTGATTTTCATCATTTTTCTATTTGGATAATTGAGTTTTGTTGAGTAGTATTGTGTAGTGTTTCTGTTAAGCAAAACGCATTTGCAAAAGGTGAAACCACTAGCTCCATAAGTGACAGATAAACAATGTTTGAAGTGTAATGGCCGAGATAGAAGGTACTAAAGACTCAACTCTCTGACTAACATGCCCTCTAATAGTTCATCTTACTATTAAATGCACCATGGAGTATGAGCAAATAAGATAAGCCTGGTTTCTGAACTACTGTAGTGTTGACACAACTATTGCTTTTTGTGTAAACCAATATGCACCACAGTTGCAAATGTAGCTCTCCATATCCTAAGCATAAGCTCAACTAATAAGCATAAGTCCAATAAAACTGTACACTAATGAGTCTTTCCTGTACTCAAAAACACATTTGACTCATAACATTACCGCTCCTGCAGTATCATGGAAAGCATGTTGGAAACTGCCAAGGCAGTTGTCAACAACAACAAAAATTATTAATGTATGGCCAACACACAATTATTAACATTTACAACTATTTTCCAAAATTAAGTGGACTGAAATTGTGACAAAATGTCCAAGAATTGTTATTTTTTCTCTTTTTAATTAGGTAAATTGAATAAGATACAAAAATAATTTTTGAGTGCAGTTACCTGACACAAGAACTTATATGTATTCAATTTATTAAACAAAACATGGACTTGTTCTTGTTGTACAAACCTAAAATAATTATGTAGAAAAGTTGAACTCATTGAGGTGAAGATCAGCGAACAAACATATTTTTGAGTCTAACCAGCAATAGTACACAAAATCATGCAAAATGCAACAATATTTAAATTTTATGCAACACACCTCCTGAACAAAACATACAGGACTGGTTATTGAATTGCTTCTTTATTTGCATTAAAAAAACGTGACCCTCTAACACTCTCAATTCCGCATATAGTGCAAGTGAACTACTTGTTTTCTTTCTATTTATAAAAAAAAAAAACTTGACCTTCTAACACTAGTGTTCTCTGTTCTTTTTCCATTCTATATGCTTGTTTTCTTTTTATTTATTATAAAAATATTGACCTCCTTACACCAGCTATCTCTATTCTATTTCTGTTCTATCTACTTTATATTCTTTTTTATTTATTATTAAAAAACAAACAAACAAAAAAACACCAAAAACAAAACAAACCTTGTTAAGTGTAGGCCTACTGTGTTAGACTAAGCGGGACTTACATATTGATGCTCTTTTGTTGGTTTGATAGCTTCTATTGTCCTGATTTGTAAGTCACTTTGGATTAAAGCATCTGCTACCTGAGAAATGTACATGTATGACTACGCAGCCTATGTAGCACAAAGATTTCACCATAAAAAATCTCTAATGCTCCTCTTACCAGAACTCATTACCCCTAATGAGTCCTTATAATCAGTATTCAGTTATATTCGAGATTATGTTTTTTTCCATTTTTAATTTGATATGTTAGTCTTAATTTAAAAATGTTTTTTCTCAACAACAAAATAAGTTCAATTAACTAGTCTTATCTACTCCCAGAACCTGATGAGACAAAATTCCCCCTGCCTGTTTCAATAAAGCAAAAAAAAAAAAAGTATTTATTTAAAGATGTCTACACTCGAAAAAATTGCTGTGTAAATACAACCCAGTGCTGGGTAAAGTAGGGACAATCCCAGCAATTGGGTTGTTTTGACCCACCGGGTCATACATTTGAGTTACTGTATGTAACTCAAATGTATTAAGTAAACTTCCATTGCCTAATCTGAATTAAATAAACTGAACAAGCAGTTCATTATTCAGATATTGTTATTTAGGACTAAAGCATGTAGTGATGCACAAAAAGACATCAGGTTCTTGTCTTCTAGCCAGTCTTTTTGCTACTGAGAATTCTGCTGCTCACCGTAATGATAATGTTGCATGGCATTGCAACACATTTGCAACATGGTCACACTGTGCAAGCTGCTAAGTAGTGCATTAAACCAGACAAGCGCTATTAAAGTTACTCTCCTGGAGCTCTCACATACATGTTTAGATATAGCAAATATTAGGGGTGAACAGCCTCCATCTTAGTATTGTTGCAGCAGAGAGCCAAGTACCTCTCTGTCTCAAGCGTGCTCCAATTTATACAAATGACTTTGCATCTTTGCAGACAAGATCACTCTGGTTACTAGTTTCAAATGCTCGCGAAACCACATGCTGAGAGGAAGCAAGCTGCCTGGAGTCAACAATGCTTTTGAGCCTTTGAAAAAAAGGTTCAAAAGCTGTCACTGGGTTGGTATCTTTTCAAAAGTCCCTTATTAACCCCTTAAGGGTTCATAGTACCTCAAAGGTTCTTTTAAGAAAGGTACTGCCCCAGAGACACCTTACTTATTATCAGGAAGGCCTAACTTGTATTCCCTGAAACAGTGTCTTGGTCTAGTTCCATGCTAACACTTTCTTATTTTGGTAAAACCCTGGTTCATGACACTCGCAATGAAAACACAGATCTGACCTCTCAGACCTACATGTGTCTAGGATCGGAAGAAGTGAAAACCACACACCCTGGCCACCTGACACCTTCATTGTTTCTTCCTCCAAGTCATAACTGATATACTTTAAACGGTCCCACTTTATATTAAGTGGCCTAAACTACTATGTACTTACATATAACTAGATGTGTACTAGTAATGTAACCACAGTGAATACACATTGGTACATAGTATCTACCTGTAATGTTTTGTAACTACACTATGTAAACAACCCCTGAATGGTATGTGTAAATTCAAATTTGTAACAGAACATTGGTAACAACTTTTGGTCATGAAGTAGAAATGTGTAACCAGGACTACTAACATCACTTTTGGTAAAGAAAGTGTTTACACTTTATATTAAGTTAACAATTCTAGTGATTTACAATTATTATCGGCATGTTACACGTCAGTGGCCAGTAATTAGGTAGCTTACATTAAATTGTGGGTTTTTTTTCGCAGAATGTTACACTTTAGAGATAAGTGGAAGTCCTGAGGAGTTACCAGTAAGTACACTGGTTATTACAGTGGTGCACCAACTCCACCAACTTGAGATCCAACTCCTCCCACTTTACATATCCCTAAACCTACCCATTTCTACCCCCTGGATCCCTTTTCCACCCCTAAACCTACCCATCTCCACCCCCTGGATCAAATGTTCCAATTACTCTTATACATATTGTTCATATATGTCCTGTTACACATTTGTACTTACACAAACCATTCGGAGTGTTGTTACATGTGTGTAGTTACAGAAATATTACAGCTGTAGATACTATGTACCAATGTGTACTTACACATGCGTGTGTGAGTATGTGGTATTACATACATACTACACATCTAGTTACTATGTAAGTACAAAGGTATTAGGGCCACTTAACTTGGGACCCTTTAAACAAAGACACTTTTTACCTTGTCTTTTGTCATATTTTCATCTAAGAACTTGTGCTGACTGTTTAGTCGTGTGTGATATGTATAATTTTAATTTATAATTAAATTGTTGAGTGTTCAGGATTGAGATACTCAGTATGGGAAAACATAAACAATCTCTTGCTGAATTACTCTACCTGCACTTGGCCTAAACTAAACTCTAAATATGGATCATCAATTTTTATCTCAGTAACCTAATATTTAGTACCTGCCTGACATTTTGTTTCTGTTTGAAGGACTTTTGGTTCACAGAGTAATTTTTCCAAAAATAGTACTTTTTAAAAATGTTTCACATATTTTCACATTAGATTAATTATTCATCATTTCAGCAGTCTAATAAGACCTGTTTTATTTTACATTGAGTAGGCGCTCTATAGGGAACTTTTATCTCTTTTTATATTACTTTTATCTTTAGTTACCGTTATGGATAATTTTTGAATTCAAGAGGTCAATTCAGACACTGATTTGGATTAATTTCTCTTTCGATTCACTTCCACTCAGTCCATTCGTCTAATCAGTGCACCTGCTCCAATCATGTACTCAGTTTGGGATGAAGTTACAGATCTTGATTTGTCAAAATGAAAGTATTTTAAGAAGCCTTTCGACTGCTTTTGCTTGTGGAATAAATTAACTTGGTCAGTCTGCAGTGACAATAAAATCCGTGACAAAATTTTATATAAGATGAATTTCTGTCAATAGCATCTCACAACATGCTTCAGACTAAATTATATCTCTAAATATATTTGTTAAACAAAAACACAGACGGCGTGTGTAAAATAAAAAAATAAAAACTTTCGGACTTTTCTTCCTTTAAACGTTGCCCTTGGAAGTACATGTTGATTTTAACAAGATCTGTTACACGTATACATTAAACACGGACGCACATTCGTTTAAAATTATGCAACACTTTATTTAAGGTGTTCTTGTTACATGTGTTTATTATTAATTAATATTACTCAGTACTTAAATGTATAAATAGACTGTAACAAGGACATCTTTAATAAAGTGTAACCAAATTATTTATATTATTAATTACTTATTTAGTTTTGGTTTAATTATAAAAAATATTAGACAGATAAGAACATAAAAAGGAGTTATGATAATATGTTGTTGTGGAGAGACCATAGACAGTGCAAAAGGAAAGGCAGAGAATTTACTTTCTTTTGCCATCTTAGGTCCTTTGGAGCAAGAAATCAGATTATTTTACCTATCTTTATTACTAATTCCCGTTTGATACATGATTGTGTCTGTTAGCTTAAAAACAAAGCTGTTGAACCAAATAAAACTTTGCTCAAAGATCGTAAGGCAGCCTCTTGAAAAGGTATATGAATAATCTTATCATAAAGGCCGGCTAATAACATTGTTTCTGACTCAAATCGTGTTGCATAGTGAATTTGCACTTCTAAAAACTCTTTTGTGTATCAAGCTGTTCTAGAATTGAATAATGGCATGAAACTCCACTAACAAGAATTAAGATTTTTGTTTTTTCCTGTGGGCTGTTGTGAAATTTTGTATTTTGTTATGTGAGATTGTAAAATTTGGTGATCTGTGTGGTAATAATTGTGAACGAACATGCTGTCACACAAGAAAAATTTATATAAAAAGTTTATGCAATAGTAAGTTTATACTAAAAATTATTTTTAACTTTTCGTCCACTCATTAATTTTAGCACTGAAGGAGTACAAATACATTAAATACATTTCAGGCACTTTTTTTTTTAAATGTGCAAAAAAATATCTCAAATCATTTTATGTTGTTTTATAAAGTGTTTTTTATTCTTGAATGTTTGAAATCTTTTTCATAACAGAGAAGTCAAGTGACATGTTTGGTACCATATTTTCTAAATGACCCAGTTATGGCTCACAGTGGATATAGTGTGCACTTACTGTACACAATAGCATTGATAACTGTCGAAAGGTGGCTTTAGGTCGCTTCAAGAGTCCCTACACATGGGGACTAGTGGTGGGGCCTCCCCTGCTTGGCCACATGATGATGATTAGGTGTCTGCAGGAGACCTGTTGTGACAGGTTGCATTGCCATACAAAACATATACAATTTTAGGCCAAAAAAGGGGGTTTAAAAATAAAGTTAAATACATACATACATACATACATAAAAAAATAAATAGCATTACTTATGTGTCACAAAGAAGAACAGCTATATGTGACCTGGACCACAAAACAGTCATAAGGGTCAATTTTTTTAATTTTTTATTTATGCATCATCTGAAATCTGAATAAATGAGCTTTCCATGATGTATGGTTTGTTAGGATAGGACAACATTTGGCCGAGATACAACAATTTGAAAATCTGGAATCTGAGGGTGCCAAAAAAAAAAAATCTAAATATTGAGAAATCGCCTTAAGTTGTCCAAATGAAGTTCTTAGCAATACATATTACGAATCAAAAATTAAGTTTTAATATATGTACAGTAGGAACATTTCTAAATATCTTCATGGAACATGATCTACTTAATATCCTAATGACTTTTGGCATAAAAGAAAAATCTATCATTTTTGACCCTACAATGTATTTTTGGCTATTGCTACAAAAAAAAAAACCCCAGCAACTTAACACTGCTTTTGTGCTCCAGAGTCACATATTATAAAAAAAAAAAATGTTGTTGTTAAATTTAGCATTGAAGAGATGCTGCCCTTTTGGCTGACTGATATACGGTGTGAAGGTTTGTATTTTAATTTTCTTAATTGTTTATTCTTTTCATTATTGAGCAGTAAATCATTAAATAGGATAGTGCATTGCATTTTATGTCTCAATTTGCATGTTTCCATGACACAGGACTGGCAGCATGTCAGTGAATGAAGTTGACTTGCTGTATGTGATCTGATGACCGATGGGAGCAGATGGTTATTATGCTGAACACCCGGAGCGATGCCTCATACACACACCTGTCACTCACAGGTCACTCGCTCACACTTCTCACTCACATGTGTGTGCCTTCTCACACATCTATGATACTTTTGAATGCATATGTGTGTTTGTTTTTATGGGTAAATGTTTCATATCACAACAGAAATAAATGTGCAGTGATAATATTATAAAAATGTTTAACTTGATACAAATTATTGTAGCGTTGTAGTGATACAAATTAAACAGAACATAGGTTATTCTGTCCTCTTGATCTTTTGACCTATTTTTGGCAGGTTCATTTGAGTTAAGGCTAGGTGGGGAGTTTTGACTATTTTAAAATATGATATTTGTATGAATATTAAATTCAGATTGAAAATGATATTTAATTTTGTAGGATTGTTTAATTTTGGACATACAACCTTGAGTCTTGCATATTTGTGAACAAAACCTCCAAGCACAAAAGGTAAAATAGCATGCACAGTGGGAAAACGATCTAAAAATTTTATTATTTTTATGAATAAATATAATAATGAATATAAAAGGATGTGTAAAACAGACAGATCTAGATTATTATGTTTTTTAAATATTTACACAATCCTCTGGTACAAACATACTTGGTGTGTTGAGAACAGGTTTCTATTCGGCTTCCCACTCAGTTTGAACCTTTTGTATTTCTATGTGAAACAACCAGAAAATTACAGTACAATGCAGAGCTTGATAGTGTTTACAATTTACACCACGGTTAATAGAGATGTTTTACATGCAAAGTCAATATGAAGTTGTGTTGTTGCTTTTAAAATATGAAAATGTAAAGTCATCACACAAAATTTTGGATTGTTCCTTTTGTTCTGAAATACACAAGTAAATCAGTTATGTAAAACCAACCATATATGCTAAACAATTTTTTTTAAAGCAACATCTGTAAATAACGGGCAAAAAACATACACGCCCAAATTTCTAAACTTGTCCACCTCATCCGGGAAGTGTGTTGTGTTTTCCATGGTTTAAAACCAGAGCTGTGTGAAGCGGAAAACCGAGCTCTCGAGATAGACCAGCTGTCAGATCTAAGCCTGTAAACCCCACACAGACATAAAGCCCACATCCACAGCACCTGTTTTCCACGCAAACAAAATCACTCACACTTCCTGTTGATGTTTTTCTGTGTCATCCTCATTTTAAGAATTTACTAAATATTACAATTTTAATTTAAATATATTATCATCTTTTCATCTTGCAAAGGAAGGTATGAGAATGCGGTTGATTTATAGAATAAAGGTTGGTAAAACCTGTTTATTAATCTCATATTTTGTTTTGTTTATCTGCATTGTACAGCAGTCTAAAAGATGTCCTGTCTTTTTTTTTAATTCGTTTATGACAATAAAAATGTTATTAATGTAGCATGCTAAGTAATGTCAAATATTCTTTTTTAAATTAAAGTCTAGCTATTTTTATAGGCAGTTTTCAGTAATAACATATATTTTCAGTAATAAAATATAACAAATGAAGACAAGATTGTCATAATAAGGACAGACCAGAATTGTAACTCAAGTTCCATTATTCTGTTGTCATGAAAGAGAGTGTGTCTGTTGTCATTCTGTTTTATAAGGTCTATCCCATTAGTATGCAGAGAGGTGAGCACTATAGCCTTGTGACCCTAAATACAGTATATGAGGTCAGGATGAACTTTTGCAAAAATAAAAAAACGTCCATGGTGATGAAAGACATTTTAGGGGCAGGACAATGATGATTCTGAAGCAGTGGTTGTAAAGTACCACCTTTGATCAAGTGACACAACGTCACAACAATGTAACCTTTAATATATATATATTTTTTTTTTCAATTTTGAGCAAATTGATCTCTATTTAATTGCGAGCTTTTGTCAAGATAAATAATAATGCTGCAAGGCCCTTGACTGGCATTTTTTCAGATCTGGGGAAGGACCCTTATGAAACACGTACTACAAAAATAATAACACTTAGAAAAGGATTTCAAAGTAATTGCAAGTTAATATGCAAATTAAAAGGAACCAGTTGTGAACAATTGTGAAACAATGTACACTGCAGTTCTTATGTGATGGGTTTCAATGTTTTCAATGAAATGTGGCATTTATCAGGAATTTGCCGGTAATTGAAAGATTTTGCACAAATAACAACATCAGCACTACTAACTAGCAGACTAGTATAGATATAAATCAAAACAGTCATAAAATCATATTTCTGTATTTATTTATCACGACAGAAACACTTTTTTCAGCATTAATATAACATAATTTATATGGCGCTGTAGTGTTTGTTCATGTTCATGCACAAATAACAACATCAGCACTACTAACTAGCAGACTAGTATAGATATAAATCAAAACAGTCATAAAATCATATTTCTGTATTTATTTATCACAACAGAAACACTTTTTTCAGCATTAATATAACATAATTTATATGGCGCTGTAGTGTTTGTTCATGTTCATGCACAAATAACAACATCAGCACTACTAACTAGCAGACTAGTATAGATATAAATCAAAACAGTCATAAAATCATATTTCTGTATTTATTTATCACGACAGAAACACTTTTTTCAGCATTAATATAACATAATTTATATGGCGCTGTAGTGTTTGTTCATGGGAAATATAAATCACACAGAACTAGGTCATTAACTAGGTTATTCGGCTCTTTTGACCTTTTTTTAAGCTATTTTTGACAGGTCCATCTAAATTAAGACTGGTCAAACGATTTTGTATGTTTGAAAAAACTATATTTATATTAATATGTAACTCTAATTGAAAATTATGTTTAATTCTGCAGAATTACTGCATCTTAAGTTGCATACATAAATGTATGTGTGCATGTATGTGGTCATTTTTCATGGTGCTGTAGTAATGTGAGAACCCAGGCTAGAAATCATGTAAAATAAAATTGCTAAACAGTATAATTATAGTTCTTTTTAAAAGACACCTTATAAGCCCTTTAAGATACTTCTGGCATTATTTTGAAAGTAGGTAAGAGGGATTAAGAAGGATTTGTATTTATTTATTTTTTTAGCAATATTATATTATTATATAGCGGTACTGTTTACTTTTACGTGCATATACAATGTGGTTTGAAAGTTGAAAACAGCATATGAACTATGAAACTATGAAAAGTATTATACAGTAGGTGGATTCCAGCAACCCGAATGATATAAGCGAAAATAGCATTGTACGAAAAAAAAATGCAATTGATGAACAACCACATGGAAAAATCTCACACTCTTTTTCCAAAACTTACAGAGAGACACAAAATAAAACTTTGCGTCCTGATAATATCTACCCCTAACTGTTGTAAAACATCAGAAAAAATATGACAGTTTTGAATAGGCCTTTCAAAAAGGTATAGTTTATTCTTAGATGTGTCTTTGACAATCATATTCAGGTGTTTTGACCTGAATGCTTCTAGAAATTTATTGCACTATGGAATGCATGAAATGTATAAATGTCATTACTTGAAGCTTTTTTCAAAGGACTGCAGTGAACTGTTTAAAACTGCAGCAGTTGATATATAATGTTGTTTTCATTGTGCCGTTCACATCATGATTATTTTACTACATGCACAAACATAATTTTTTTTCATGAAGATGGTGCTGTAACGCAAGAACCCAAGCTATAAATTATATAGAAATAAAAGTGATAAAAAACAGTTTCATCATAATTATAGTTAAGCTAACTAAAGCTAACCACTGGCATCATTTTGAAAGTAGGTAAGTAGGATGATTTGAATCAATGGGGTTAGTGTATTATTTTCCACAGGAAGTGGGCGCTGTGCAGAAATAAGACATGATGCCTAACTTCCTGCCTACGTCACATACGTCTGTGGTTGTTTTTTCTCTTCTGTGAGGCAAGCAAGACAGGATGTGTGTGTTTGCGCATGTGTGTGTGGGTGGGTGACAGAAATGAGGACAGGAAGACTGATGCATGCACATTTTGCACATTTTGCAGCTTGCAGAGAAGGAGAAATGTAGAACATGCATGACTTTGGTCTATAATATGAACCTTATAATCTGTCATCATGTAGGCCTATTTTACCTACAATAATTTAGTTAAAATATGCACTTCCTCTTTGAATAGGGTTTTTGCACTGTTGTATCTACTGTATATAGTCTTTGTACTTTCCATAAACATTGTTAATACTGAAACAGAGGGTGTGATTAGTCATAAAAGTACAACAAATGTACCTCACATATAAAAAGACACTGAAAAACAGAAAGAGTGATTTATCGTTTCTGGGAAGGATTTTTTTCCGATGCTTAACTTTTATGCTTTCCTTGAAAGTATGATTCATGATAAACATTTTGCTCATTTTTGTAAAATAAGTACCAGTATATGACATACACATGTAGAAGTGTGAATAAAAAACAAATTGTGTTACGGTTTTAAAATAATGTTTCATTTATTCCCATTTTGCATTGCAATTCACAATGTATTTTGTACAAAAATAATAGTCTTTTCTTATAGATTTTGTTTGTATCTGTTTTGAATCATTAGTATGTAAAAGGCCTTTATACATCAGCATTTCATGATATGCCATATGTGCATGCGCATTCATGTGCAAAACACATTCATGAAGCCTTGTACAGATCACCAGACCTCTAAACTGCCATCAGGCGTCAGTGGTTTGGACTAATTCCTCTGCAAATCTGCAGGACTCCTGATGTGAAGACAGTGCTAGAAGTCTCCAACAGAGGGCCCACAGCAAGAGAATCCTCCCAACCAAAACTAAGTACATACTGCCATCTATTGTCATCATTATAATCTGCAGTTCTGTGCTTATAATCTACATGTACTGCTTAAAAATGAACACTAGATGACACCATTGTACCAATTGGTTTTCCTGAACGACTTGCTTGGCTTACAATTAATATTGGCATTGTGTGAAAATACTTCATGTTCTCATGTATTCTTACTGTTATTTAATATAACACAATTTACTGATTGTAATATGCAATGGTTTGCTGCTTTTTATGATTAGCATTGTTTTGATCACCCTCTACATATAACACAAATTCTTTTGCTCTTTCATTCTCGCATACTAAAAAACATTCGGTTGGTTTTTATACAGCTTTAACAGTGCCTATAACACCACTTTCGTGCAGTGTTATTTTTGTATTTTTATTTATATCCTACATATGTAGACTATGTATGTATGTATACAAACAAACATGTATGTATTAGCGTACAGTATATCTTAGAATAAATAACACACACACACACATAAAAAGTACACACGCACTCATTTGAATAATTTGAAAATTTGAATAATTATTCATTTTTTTAGAATAACAATTTTTTATTTCAGACTTGCACATTTTAATCTACATAAATTACATACTTATACCTCTTAATTTTATTTATAGCCTACATAATGTATGTATGTCTGTATACACTTTTTATTTATTTATTTACTTAACTGTTTATTTTAATATAATCATGTTGTTATACTATTATTCACTACCCTTTTTGGTGATTGTGGTTGTTGTTTTATTGGTTCAGAGTTGCTGTTTATTTGTGTAGAATAGGTAAATACATAAGTACATCAATAAGTACATCAATCATTCTATCATTCTTCAATCATTCTATATCTGTAATTGTACAGTGTAGAAAAAACAAAATAAAGTGAGGAAAAAAAATATGTATGTATGTCTGTATACAAACATATATTCATATATATGGAAGATATAGATATTAGAATATATATAATACATTATATTGTATATACATATACATGAACCCATTTAAACGTGTGCATTTATTTTAGAATAACAGATTTTAATTTGTGAGTAAAATAAAGTCTGTAGTAGTTAACATCACACTTTGTTCTACAACATAAATTACACATACACTTATACCTCAAACATTAATTTTTAGTTTTTAAATTTTAAGTTGCGAACAAGTAAATAAATACCACAAGAATATGAGTTTGTGTGCTTGACGAATCAGATTTTCTTGCTAGCAGCTTCATATAAAACCAAAATCACAGCAGCTCTACAACAGACTTGCAGACTTGCAGGAGACATAGTCAGTAAGAGGGTTCAAACGCAGTGATAGATCTATATGTGAGTCTTACACTTACATAAGTGTTCATTACATCTATAAGTATGAGTGAATTTGATGCAGGCAGCTGGGCTGAAAGCCAGTGGAGGGAGACAAGGAGAGCTGCAACAAAACTCAGGGGGAAAAGATAATAATTCGACAATTAAGCTAATTATTGTAGAAAAAATGCCAAAGCCTAAAGATCTAGTAATTTACTGTGCTGAAGGCAGCACACAGATTTAGTAGATTGAGAGCAGACCGAGGACTGAGGGTCTAGTATGACATGATCCTGAACGTATGCATTCATCTCACGAAAGGAACATCTACAGTAGATGAATTTATTTATTTCAAAACCAAACCAGAGCTCCTTCACTTTGCTTTTCACAAATTCAGAGAAACACTCTAGGCTTTTGTAAAATCCCCTATTGTGCACCTATTAAGAATATTGAAAGGATCATCAGCCAACTGTTGTACATGTGTGATATTATCAAAATGCATGGTATTTTGCAATGTGATAGTAGCCTATTACATGTAATATTCAGTTACAAATTATATGAAATTTGTATTTTGAATTTGACCCTTATAGAAAATAGTCAAACATTACACAAAATAAAGAATAAACTGTGTAGGCCTACTGGAATAATTACACTCAGTCAATTTAGCATAAAAACATATTATTACATTATATACAAATAACAGTGTGTTTAATTATTACATTATTATTATTACACTATTATTGTGCTGATTGCAATGTATCCCACATTTCTGTTAAAAGAACAGAATATACAGTAAAATGGTTTTTTTGGCAATTTGAAAAAACAACCTTGCACCAAAGCATTCTGAACGCAAGGTGGTGCTAGTGGCTTTAATTTTAAGACGAAATATTCATCTTCAACAGAGATGGAGATGGAGATGTGAGATCGGTGTCATCTAAAGTTCATCAACCAGAGCTGATCGCCTCAGTTTTGCAGTCGGCGCCTGGAAGATGCTATTCGCTCTCCACAGCTGTAGGTTAATTGATTAAATACGTGTAATCACGGCAACTTAAATTAAATTCGTTGTTTCAGTGAAATAAATAGTTTTGCCATCTTTAATTGACAAGTGATCTGCTCTTAAACGCCATGCAGAATGTCCCTTTATGCACACCATAGCTGATATGAGCAACGGGGGGAAGAAGAACAACATGAACACGGTTTTTTCTTCACAGTCTACATTCTTTTTATTTTTCATGGAAGTTTATGGAAGATTGGATAACTGTAAATGGGCCAGAGGTGTTTGGACTTTTACCTGCATATACCCACTGAAGAAAATGGCGTTTAGCCTGGACAGCCTGCTGGATTGAGGCCCTCATAGAAAAAGTAAGTGTAAACTGGTTAGATTTCTGAAATGTAAACAGATAATGTCACTTGTTATTATCTATTAATCAAATGTTGTATTTATTATTAATATCATTATTGTAAATGGCATATATTAATATAAGAAGCAAAATGAACAAAACAGCATTAAGTTATCACAAAATTATGGTTTTACAAAAACACATTCCAAAAATGATGGACTATGATATAACTAAAACCATTTAACAAATATTTCTAACGTTTTCTAGTTAATGTTTTCATTTTCAAGTGTGAATGTGTATTTTCACTCATGACTTTTTTCAAATGTTATTTTATGTTTGTGCTTTAGGTGTATCTTTACTCTCCTGAAATGTAGGCTTATTATTTAGCATTTTAGGCTCTCTTTAAACACAAAAGATATATGCTTTCTGCAAGTGTATAATTGTTGAAAGTATTGTTGTTTAGTTGATTACATTTTTTGTTTGTATCTTCTTAATATTTCAGCCATGTGCTATTGTTATGCTTGTTTGGGAATTACCTTTCCGGGAAGGATTCGGGAACTGTATACAAAATCCTGCACCCTGTTCAGGTCCTTTTATATAGTACATACAAAGAGTATTACTTTAATTTATGTCACCAAT
Source organism: Sinocyclocheilus anophthalmus (assembly GCA_018155175.1). Taxonomy (NCBI): domain Eukaryota; kingdom Metazoa; phylum Chordata; class Actinopteri; order Cypriniformes; family Cyprinidae; genus Sinocyclocheilus; species Sinocyclocheilus anophthalmus. The sequence goes on along the minus strand of JADLZN010008662.1, from coordinate 230,046 downwards.
AACGTTGTCTCTTTTGGTAATTGATTGTAATATTCTGCTCTCATTCAGGTTAAATATAGCTTTCAGCACCTTCTAGTAGTAAAACTATTCCCTACACATTTGGCCTGCTAACCAGCGGGCTATGTTGGTAAGTGTTTTTGCAGTGTGTTTGTGTGATGTTTTGTATGTGCTGTAAAATGGGTACATTCCCAGGGACAGGACACCAAAAATGGGACTGTCCCCGAAAACCAAGATGTTTGTTCGCCCTATGTTAGTGAGCCCATCAGCCAGAGGATGCTCATCCTGTGGTCTGTGTGGGTTCTGCGCTAAATGCACACTTTGCGGTTAGTAAAAACCTCAGGGTTCTTTTCAGAAAGACTAGGGGTGTAAGTTTTTGTCTCTCGCCAAAATGATGGATATTTTGGTGCACTTGTTGGAGCTGCTGTCAGATATAGGCTACTGGCTGCAGGACTTTCCAGAGTGTGAATATTTGAAGATGTGGTGGCTGAGTTTCATTTGGATTGTTGTTCTCATTCATCCATGAAATGCTTCTTCCATGCTGAAGATCCCATCTGGACACCAAAGTAGTGCATCTTAGAAATCGCACACTTACAGACACTGAAAAGACTGAAGACAGCATCTCAAAATAAATAGAGCAGTTCACATTTCACATTGTCTACATTTCAAATGCACAGTCACTCTGAATTGTTAGATACAGAAAGGGTTTTTGTACAGTGTACGTGTGCTTCCTGTTACTGTGGGCCTCAAAGCACAGTAATGCATAGCGGAATCCATAACTGCCGCAGAGGAGATTTCCAGATGAACACGTTTCTGTACTTTATCAACTTTGATTGACAGACGTGGGTAAGGTGGATTGGCTTTTGTCACATATTGAGAAGCTTCATCAATCATTATTAGAAACTCTGGTCTTGATCCAGGTTTTTGTTGGTACCAGTACAAACTGTCTATTGAGCCTTCATATATGCATGACAGTGTAATGTTTGTATCCTCCATTAGCACTGTGGTGTTTTTGTCTGGTCTGATTCCATACCCTGTAGTTTTGCCTGTAAAGAGAGATACATATTTAGCACATAATACTTGTATTAAAATAAAAAACAGGAAGTCGTTTTCTTTTTACCCTAAAACAACAACCAATTAAAGCGAATTCCTTACCTAAGTGATTGAAAAGTATGAACAGACAGAGCAACAACATCGCTTTTATGAAGATTTCTCAAGATCACTGAAAGCCCCTTTCTGTCTTCGGAGGCATTGTGCCGTTCTTTTGTTTGCAGTGACTTTCTCCTCAGCTAGCTCCACCCACTTGTTCTCATATATTACTTTCATAGCTTTACACATACTTCAGAGGTTCTTTTTGTTCTTCCTTTATGCAAAGTTTGGTACAAAGCTTCTCCATTTAATAGTCTGCATATGGTGTATCAAGTATGTCATTTGGTATGCTGGGAGTGGGAATTGGAACACAGCATAGTCACTTCTTGGTAAAGTTTGCATCTGCTGAGAATACAGCATTTTCTGTATCTAGAAGAAACATGATGTGTTTTGTATTTAAATAAGGTTTGGAACGCACTGAAACTGTGTAATCTTTCTGGTATATGTTTATAACTATGTACAACACTTTCAGAGCTGGTAACTTGCTTTATTATAGGAATTAATTTTTATTAAAATAATCTAGTTTAAGTGCTTTTGCGCCAGAGTTTTATTACTGTATATTGTTCACAAATTCTTTCTAATGGTTACATAATTCGTTTTTAAAATGAGGGTCTTGTTTTTCATCTTGAATTTCACTTCTCACTCTGTTTTTGTACAGTGTAGTTGTGTTTCCCGTCACTGTGGGCACCAGGGCACAGTAGTACACGGCAGAGTCTTTCACTTCTGTAGAAGAGATCGTCAGATTCATACTTTTGGCTGATTTATCAGCTGCTGCGGTCAGACGGAGAGCGGGCTCTGATTTGGGGTTGGTTTCAAAGAATAAAATGAGGTGCTCAGGTTTGGATCCGGGATACTGACAATACCACTGCAAAGTGCGAACAGCTTCAGTGTAGTTGCAGATCAGTGTAACATCTTTTCCTGCCAAAACATGCTTCTCTGTGAAGACTGGTTTTATAACATCTTCACCAGCAGTCTCTGTTTAAAACAAACAATGTTTTAATTAATAATTTCTAATCAGATTGTCAACAGTATAAAAAGCAGAAAAAAGCATTTCCACAGTAATTGCTTTGAATCACTTACCTTTTAGGAGAGAAAATGTAATGAATACGAGGAGCAGCATCTGTACTAATGAGAGAAGTTAACTTGCCGTTCTCTTCTAAAGTGTGACTGATTCAATGTTTTTCTGCTCTGTTTTTAAACAACTGAACTGAGACAGAACTAGGATGGATCCTGGAGCTCCACCTTCTGGCAGAATGCATGCCATATCACCTTTTGCTACAATATCTCGTTGTTTAAGCGGTGTGTCTTGAACAACACATAAAAGCTTACTGAAAACCTTTGACCTAGTACATTTTATAGTAAGACGAAAAATTTTTAAAAAAAAAAAAAACTTATTAATTGAGCAAATATTTGAATGTGACTTTTTTAAGTTATGAAAACTGTCACTGTCCAGAGAGATCCAATTGATTGTAACGTTTGTTTGCTGTGCAAAGAAATCAAGTAGCAAAATTCTAACAGTCAGTCAAGCAAAGTTGACAAGTATACAAAAGTTTACAAAATTAACAAGTAAAGGGTACCCTAACATTTCTGCTGGCTGTCACACGTGCAAGCCGTTCCGGGCGGATGACGTAGGACGTATGCATCGCACACGCCGGTGATTAGTGATGAACGCGGAAGCACGACGGAGAGAGAACAAAACAAAAAAGCGGTCACTAATTAGAAGTACAAACGAGGATTTCTAAAGAAAAATGTCGGAGGATTTCGATAGGAGACTGGTTTTCCTTTGCTAAAGTATAAGGAAACATTGCTACCTTTGCTCCTGTAAACAAACTTGCGAGACTAGCATATCTCACAGGCGCATGCGCGACGCATACATCCTACGTCATCTGCCCGGAACGGCGTATCGCGTGTGGTTGACACAGTCAGCAGAAGTGAGATAAAAATGTTTATAACATTTTAAATATGGATATTTTTCTTACAAAAATACATCGATTCGCTACAGGAGGCCTTTATTCACCCCCCGGAGCCGTGTGAGGCATGTTTTATTATGGATGCGCACACTTTATTTGATGTCTTTTGGACTGTTGAACAAAAACACCCGCCTACTCCGATTCTAACGCTTGGAAGAGCCAGGATAATTTTTAATAAACGCAGTTGGCTTCGTCTGAAAGAAGCCCCAGTCGTAATACACCTAGAATGCTTTGAGGGTGAGTAAACCATGGGCTAATTTTCCTTTTTGGGTGAACTATCCCTTTAAAGAATCAAAGACTGTAATGATTATGTTAAGAATAAAAAAATGCACACTTTTGATTTATTTTTAGTGATGTTCTGGAAAACGGTGCAAATGTGTATCACATTGTAACTGAGGATAAAAATTAAAACGGATGAGTTGAGAAACGTTTCTGTTTCTTTTGAGTTCAGACTTCTATCAGGATCTGTATGAAGGAAAGTCAGTGATGTCTTTTTGATTTCTTCCACTGAAGTTGACACAATCTTAAGCTCCTCCCATACCTACATGCTTATTTTACCCTACAAGTACAGACAATATATAAATAAGCTACTATTATACAAACATTGCAGTGGCACAGTACAGATATTAAATGTTTCAAACATTATTTTGCTATTCATATCTTTTTTAAGAAGTGGTCTGATAATATTAATGGTGAGGAGGACACTATCAATTGTACTGTACATGTGTTTGAAAACTATTCCAAAAGGTAACAATTGGTTGTCCACTTTATAAAGAGTGCAGTTTTAAAAGTCCTTTAAAATATCCTTTCTCACTCTGTTTTTGTACAGTGTAGTTGTGTTTCCTGTCACTGTGGGCTGCAGGGCACAGTAGTACACAGCAGAGTCTTTCACTTCTGTAGAAGAGATCGTCAGATTCATACTTTTGGCTGCTTTATCAGCTGCAGCGGTCAGACGGAGAGCGGGCTCTGATTTGGGGATGGTTTCAATGTACATAATGAGGTGCTCAGGTTTGGTTCCGGGATACTGACGATACCACTGCAAATTCTGCACACTTCCAGTGTAGTTGCAGATCAGTGTAACATCTTTTCCTGCCAAAACATGCTTCTCTGTAAAGACTGGTTTTATGACATCTTCACCAGCAGTCTCTGTTTAAAACAAACAATGTTTTAATTAATCATTTCTAATCAGATTGTCAACGGTATAAAAAGCAGAAAAAAAGCATTTCCACAGTAATTGCTTTGAATCACTTACCATTTAGGAGAGAAAATGTAATGAATACCAGGAGCAGCATCTGTACTAATGAGAGACAATAACTTTGAGAGTCAAGACTTGCAGTTCTCTTCTAAAGTGTGACTGATTCAATGTTTTTCTGCTCTGTTTTTAAACAACTGAACTGAGACAGAACTAGGATGGATCCTGGAGCTCCACCTTCTGGCAGAATGCATGCCATACAGTGGGTACGGAAAGTATTCAGACCCCCTTAAAATTTTCACTCTTAACAATATTGCAGCCATTTGCTAAAATCATTCAAGTAAATTTTTTTCCTCATTAATGTGCACACAGCACCCCATATTGACAGAAAAAACACAGAATTGTTGACATTTTTTTGCAGATTTATTAAAAAAGAAACTGAAATATCACATGGTCCTACGTATTAAGACCTTTTGCTGTGACATTCATATATTTAACTCAGGCGCTGTCCATTTCTTCTAATCATCCTTGAGATGGTCCTACACCTTCATTTTAGTCCAGCTGTGTTTGATTATACTGATTGGACTTGATTAGGAAAGCCACACACCTGTCTATATAAGACCTTACAGCTCACAGTGCATGTCAGAGCAAATGAGATTTATGAGGTCAAAGGAACTGCCTGAAGAGCTCAGAGACAGAATTGTGGCAAGGCACATATCTGGCCAAGGTTACAAAAAAATTTTTGCTGCACTTAAGGTTCTTAAGAGCACAGGTGGCCTCCATAATCCTTAAATGGAAGACGTTAGGGACAAGAAACCTTCCTAGAGCTGGCCGTCCGGCCAACTGAGCTATCGGGGGAGAAGAGCCTTGGTGAGAGAGGTAAACTCAAAGAGGAAGAACCCAAAGATCACTGTGGCTGAGATCCAGAGATGCAGTCGGGAGATGGGAGAAAGTTGTAGAAAAGTCAACCATCACTGCAGCCCTCCACCATTCGGGGATTTATGGCAGGGTGGCCCGACGGAAGCCTCTCCTCAGTTGCAAGACACATGAAAGCCCGCATGGAGGACTCCAAGATGGTGAGAAATAAGATTCTTTAGTCTGATGAGACCAAGATAGAACTTTAATTCTAAGCGGTATGTGTGGAGAAAAAAAGGGCACTGCTCATCACCTGTCCAATACAGTCCAACAGTGAAGCATGGTGGTGGCAGCATCATGCTGTGGGGGTGTTTTTCAGTGCCAGGGACCAGGACGGATGGTTGCAATCGACGGGAAAGGAAAGCTGAATGCAGGCAAGTTAAAGGGATATCTGGACGAAAAACCGTGCTCAGAGTGCTCAGGTCCCAGACGGGCCGAAGGTTACCTTCCAACACAAGACAATGACCTAAGCACACAGCATAAAATAACGAGGATTGTGGCCTCAAAAACAACATCTGTGACGTTCTTGAATGGACCCAGCCAGAGGCCTTACTTAAACCCAAGTGGAGCATCTCTGGAGAGACCTAAAATGGCTGTCCACCAACGTTTACCATCCAACCTGACAGAACTGGAGAGGATCTGCAAGGAGGAATGGCAGAGGATGCCCAAATCCAGGTGTGAAAAACTTGTTGCATCTTTCCCAAAAAGACTCATGGTGTATTAGATCAAAAGGGTGCTTCTACTAAATACTGAGCAAAGGGTCTGAATACTTAGGACAATGTGATATTTCAGTTTTCCTTTTTTAATAAATCTGCAAAAATTTAAACAATTCTGTGTTTTCCTGTCAATATAGGGTGCTGTGTGTACATTAACGAGGAAAAAAAAAATAACTTAAATGACTTTAGCAAATGGCTGCAATATAACAAAGAGTGAAAAATTTAAGGGGGTCTGAATACTTACCACTGTATCACCTTTTGCTACAGTATCTCGTTGTTTAAGCAGTGTGTCTTGAACGACACATAAAAGCTTACTGAAAAGCTTTGGCCTAGAAAATTTTATAGTAAGAAGAATGAAATTATTAATTGAGCAAATATTTGAAATATTTGAATGTAACTTTAAGTTATGAAAACTGTCACTGTCCAGAGAGATCCAATTGATTGTAACATTTGTTTACTGTGCAAAGAAATCAAGTAGCAAAATTCTAACAGTCAGTCAAGCAAAGTTGACAAGTATACAAAAGTTTACAAAAATTAACAAGTAAAGGGTACCCTAACATTTCTGCTGACTGTCACACGTGCAAGCCGTTCCGGGCGGATAACGTAGGACGTATGCATCGCGCACGCACCGATGAGAAGTGATGAACGCAGAAGCACGGAGGAGAGACAGCAAAACAAAACGCCGGTCACAAATTATGCATTTTTGGGCCCCTTTCCCTATTAATATAATAGACCTAATATTACCACCCAAGCAAACAAAAATATTTATTAATCAGTGGAAACCGATACAGTGTTTTCTATCGGAATAAGCGCTTGCGTTCAGTCAATAAAAATCTAATAGTTCTTAATTTGTTTGATAACTGAGAAAGACCATACCATATAGTCGTGGCCACATAACCACCTCCGGGAGTGCATTATTTCTCTAATAATTTTAACGACCTGGAGTCCCAACCACACATCAAGACATTGTTCAGATCATTTGTTTCAAGACATCTGACATGTTTCCGTCCTGAAATCTCATGTGGGTTTAACTAATTTTTTTACGCACCTCATCCCAAACCTTCCGTTGCAAATTCCAAAACGTCATTTTAGAGATGTAAACAGAGGCTTGAGCCATTGATATGCAGGCTAATGCAGCTGTTAATGCAGTTAAGGCTGATTTATACTTCTGCGTCGGACCTACGCCGTAGCTTACGCATAGACGCACACCCATACGCCGTAGCCTGACGTGCACCTCTCCAAAAATTTAACAGCGCGTCAATTCTACGCAGACCGCAAGCGCTGTGATTGGTCTGCAAGAACCCCTCCCTCCATATGTACTTGAGTTTTGTGTGGGTTTATGTGCACTTTAATATATTTTAATGTTACACCTTCTTATATAAAATAAAACAAAGCAAAGAACAAGTGTCTTATCATTTATTAAACTACATAGCATTATACATTAGTAGTGGTCCGCAACAAACAATGTTGATCTGCCATCACAGTTCTTGTGCAGATTGAAAGTATGCCATCATCTCCTGTTCCGTTGTTGTCTCCTTTTTGTAGTTTTAAATAATGATTATGATTTGATATTTATTTGCCACCGTCACGGCTATAATGCTTCTCCGATGAGCCGCTTCTTCTTCGGCTTTTGCTGTGTTACTGCGGGTTACACCAGCAACATGCTCGTGGATACTGCTGACTTGCGGTTTGCATGTGTACTGCACGTTGATGCGGACAACGACGCAGAAGTATAAATGAAAACTGACGCATAGCCTACGGCGTAGGTCTGACGCAGAAGTATAAATCAGCCTTAATGTGGTTATTAGAGAGAGGGAGAGAGAGAGATTAAGTGCGTGTGAATACCTGCGTCTATGCGTCTCTCAGCAGCGTTCAGCAACAGCATCTACTAATAGCAAATCTTTAAGTTAAACTCCTTCATGAACCTCGCTACTAAGAAATGTCATGTAGCTTTTCAGCTGCAAAACTATTTTACTGATAAACTCGCGGTACAGCGCTGACAAGAAGTTTGTTCGCGTCTCCGCATGTCTGCACTGTGTGTGCGTCTGTGAGAGAGACTGGGAGAAAGAAAGCGTGATTTCCGTAGCCTACATAAAAAAGGTGGAAGACATGGAAATAGTTTGTCATTTTTTACCCTATTGTTTGTTATATTTATTTGCAATGCGTAACTCCGGCCCTGTTAGACGGCAATCGGAAGTTATTACAAACACTCGATGGTGGTTTAAAGTGAGTTTTGAGTAAAAGCGGAATATAAATCTTATTTATTGTCTTATGTAGCATGATGCTACAGTTTGCATGAATGGTCACATAACACACGCTTTCGGTCGTGTAATGTTAGTATTAACAAACATCTGCATATGATCCGAACTCCACACAGCTCCCACGCTACTCTATACTGGTGGTATTACAGTACCATGAGAGCTAAAGAGAGCAGACTGCTCCGTGCGCTTTCGAATCGCTCTCGCGGATGATCGATCTGCGCCGCACCTCTTCTAGTCGAACACACCGGCAAGTGCTGCAGGCTTATGAGATTAACCCCTTAGGTATCGAAATTTGGTACCGAACGACAAGACGTTTTTCGATACTCGATGGTATCGAGGCAATTCGGTCGGTGCCTAAAAAGTATCGAACTCGATACCCAGCCCTACCTGCGTCATCCGCCCGGAACGGCGTGCTGGTATGACAGTCAGCAGAAGTGAGATAAAAATGTTTATAAAATTTTAAATATGGATATTTTTCTTACAAAAACACATCGATTCGCTACAGGAGGCTTTTATTCACCCCCCGGAGCCGTGTGAGGCATGTTTTATTATGGATGCGCACACTTTATTTGATGTCTTTTGGACTGTTGAACAAAAACACCCGCCTACTCCGATTCTAACGCTTGGAAGAGCCAGGATAATTTTTAATATAACTCAGATTGGATTCGTCTGAAAGAAGAAAGTCGTATACACCTAGGATGCTTTGAGGGTGAGTAAAACATGGGCTAATTTTCCTTTTTGGGTGAACTATCCCTTTAAAGAATCAAAGACTGTAATGATTATGTTAAGAATAAAAAAATGCACACTTTTGATTTATTTTTAGTGATGTTCTGGAAAACTGTGCAAATGTGTATCACATTGTAAGACTAACGATACTCACAGTAACTGAGCATAAAAATGAAAACGGATGAGATGAGAAACATGTTTCTGTTTCTTTTGAGTTCAGACTTCTATCAGGATCTGTATGAAGGAAAGTCAGTGATGTCTTTTTGATTTCTTCCACTGAAGTTGACAAAATCTTGAGCTCCTCCCACACATACCTACATGCTTATTATTATGCTTACCCTACAAGTATATAAATAAGCTACTATTATACAAACATTACAGTGGCACAGGTCAGATATTAAATGTTTCAAACATTATTTTGCTATTTATATATTTTTTAAGAAGTGGTCTGATAATATTAATGGTGAGGAGGACACTATCAATTGTACTGTACATGTGTTTGAAAACTATTCCAAAAGGTAACAATTGATTGTCCACTTTATAAAGAGTGCAGTTTTAAAAGTCTTAAATATCCTTTCTCACTCTGTTTTTGTACAGTGTAGTTGTGTTTCCTGTCACTGTGGGCTGCAGGGCACAGTAGTACACAGCAGAGTCTTTCACTTCTGTAGAAGAGATCGTCAGATTCATACTTTTGGCTGCTTTATCAGCTGCAGCGGTCAGACGGAGAGCGGGCTCTGATTTGGGGATGGTTTCAAAGAACATGATGATGTGCTCAGGTTTGGTTCCGGAATACTGACGATACCACTGTAAATTCTGCACACTTCCAGTGTAGTTGCAGATCAGTGTAACATATTTTCCTGCCAAAACATGCTTCTCTGTAAAGACTGGTTTTATGACATCTTCACCAGCAGTCTCTGTTTAAAACAAACAATGTTTTAATTAATAATTTCTACTCAGATTGTCAACGGTGTAAAAAGCTGAAAAAAGCATTTCCACAGTAATTGCTTTGAATCACTTACCTTTTAGGAGAGAAAATGTAATGAATACCAGGAGCAGCATCTGTACTAATGAGAGAAGTTAACTTGCCGTTCTCTTCTAAAGTGTGACTGATTCAATGTTTTTCTGCTCTGTTTTTAAACAACTGAACTGAGACAGAACTAGGATGGATCCTGGAGCTCCACCCTCTGGCAGAATGAATGCCATATCACCTTTTGCTACAATATCTCGTTGTTTAAGCAGTGTGTCTTGAACAACACATAAACGCTTACTGAAAACCTTTGGACTAGTACATTTTATAGTAAGAAGAATGCAATTATTAATTGAGCAAATATTTGAAATATTTGAATGTAACTTTTTTTAAGTTATTAGGACTGTCACTGTCCAGAGATATCCAATTGATTGTAATATTTGTTTACTGTGCAAAGAAATCAAGTAGCAAAATTCTAACAGTAAAGCAAAGTTTGCAAGTATACAAAAATTAACGAGTAAATGGTACCATAACATTTGCTAAAATGGTACAGTAGTTCTCAGAGAAAGTCAACATTATAGGCCTACAGCAAAGGCAAGAAAAGTAGGAAAAGAAACACTGCATGTGAGGAAGCTCCTCCCTCCTACAAACATGACTATATTCAAGAAAGTTTTTGTACAGCGTAGTTGGTTTTCCTGTCACTGGGCTGCAGGGCACATTAGTACAATGCAGAGTCTGATACAGCAGCAGAGGAGATCTCCAGATCCACACGTTTATTATCATGGAGTCTGATGGACATATGTGGATGAGGTCGGTCAGCTTTGGTGACATACTTGGAAGACTCAACAATCAGCAGCAGAAACTGGTTTTGATCCAGGCCTCTGCCGATACCAGTGGAGACTGTAAGCTGATCCATCATATGAACAGGACAGAGTGGTGCTGCTTCCTTCAATTAAAACTACAGATGGCTGGTTTGGTCTGATGACATTCCCATTAGATTCACCTGCAAAGACATTAAAGGGTTAGTTCACCCAAAAATTTAATTGGCCCATGTTTTTTCCTCACCGCAAGCATCTAGGGGCCCTATTTTAACGATCTAAGCGCATGGTCTAAAGCGCACAGCGCAGGTGCACTCAGGGTGTGTCCGAATCCACTTTTGCTAGTTTAATGATGGGAAAACGATCATCACGCCCAGGCGCATGGTCTAAACGGGTTGTCCCTATTCTCTTAATGAGTAATGGGTCTTTTTGGGGCGTAATGTGCAATAAACCAATCAGAGTCTCATCTCCCATCAACTTTAAAAGCCAGTTGCATTCGCGCCATGCGGGATGTAATTTTTCATTTTTAAAAATGTTTGTGTGCTGCTGGGCCCTGTGTGTGTAATAAGCAAAGTGTAAGCGCGTTGTGCACCCGCCTATAGGCGCATATTACTAACGCCAGACTTTAGACCAGGTTTGAGTTGGTCTATGGCGCAGTCTATTTTCAGTTCCTCAAAATAGCAACGCGCCAACAATGCGCCTGGACCCACCTCTTTTTTAGACCAGCACGCCCATGGGCGCACAAATGGGCGCAAATGCATTTGCTATTTAAACAACGCGCCGCAGGACGGGAAAATGAGAACTGCGTCAAGCTGAAACTAGCAAAAACACTTGCGCCACATTGCGCCGGGTGTATGATAGGGCCCTAGGTGTATATGACTTTCTTCTTTCAGATGAATCCAATCGGAGTTATATTAAAAATTATCCTGGTGGGGTGAATAAAATATAAAAGCCGCGCACATCTCATAATAAAAATGTGCCTCACAGGGCTCCGGGGGGGGGGGGTCCTATGTGCGTCCTATGTCATCCGCCCAGAACGGCGTGCTGGTATGACAGTCAGGGGAAGTGAGAAAAATGTTTATAACATTTTAAATATGGATATTTTAATCTTACAAAAATGCATCGATTTGCTACAGGAGGCCTTTATTCACCCCTCGGAGCCGTGTGAGGCAGGTTTTATTTGATGTCTTTTGGACTGTTGAACAAAAACACCCACCTACTCCCAACTGAGGATAAAAATGAAAATGGATGAGATGAGTAACATGTTTCTATTTCTTTTGAGTTCAGACTTCTATCAGGATCTGTATGAAGGATGTCAGTGATGTCTTTTTGATTTCTTCCACTGAAGTTGACAAAATCTTAAGCTCCTCCCACACATACCTACATGCTCATTTTACCCTACAAGTACAGACCGTATATAAATAAGCTGATATTATACAAACATTGCAGTGGCACAGTACAGATATTAAATGTTTCAAACATTATTTTGCTATTCATATCTTTTTTAAGAAGTAGTCTGATAATATTAATGGTGAGGACACTACCAATTGTACTGTACATGTGTTTGAAAACTATTCCGATAAGTAGAAATTGATTGTCCACTTTATAAAGAGTGTAGTTTTAAAATCTGCATTGTGCATCATCGTCTTCTGTCTTAAATATCCTTTCTCACTCTGTTTTTGTACAGTGTAGTTGTGTTTCCTGTCACTGTGGGCACCAGGGCACAGTAGTACACAGCAGAGTCTTTCACTTCTGTAGAAGAGATCGTCAGATTCATACTTTTGGCTGCTTTATCAGCTGCAGCGGTCAGACGGAGAGCGGGCTCTGATTTGGGGATGGTCTCAAAGAACATGATGATGTCCTCCGGTTTGGATCCGGGATACTGACGATACCACTGTAAATTCTTGACAGTGCCAGTGTAGTTGCAGATCAGTGTAACATCTTTTCCTTCCAAAACCTGCTTCTCTGTGAAGACTGGTTTTATGACATCTTCACCAGCATTCTCTGTTTAAAACAAACTAGGTTTTAAGTAATCATTTTCATTTCTAATGGACTATTTCAGATAGTCAACAGAATAAAATGGAGAAAAAAAGTATTTCCTCAATAATTGTTATGAAACACTCACCTTTTGGAAGAAAAAATATAATAAATACCAGGAGCAACATCTGTACTAATGAGAGACAATGACTTTGAGGCTCAAGACTTACAGTTCTCTCCTAGAGTATAAATGATATATGTCAGCTCCATTAATAAACAACTGAGACTGAACTAGAATGGTTCCTGGAGCTCCACCTTCTGGCAGAATACATGTAAGATCACTTTTGCTACAATATCTTAGCATTTTTTATGGGATGTACTGTATTTCAAACAAAAAATAAGAGCTTACCAAATAATTTTTGAACTAGTAAATTATACAGTAAGTTCTACAATAGGAGTGAAGTGATTAATTAAAGAAGTATGTAATAAGGTACAGTAATGAACATTGTCACTGTCCAGCAGGTCCGTGCACAGACATTTTGAGGGGCGGGGCCCAAACCAAAAAAGGGGCACACTAAGGGGGTGGGTGTTCGTTTAAAGGGGCCATAGGATGCTTATTTTCCACAAGTTGATATGATTCTTTAGGGTCTTAATGAAAAGTCTGTAACCTAGTTTAGTTAAAATTTCTCAATGGTAGTGTAAAAAAACACATTTTCTACCCTGTCAAACACAGCTCTTTTCAGAGCATGCAGATTTGTAGCATTTTCCTTTAAATGTTAATGAGCTCTGCTGACCCCGCCCCACTCTTTCGAGCCGCTCTCAGAGAGACTGTTTACTTTAGCTGCATTCATCGTGAAACTTTCTAAATAGCAAAATTATTCAGCCAAGATTCGTAAAAAAAACTCCACTCACTTCTTCTGTAGGTGAAGCTGGATCACGAATGATTTGTGTGAACATAGACGCATTTATGTAGATTGAGGGCGCATTCCCTTCAGAAACAAACATAATCCACTGCGTCTTCAGTGCGTCTCAGATGTCGGGAGTAAATGACGAATGTTATGTTCATTATTGCATCCAACAACAAAACACCTTGATCGTTTAGGAGTCATTCTTGTCTACAACTGCTCCAGCGGTGAAACAATGGCAGACTGACGACACCTCACTCAGGGCGGAGCTAAGGTAAGACACCAGTCCAGTCTGTGTGACGTCACACAGACAGGCATATGAGATCGGCTCGATTTGAGAAAGGGGTAAAAATTTTAGTAGATTAATAAAAAACCACTGGGTGGATTTTTATCACTATAGGATGGATGTTTACACACACTTCAAACACACATTTATGTTCAAACAACATGTAAAAATGCATGTAGCATTATATGACCCCTTTAAAAAATTTTCGTTGTTGCAAATATACAATTATTGACATTACAATTTAGTCTTTAGCAGACGCTTTTTTATCCAAAGAGACTTACAAATGAAGAAAATAGAAGCAATCAAAATCAACAAAAGAGCAATGATACACAAGTGCTATGACAAGTCTCAGTTAGCTTAATGTAGTACACGTAGCAAGGTTTTTTTTATATTATCAAGAAAACAAGTAGATAGAATAGAAAAAAAAATAGTGAAAGCTAGTGTTAGAGGCCTTTTTTGCTTTTGTTAATTGTTTAATAAATAAAAAGAAAACAGATAGAACACAAATATTAGAGAAGTAGGTAGGGTTTTTTTTTTTTTTTTAAAGAAAACAAGCAGTTAGTAAATTATAGAGGGCAAGTTTTTTTTTTTTTTAAGAATAGAATTAGAATAGAGATTGCCAGAGTTAGAGGGTCAAATAAAGATGAAAGAGACAATGTGTTTTAGCCGATTATTGAAGATGGCTAAGGACTCAGCTGCACAGACTGTGTTGGGCAGGTCATTCCACCAGGAGAGAACAGTTAATGTAAAAGTCCGTGAAAGTGATTTTGTGCCTCTTTAGATGGCACAATTAAAGCGACGTAATTGCAGCAAAAATTTTTTTTTTGGGGGGGGGGGCACTTCTAGAGGGAACATAAGCTGAGTATGAATTTAGGTAAAGGGGTGCAGAGCCAGTGGTGGTTTTGTAGGCAGACATCAATGCCTTGAATTATTGAATTGAATTATAAGAGAAGACAGCACACTGTAATAATTTCAGACTTTATTGTATATGTTTTGATAAGAATGGGCTCTCCCTCACTCTCTGAGCCTGCTTCTGCCTTATCTTCATTGGACTACAGTATAAGTAAGACATTTTAATTTTTATTAGACACATAAATCTTATATATATAATAAACAACTCTCATTTATTAATTTATATTATTTTTTAACTATTTATAGGCCTACTATTAATATGGTTTTAATAAAATATTATAAATATGATGTGTTATAGATTCACTAACTAGTATCAACTAAGTGATTATAATGGGAAATACAGTGGGGCAAAAAAGTATTTAGTCAGCCACCAATTGTGCAAGTTCTCCCACTTAAAAAGATGAGAGAGGCCTGTAATTTTCATCATAGGTATACCTCAACTATGAGAGAAAAAATGAGAAAAAAAAATCAAGAAAATAACATTGTATGATTTTTTAAAATAATTAATTGGTAAATCTCGCGTGTTACAAATAAGTATTTGCGTCACCTACAAACAAGCAAGATTTTTGGCTCTCACAGACCTGTAACTTCTTTTTAAGAGGCTCCTCTGTCCTCCACTTTTTACCTGTATTAATGGCATCTGTTTGATCTCGTTGTCAGTATAAAAGACACCTGTTCACAACCTCAAACAGTCACATTCCAAACTACACCATGGCCAAGACCAAAGAGCTGTCAAGGACACCAGAAACAAAATTGTAGACCTGCACCAGGCTGGGAAGACTGAATCTGCATTAGGTAAGCAGCTTGGTGTGAAGAAAAATAACTGTGGGAGCAATTATTAGAAAATAAAAGACATACAAGACCACTGATAATCTAACTCGATCTGGGGCTCCACGCAAGATCACACCCCGTGGGGTCAAAATGATCACAAAAACTGTGAGCAAAAATCCCAGAACCACACGGGAGGACCTAGTGAATGACCTGCAGAGAGCTGGGACCAAAGTAACAAAGGCTACCATCAGTAACACACTGCGCCGCCAGGGACTCAAATCCTGCAGTGCCAGACGTGTCCCCCTGCTTAAGCCAGTACATGTCCAGGCCCGTCTGAAGTTTGCTAGAGAGCATTTGGATGATCCAGAAGAGGATTGGGAGAATGTCATATGGTCAGATGAAACCAAAATAGAACTTTTTGGTAAAAACGCAACTTGTCGTGTTTGGAGGAGAAAGAAAGCTGAGTTGCATCCAAAGAACACCATAACTACTGAGAAGCATGGGGGTGGAAACATCATGCTTTAGGGCTGTTTTTCTGCAAAGGGACCAGGACGACTGATCCGTCTAAACGAAAGAATGAATGGGGCCATGAATCGTGAGATTTTGAGTGAAAACCTCCTTCCACATCAGCAAGGGCATTGAAGATGAAAATGTGGCTGGGTCTTTCAGCATGAAAATGATCCCAAACACACCGCCCGGGCAACGAAGGAGTGTGGCTTCGTAAGAAGCATTTCACGGTCCTGAACGTGGCCTAGCAGTCTCCACGAGCTCAACCCCATAGGAAAATCTTTGGAGGGAGTGAAAATCGTGTTGCACAGCGACAGGCCCCAAACCATTAATGCTTTGAGGAGATCTGCATGGAGGAATGGGCTAAAATACCAGCAAAAGTGTGTGAAAATCTTGTGAAGACTTATAGAAAACGTTTGACCTCTGTCATTGCCAACAAAGGGTATATAACAAAGTATTGAGATGAAATTTTGTTATTGACCAAATACTTATTTTCCACCATAATTTGCAAATAAATTCTTTAAAAATCCTACAATGTGATTTTCTGGATTTTTTTTTCTCATTTTGTCTCTCATAGTTGAGGTATACCTATGATGAAAATTACAGGCCTCTCTCATCTTTTTAAGTGGGAGAACTTGCACAATTGGTGGCTGACTAAATACTTTTTTTCCCCCACTGTATACTTAATTATAAGAATTAAAATGTGAAAAACTGCTAAATAGTCAATATGATGATTTACCTGCTGACTTGCTGGAGCTTTGAATCTAAGTTTGAAATGTTGAACTGCCTTTAGCAGCCCCCTTCGCTCTTTCTCTATTTGTCTCTGCCTTCTTTTTTGTGAAGGCATTGTATGTTTTTGTTTGTACCCGATCAGATCTAATATAAATAACACAACATTTATCAGCAAAGGGGCACCTCAGCTGATTAGGGCAAAGGGGCATTGGCTCTAGCCACCAGGCCACCCCCCTGTGCCCGGCCATGCTGTCCAGAGAGATCTGATTGATTGCACAATTTATGTTTACTGTGCAAAATCACATAGCAAACTAATCATAGTCTCATCTGCAGGAATTTGTCCTGTTTATAGACATATAAGGAACTTTTGGTCACACTTTATTCTTACTATTAAATAACTGTATTAAGTATGACTTTTGCCTCAATTAACTCCTAATTACTGCTTTTTAATTGGTAGTAAGGAAAGTAAGTTTAGGTATTGGGTAGGATTATGGATGTAGAATATGGTCATGCAGAATATGTGCTTTATAAGTACTATTAAACAGCCAATATGCTAGCAATGTGCATGCTAATTAGCAACTAGTTAATGATGAGAATTGGTCCCTAAACTAATGTGTTACCGAGCTTTGTTTTGCTTTATTGATTTTTGTATAATTATTACTGATTAAATTTCATGCTTACTTGCTGTTTTTTATTTTTATTATTTGTAATTGTTTTGCCAAGTTTTACGTAAAGGAATGTTCTCCTGCATGTGAGTTCATACTATGATATACTGGTTAACTTGGCGTATTGTAAATTTAAATGGTGCAGTAATTCTTAGAGAAAGACCACCTTATAAGGAATTGAAAAATAATGAGACTGCATGAGGGGAAGCTTAAAAATATGATTATGCAATATGCAAGCTAGTTTAGCTAGTGTAGCTAGTTTGTTTTCCTGTCACTGTGGGCTGCAGAGCACATTAATACACTGCAGAGTCTGATACAGTAGCAGAGGAGATCTCCAGATCCACACGTTTATCGTTACGGAGTCTGATGGACATATGTGGATGAGGTGGTCAGCTGTGACATAGTGAGTGGCTCCAACAATCAGCAGCAGAAACTCTGGTTTTGATCCAGGCTTTTGTCGATACCATAGACTGTATAAAACCATGGACGTAGGGTCCGTGACGTCACCCGTAGGTTTCTGAAGAGCGGTTTTGAAGCTCAAAGGGGGCGGAGGGGGCCGTCGCCATCTTGACAGCGCGTCACCGCGCGTCTTTCCCGGATAATCGAAAATGGGCAAAGAGGCTGCTATCGGAGCTGGTTGCTGAAACCACGCCCACCTAGCTCGATGGTGGTGACAGCAGTGGCAATCCACCTGTCACCCAAGTGGCCACGCCCTTAATTATGCAGAACTTTAAGGCTTAATATAATTTAAACGGATGAGTTATAAAAAAATTCACCCCCTCACAGTTGTCATGAAGGGCAAAATTAACTATATAGACCAAAATAATTTTTTGTACCAGGCTGTAAACATTTTTTTCTGCTGTAAAGAAAACTTTAAAAGACTCCCTTTTGGAGCAAGCCTCTAGCGGCCAGTCGATTAATTGCACTTTTTACTTTTAGTCACTTCCGTGTTGGCTTCACGAGAGAGACTGGAAGGTTGCCGCTTGGCCGATACCAGTGGAGACTGTAAGCTGATCCATCATATGAACAGGACAGAGTGGTGCTGCTTCCTTCAGTAAAAACTACAGATGGCTGGTTTGGTCGGATGACATTCCCATTAGATTCACCTGCAAAGATGATAAATAATCAAGCACTGTAATGGATTATGTTTCGAATGAATTTAAAAATTGGCATGTTTTTGATTTATATATAAATATGGTGTAAAATGTGTATGACTAGCAGTACTTACAGTAACTGAGGATAAAAATTAAAACAGAAGAGATGAGTAACATGTCTCTGTAGTTTGAGTTCAGAATTCTCAATGAAGGAAAGTCAGTGTTATCTTAATGATTTCTTCTGCTGAAGCTGACAAAACCTTGAGCTCCTCCCACACTAACCTACTTTTTCATCTTCCCCTACAAATACTGATTGTATGTGAATACATTTTAGCTTACTCTCTAATAAAAATGAAGATTAAAAAAAAAAGAATGGCTGCTGTTTAATCATATATAATGATTTCACAAAAAAATAAAATGTTTCTTTTGGACAGTAAGTTATGTGGAAAATATAGTGTTAAAGTACTGTAACCAAAAGCTTCAAAGATCTTTACACTGGTTGATGTGCAGTTACCAGCTCTCTTATTTATTTTTTCTTAGATTTTTCCTTATTGTACATGTTGGTAAGGTTTGGTAATTACAGTGTGTGTCCTGATTGTCTGTTTTTGTACAGTGCAGTTGTGTTTCCTGTCACTGTGGGCTGCAGGGCACAGTAGTACATGGCAGAGTCTTTCACTTCTGTAGAAAAGATGGTCAAATTCATGCTTTTGGCTGCTTTATCAGCCGCAGCAGTGAGACGGAGAGCGGGCTCTGGTTTTGGGCTGGTTTCAAAGAACATAATGAGGTGTTCAGGTTTGGATCTGGGATGCTGACGGTACCACTGCAGACTGCGAACATTACCACTGTAGTTGCAGGAAAGTGTAACATCTCTTCCTGCCAAAACATGCTGCTTTGTGAAGAATGATGTTATCAATTCAGCATCAACATTATCTGTTTAAAAAATATCAATCAATCAATTAAAAAACATTCAAATTCATGGACTAATTGAATAAAGAGCATATATAAATAGTTGGATTATTAACACAATCAAAATCAATAATCTGGAAATTATTCTTATGCATTACTCACCCTTACAAAGGGAAAATGTCATGAGGACAAGGAGCAACATTATCAATGAGACAAAAAGTTCTGTAGAGTCAAGACTTACAGTTTCCTGCTAACTGACTCACATGTTTGCATGTGCTCTGTTTTGAAATCACTTGAATGTGAACTCCACCTTCTGGTAAAAGCCATGCTTAACTGTAATACTCTCTGATCTGATTTAATAATCATTTAAAAAATGTGTTGTAACCACTGGTTAAGTATAATGTCATTCTTTTTTGGATGTAACTGAAACAACCAAAAGTTATTGTACATCAACATATCAGCTATCAACTGTACTTTAGTGACTTTCAAAGGACAATACTCTATGTGTGGTCTTAACTGTGACTCTAAAATCATTCTGTGGGTAATAAAAGCCCTGGAAATCTCTTGTATATAAAAACCCAATAACCTTTCTGTGGCAAGATAAAATATTTTAAATACATCTATTCTGTAGTTATTTATTTGAACATTCTAGTAATTTGTCAGAGAGAAATGTGTCAAGCTTTATTTCAAGGAACAGATTGAAATTCTTTTATCTTGAGTGGTGATTGTTTGTCTTGGTATTTTGTAGTCCATTTTTGTATTGATTATGATTATAATCCTAAATTATGTTTTTTTTCTCTTTGAGGGACGTCCTTGCTAAATAGAGCAAAACGAATTACAATTTGATAATGTACATTTAAATGCCATTAGATCATCAGCAAAATGGAATATCACAGAGATCATGGTAGAGAAATATGACTGTTCATCAGGCAGATAACAATAAGGTTTTTGTACAGCGTGGTTGGTTTTCCTGTCACTGTGGGCTCCAGAGCACAGTAGTACACTGCAGAGTCTGATACAGCAGCAGAGGAGATCTCCAGATCCACACTTTTATTATCATGGAGTCTGATGGACATATGTGGATGAGGTTGGTCAGCTTTGTTGACATATTTAGTGGACTCAACAATCAGCAGCAGAAACTGGTTTTGATCCAGGCTTCTGTCGATACCAGTGGAGACTGTAAGCTGATCCATCATATGAACAGGACAGAGTGGTGCTGCTTCCTTCAGTTAAAACTACAGATGGCTGCTTTGGTCTGATGACATTTCCATTAGATTCACCTGCAAAGATGATAAATAATCAAGGACTGTAATGATTACATTTAGAGTAAAAAATGCATGTTTTTTTATTTATTTATTCTTTAGTTATGTTCTGGAAAATGTTGCAAAATATGTGTGAAAAGACATTGTATGACTAACAGTACTTACAGTAACTGAGGATTAAAATGAAAACGGATGAGATGAGTAACATGTTTCTCATAGTTTGAGTTCAGGATCTGTATGAAGGAAAGTCAGTGTTGTCTTTTTGATTTCTTCCACTGAAGTTGACAAAATCTTAAGCTCCTCCTACACAAACCTACATGCTCATTTGACCCCACAAGTACAGACAGTATATAAATAAGCTGATATTATACAAATATTGCAGTGGCACTGTACAGATATTAAATGTTTTAAACATTATGTTGCTTTTCATATCTGTATTAAGAAGTGGTCTGATAATATTAATGGTGAGGAGGACACTACCAATATACTGTACATGGGTTTGGAAACTATTCCAAAAGGTAACAATAGATTGTCCACTTTATAAAGAGTGCAGTTTTAAAATCTGCATTGTGCATCATCATCTTCTGTCTTAAATATCCTTTCTCACTCTGTTTTTGTACAGTGTAGTTGTGTTTCCTGTCACTGTGGGCTGCAGGGCACAGTAGTACACGGCAGAGTCTTTCACTTCTGTAGAAGAGATCGTCAGATTCATACTTTTGGCTGCTTTATCAGCTGCTGCGGTCAGACGGAGAGCGGGCTCTGATTTGGGGTTGGTTTCAAAGAATAAAATGAGGTGCTCAGGTTTGGATCTGGGATACTGACAATACCACTGTAAATTGCGAACAGCTTCAGTGTAGTTGCAGATCAGTGTAACATCTTTTCCTTCCAAAACCTGCTTCTCTGTGAAGACTGGTTTTATGACATCTTCACCAGCAGTCTCTGTTTAAAACAAACTATGTTTTAATTAATAATTTCTAATGAACAATTTCAGATTGTCAACAGTATAAAAAGCTTGTTGAATCACTCACCTTTTAGGAGAGAAAATATAATGAATACGAGGGGCAACATCTGCACTAATGAGAGACAATGATTGAGAGTCAAGACATTAAGTTCTCTCTTATGAGTAATGGACTCATCAATGTTATGTATGATCTGTTTTTAAAGGGGTCATATGAGGCGATTTCAATTTTTCCTTTCCCTTTGGAGTGTTACAAGCTCTTGGTGCATAAAGAAGATCTGTAAAGTTGCAAAGACTAAAGTCTCAAATCCAAAGAGATATTCTTTATAAAAGTTAAGAGTCAGCCACACCCCCCTAAAACGACTCGTTCTAACACGCCCCCACATACCTACGTCACTATCTGGGAAGATTTGCATAACGCTGCCCAAATGTTCACGCAAAGAAAGAAGGCTTAACTTTTATTCTTGCTGTAGTATTGTTGCCGCCGCCGCCATGTCGTGAAGGCGCTGTGTGCTTCGTTGTGAAAGCGAAACTGCTTTGTTTGTCCTTCCAAAAGAGGACGATATCGCTTCGTCATGCCTGGAGCTGATCTGTGCTGGTCGCTGAGGAAATACATCAACTTCGCGCTGTGGATCGCCGGATCGGCTTTCACCGTGGATGAAGCGGAGTCCAGCCCGGGGTCGTCACATATGGTTGCTGCAGGCATCACAATATGGTAAGGGACGTAACATCTCCATCACACGCTTGAGGAATTCTTTTTTTTTATTTTTTTTTTTTTTTGTTTTTTTTTTGTTTTTTTTTAGGCCAATCACAACGCACTGGATAGCTGGCCAATCAGAGCACACCTCGCTTTTTAGAACGATGAACTTTGTAAAAATCAACGCGTTTCGGAAAGGCGGGGCATAGAGGAGAAACAATAAGTACAGTATGTGGAAAATAATGTGTTTTTTGAACCTTAAACCATATAAACACATTTCATTACACCAAATACACAAAATAATGTTATTTTTAGCAACATCATATGACCCCTTTAAACATCTGAACTGAGACTGAACTAGGATGGTTCCCGGAGCTCCACCTTCTGGCAGATTGCACGCAATATCACCGTTTGCTATAATATCTCATCATTCTTCATGGGATGTACTGTATTTAAAAAAAAATAGCTTACAGAAATTTTGACCTAGTAAATTATACATTAACTTGTACAAGATTGAAATGATTAAAGAAATATGTAATAAGGTACTGTAATAAAGGCTGTCACTGTCCAGAGAGATCCAATTGATAGTACAATTTATGTTTACTGTGCAAAAAAAACCCCGCAGCACAGTTATCATACAGTAGTCTCATCTGCAGGAATTTGTCTTGTCTATAGACATAGAAGGAACTGTTTTATTTTTGTGCAATTGATTTTTGTACATTGATGCTAATTAAGTTTCATGCTTACATCCTTTTTTGCATAAAGGAATGTTTTTCTAACATGTGTGGGTTCATGCTATGGTGTACTGGTTCACTTACCTTGATTTATTGTAAATTACAGTGTGTTTTGTCTTGTAAAAGTGGCCTTAAATTACCAATAAATAATGATAAATAATCAAGCAATGTAATGAATTATGTTTAGAATGAATTAAAAAATGTGCATTATTTTGATTTGTATACTCTTTTTATATTCTGGAATATGGTGTAAAATGTGTATGTCTAGCAGTACTTACAGTAACTGAGGATTAAAAATTAAAAAGAAGAGATGCGTAACATGTTTCGTAGTTTTGAGTTCAGATTTTCTCAATGAAGGAAGGTCGTGTTATCTTAATGATTTCTTCTGCTGAAGCTAGGGCTGGACGATATGGCCAAAATTTATATCACGATATATTTCTTAATTTCGGTCGATACGATATTCCGATATCGATATGAACACTATTAAAAAAGCCTCATAAAAACGGCCAAGAACGGCCACAACAGATGTCTGTACCTACAAACTTATGAAAAATTAATTTGCCAACTCTGAAACCTACTACTATAAAACGATATAATATTTTAGGAAATAAATAAATGTTCACCTTTTATTGGTATTTAGCCTTCATACAAACAAGAAATGTGAAATCACTGTCATAAATCTCAGACTGTCCTTATTAATATTATTTTTTTTTACTTCAAACTATAGGCTAACATCCCAGTCAAAAGTTTTTTGAACAGTAAGATTTTTTTAGTTTTTTAAAGAAGTCTCTTCTGTTCATCCAAGCCTGCATTATTTGATCCAAAATACAGCAAAAAAAAAAAATTTGTGAAATAGTTTTAATATTTAAAATAACTGCTTTCTATTTAAAAATATAATTTATTCCTGTGATTTCAAAGCAGAGCTTTAGCATCATTACTCCAGTCACAGATCCTTCAGAAATCATTCTGAAATCAATATGCTGATTTGGTGCTTAAGAAAAAATTCTTATTATCAATGTTGAAAACAGCTGAGTAGATTTTTTCAGGTTTCTTTGATGAATAGAAAGTTCAGAAGAAACAGCACTTATTTGAAATAGAAATCTTTTGGAACAGTATAAATGCATTTACTGTCACTTTTGATCAATTTAAAACATCCTTGCTAAATGAAAGTAATAATTTCTATAATATAAATTTTAAAAAGAGATTTTGAATAGTATAGTGTATAATGTTACAAAAGCTTTTTATTTCAGATAAATGCTGATTTTGGAACTCTTTCTCTTCATCAAAGAATCCAGAAACATTACTCAACTGTTTTTAAATATTGATAATAGCACAATCAGCATATTAGAATGATGTCTGAATGATCGTGTGACACTGAAGACTGGAGTAGGCCTAATGTTGCTGAAAATTTAGCTTTGATCACATGAATAATTTACATTAAAATATATTCCAATAGAAAGCAGTTATTTTAAATAGTAAAAAATATTTCAAAATATTACTGCTTTTGGTGCATTTTGGATCAAATAAATGCAGGCTTGGTGAGCAGAAGAGAATTCTTTAAGAAACATAAAAAATCTTGCAGTTCAAAAACCTTTGACTGGTAGTGTAGGCTAATTATTCTTATAGACTGAAACGTGCATTAACCAGGATAACGAGTATGAAAATGCTCCGAGTTGCTTCAGAAAACAAAATAATAGAGCAACAACAAAAGCATGTTGTTGGAAATGGGTTTATTATTGAAAATGCAAAATGCTTGTCTGCCAGCAGGAGGCGCTGGGAGAGCGGTGGGGGAACGGCGGTTTCTCCATTAACGGCTGTAAACAAAGCAGCTCCGAACGCTACTTTATCAGATAAAAATGAAAAATCAAAACTTTCTGAAGACAGTCGGTTCCCTTCAAATATACATTCATATAAAAACACCCGCGCCGCGTTTTGATTTTGAAACGTGCAGTGCTCATGTTTATTCACGAAGTCAAACGCCACAAATAAATCAATGTATGGGAAACCGGTAATGTACATCGAAATATCGGAAATGTGTTTAAAAATCATATCACCGTTATTGAAAAAAATTATATCGCGATACATATTGATATTGAATTATTGTCCAGCCCTAGCTGAAGCTGACAAAACCTTGAGCTCCTCCCACACAAACCTACTTTTTCATCTTCCCCTACAAATACTGATTGTATGTGATAGGCCTGGGCGATTAAACGGTATCGATATTTATCGGTAACGGTACACCTTCATCGATAATGAAAAATGTTCGCTATAGCGCACGATATAGGCACGTACTATAAGTGATGCAGACGGCTCACACAAACATGAACACATGCTGAATTGAGTTCTGTGCCTGCCTGTGATGAGGAGATTATGAGTAAAAACATTAATATTATTCGAATTTAAAATAAACATTTGCATTTGAATGCAAAAATGGTACAATCGAATGTTAGGAGTGCGGTTTATTTCATTTCACTGCGTCTCATTTGTTTTTAAATGCAATCTGTGTGATCGGCGATTTGGCTCTTTGTATTAGGCTAAGCAATGCATAAACACATGATGCTGTTTTGTTCATGATTGTTTATGCAGTTTACAAAATTATATTTGTTTTATATATGTTAGTTTAGCTGTTATGCACGTTTTTATAGGCAGTTATTTGAATTGACAGTTTAATGCGCTGCATTATTTTGCTCATTCCACCCTCCTGTGGCCTCGGGAAACAAGTCAAAAGTTTCCTTAAGACTTATTTAATCTGCATATAAAACATAAGAAAGGAGATATTTGTTTAAATTTTATTTTATGTTTGACTGTTAAAAAAATATATATGCCTATATATATTTGTTGTTTGTCTTAATAAAGTGGGCAAATTAAAAATACAGTGGTTAAATTGAAAAATGTTTTAAAAAAGGTTATAAAAAATTTCAATAATTATCGATACCGAACGGTATGAAACATGTATCATTGATATATTTTTTAGCTATATCGCTGAGCCCTAGTATGTGAATACATTTTAGCTTACTCTCTAATTAAAATTAAGATTTTTAAAAAAAGAATGGCTGCTGTTTAATGTTATAATGATTTCACAATAAAATTAAATGTTTCTTTTGGACAATAAGCTATGTGGAAAATATACAGTGTAAAGTGCTATAACCACAAGTTTCGAAGTTCTTTACACTGATTGATGTGCAGTTATTAGCTCTCTTAATTATCCTTTCTTTCATTTTTCCTTATTGTACATATTAGTAATGTTTGGTAATTACAGTGTGTGTCCTGATTGTCTGTTTTTGTTCAGTGCAGTTGTGTTTCCTGTCACTGTGGGCTGCAGAGCACAGTAGTACAGAGCAGAATCATCCATTTGTGTAGAAGATATGCTCAGATTCATAAGTTTGATTCCTTTATCGGCCACAGCATACAGACGAAGCTTGGGCTCTGACTGACTGCTGCTCTCAGAGTAAAACATTATATTTTCAGGTTTGGATCCGGGATGCTGACGATACCACTGCAGACTGCGAACATTACCACTGTAGTTGCAGGAAAGTGTAACATCTCTTCCTGCCAAAACATGCTGCTTTGTGAAGAATGATGTTATCAATTCAGCATCAACATTATCTGTTTAAAAAAAAAAATCAATCAGTTAAATTCATGAACTAATTAAGACTATATAAATAGTTGGTTTATTAACACAATCAAAATCAATCAGTAATCTGGAAATTATTCTTATGCATTACTCACCCTTACAAAAGGTAAATATCATGAGGACAAGGAGCAACATTATCAATGAGACAAAAAGTTCTGTAGAGTCAAGACTTGCAGTTTCCTCTTAACTGACTCAGTTTGCATGTGCTCTGTTTTGAAATCACTTGAATGTGAGCTCCACCTTCTGGTAAAAGCCATGCTTAACTGGGGTTCTCTGGTGTAAATCTGAGAGAAAAAAAACTGAGAGACTATGTAGAAATGTGTGTGGTAACCACTGGTTAAGTATGTCTTCTATACTATACATCATTGTAGTAACTTTCAAAGGAATTCAGTAGTAGGTGTGGTCTTAACTGAGAATCTAAAATAATTATGTGGGAGATAAACTCTCTGGAAACCTCTTGTATAACCTTAATGTGGCAAGATATTTAAAATATTTTAAATGCATCTATACTGTAGTTATTTTGATAATGTCCTATTTGATAAATTCTAGTAATTTATCGTAGAGAAATGTGTCTTAAACAACGTTTGAATTTATTCTAAGCTTTAGTTAAAGGAACCAGTTGAATTTATTTTATCCTGAATGGGGATTTTTTTTTTCTAAAAGAAAATTCCTAAATTATATTTTTTTGTGTTTGAGGGAAATTTAATCTGCTAATGGTCAGTAATTACCAATGGCCAGTAATGTATGTTTAAATGTCAAATTAGATCAGCAGCATAATGGAAATCAAAGAAATCATATACAACATATCCAGCAGATCATATGCGACTATGCAACAGACAAATGACAAGAAGGTTTTTGTACGGTGTAGTTTGTTTTTCTGTCACTGTGGGCTGCAGGGCACAGTAATACATGGCAGAGTCTGATACAGCAGCAGAGGAGATCTCCAGATCCACACTTTTGTTATCATGGAGTCTGATGGACATTTGTGGATGAGGTGGAGAAGCTGGAACTACAGTTTTAGTAGACCTCAAAATCAGCAGCAGAAACTCTGGTTTTGATCCAGACTTCTGTCGATACCAGTGGAGACTGTAAGCTGATCCATCATATGAACAGGACAGAGTGGTGCTGCTTCCTTCAGTTAAAACTACAGACGGCTGGTTTGGTCGGATGACATTTCCATTAGATTCACCTGCAAATACATTAAAGAAGCAAGCAATGAAATGGGCATTTACAACAAAATTTAATTTACAACAAAACAAACGTATTCTTACATACAGGTATTTTTGTGATGTTCTGGAATACAATGCAAAATATATACGAGTAATACTACTTACAGTAACTGAAGATAAATATTAAAACAGAAGAGATGAGTAACATTATTCTGTAGTTTGAGTTCAGACTTCTATCAGGATCTGTATGAAGGCGTGTTGTCTCTGATTTATTCTGCTGGAGTTTACAAAATACTGAGCTCCTCCCACACATACCTCCTTACTCGTCTCACCCTACCGATAACTGACTGTATAGGAAGATGTATACAAACTAAAAATGATGTTGTGTAAGTCTAATTTATCTAATATTACATTCTTTATTAAATGGACACTTAGCTGCTACATGATGGAATTATGTTTTAAAAGTACAACTGTGTGCCCTGATTCTCTGAAATATCAACCATTGACAGTATCGGACTACTTTTTACAGATATGAGCAGCAAATTAATGCTTGAAACTTATGACAGTCGTACAGTGCCAATGCAAATCTTGAATATAATGTTTTTAAATCATGATCTTCTGTTTAATATCATTTACTCGTTACGTTTTTGTATAGTGTAGTTGTGTTTCCTGTCACTGTGGGGGGGCTTTTTTTTTTTTTTTTTTGGGGGCCAGGGGGGGGGGCACAGTAGTACACAGCAGAGTCTTTCACTTCTGTAGAAGAGATCGTCAGATTCATACTTTTGGCTGCTTTATCAGCTGCAGCGGTCAGACGGAGAGCGGGCTCTGGTTTGGGGATGGACTCAAGGTATAAAATTAGGTGTTCAGGTTTAGATCCGGGATACTGACGGTACCACTGCAGATTCTGAATATTTCCAGTGTAGTTGCAGATCAGTGTAACATCTTTTCCTGCCAAAACATGCTTCTCTGTGAAGACTGGTTTTAAGACATCTTCACCAGCAGTCTCTGTTTAAAAATGTAATTTGGTATTTGTAATGGAGTAATTTAGACTGTCAACAGGATATGGAGAGAACACTTCCACAGTAATTCTTATAAATCACTCACCTTTTAGAAGAGAAAGTATAATGAATACCAGGAGCAACATCTGCACTAATGAGAGACAAGACTTTCAGTTCCCTCCTAGAGTTATGTTATGCATGTTAATGTTTGTCTGCTTTGTTTTTGAACCACTGAACTCAAGAGTGGAAGGAATCCTAGAGCTCCATCTTCTGGCAGAATAATGCACATATTCAAGAATATTGATTGTTACAGTGACATCGGTGTGTCTAAAATTACACATGGGAACTTGCAAAAAGTTTATATATAAAACTTGTATATATAAATGGTGTGATTTACCTAAAATTTTCCTGAAATGTCTTGCAATTATTACATTTTAAACTATTTAAGCAGGGGTCATGATTCCATTATTTTGTGTAAATAGTTTCTAATGTGGGTTTGCATTACTTATACTATTATGTAGGCTATGTAATGTACTTTCTAATAATTCACAAGCAAGTAGTGCATTACATCAGGCATCAGCAGTAGCGTAGTAAAGAAGACATTGAGATTATCTTTTCATGCTATGAAGCAATATGAATGAATATTAATCAAGAGCACAAGCACTAGGCGTGCCCATTTTTATAAAAACCACAGCTTTATGTAGCATAATGTGTAATGTATGTTATTGTAACATTTCAACAAGTATAAGAACATGAACACAGTGTCAGACTTGCTGCATCCCCAGGACAAACCCGTTATTGTATTTACGAGGCTCTTTGTCAGCTAAATTCGCATTCTACAAATATCTGTTCATAACATTCGGAAGCTGGCAAAAACGTAATCAACTAATGCAGCAGCAGAGTTGATATTTCGTGAGAAATATTGTGAGAAATTTTTCGTGAGAAAAGTGCATCACATCGTATCAGTCAGGAAAGACAACTGGGGAAAACTGACTGGTGTGAAAGCACCTCCTAGTAAGAATAGGCCATAAGAAAGTTTTTGTACAGTGCAGTTGTGTTTCCTGTCACTGTGGGCTGCAGGGCACAGTAGTACAGAGCAGAATCTTCCAGCTTTGTAGTAGATATGCTCAAATTCATAAGCTTGATTCCTTTATCGGCCACAGCGTACAGACGAAGCTTGGGCTCTGAATGACCGTTGCTCTCCGTGTGAAAAATTATATTCTCAGGTTTGGATCGGGGATACTGACGATACCACTGTAAATTCTGAACATAGCCACTGTAGTTGCAGGAAAGAGAAATATCTTTTGTAAAATGTAATATCAAATGAAACACATTTTAAAAATTAACAGCTGCAAAAAAGTGTTTCAAAAGTTCCAAATAATATATTGCAAGGTTATTGTACAGTAACTTGATGAAAACAATATTTATATTTTAAGGGGTCATATATGATGCTTTTTTAAAGATCATTATTTTGTGTATTTGGTGTAACAGAATATGTTGACATGCTTTAATGTTCAAAAAACACATTATTTTTCAAATACTGTACATTATTGTCTCAAACGCTTCGTTTTCTACAAAGCCCCCTCCTTCCGACAAGCGCAGTCAGCTCTGATTGGCCAGCTGACTCAGTGCATTGTGATTGGCCGAACACTGCAAGCACTCGTCGGAAATGTAACGCCCCTTACCATAATCGCGAGCTTCATCTTTCAAAATAAATGTAAAGACAGTTAATAATGTCATTAGTATTACCATCAGTTCAAGCCCGAAAGGGAACAGACACAGTAATGATGCAGTACACAAGCCACGGTAAAGACAGCTGACTCAACTGTGATGTGACCCTGTCTTCTCTCTCTCACACACACGGCGTCGCACACACACACACACACACACCCACACAACACACACACGATGCGTTCACGGAACTCGGTCGTCCATAAAATGCATTGCTGTTCTGTTGTAAGTAATTTAAAGATTCCTAAATGCATCTACTTCTTGAAGGCCAAATAAAGTGCTTTTGCTTCACCTAGAAACACACAGCGTCTCCATGACATGCTGCATCAACACTAACTGCAGTTACTGAAACCACACCTTCTTTCTTTGCGTGACCATTTGGGTGGCATTATGCAAATCTTACCACATAGCGACGTATATATGTGGGGGCGTGTTAGAACAAGCAATTTTAGGGGGGTGTGGCAGAGTCTTAAATTTGATAAAGAATATCTCTTTGGTTTTGAGATTTTAGTCTTTGCAACTTCAGGGATCTTATCTATTCACGAACAGCTGGTAACACTCCAAAGAGAAAGGAAAACTTGAAAAATCGCATCATATGACCCCTTTAAAACTAAATCCCACAGCTTCATTACTAGTAGAGAGACGCTGCCAGGTAAAATTAATTCACACACTCAATCGTTCTCGCATTCATATAAATGTAATCTTTACTTCATCTGTATCTGATTTAGAACAAGCAGAAACCTGTGAGAAACATAACGACTCAAAGACAAAAGAACTGATAAAAAAAGCTGTTGTGGGCAGCGCTGTGTCATATGCCATGTGCACAAGGTGTTTGTCAAAGCTCCAGACTTATTTGTTCATTAATGAAGTCATCAGCGACTAGTCGACTTCGACTCGACATTCATCACATAAGTCTTAACCCCCATTGTTTAAATATTGGGTACAGAAACCAAAAGAGTATGAATAATGTTAGTTGGTTAACTTCATTTAGCAAATAGATACAGTCAAACCTAAATTCATTCAGACACCTTCAACATTTCTCACAATATCACAGTTTATCTGCTATAGTTTAGAAAATGGTAATAAAAAATAACAAGAACTCCGAGTTAAACTGTGTCAGAACAAACTCATCTTAAAAATGCCAGATAACTTTGATAGAAAAGTGTGTAATGGATTACAATCAACCAAAAATTATTCAGACAGCTGTTAGTATGACAGTATTTACACAACTATCAATACTTAGTCGGGCAACCCTTAGCCTTTATGACAGCCTGTAGTCTCCTGGGCATTCTGTCACCCAGCTTCATGCAAACCTGAAATTCATTTTTTTTCCCAGACTCGGTCTGAATAATTTTTGGTCCCAAATTTTATATCAGTTTTACTGGTAGTCCACTGTATGAAGAATTTTTGCTATCCTCATTAGAAATATACTGTCCTGCACCCACTAGTAAAAAATATCAAAAATTATATCTGGTCTCTGAATAATTTTTGGTTTGACTGTATATCCTACAGTTATTTTCACACTTAATTATGCCCATTAAAATGTATTTTACAAGTTTTTGTTACTTTCACTGTTAATTTTTTTGCTCTATGGTACATCATCTTTAATTTAATAGTATTATAGCTGGTCCATTGCACTGTAATCATGCGCTTTGCTGTAATAATGCAGGGAATCACTCGTTATAAATCTCCTAACAGTGATATTTTTAGTGCTGCAATTTATATTCCAAAGCCACTCATATAATGCAGAAACACTCAAGCAAGCAAAACACGCGCAAAGCGTGCACGTATTTGTACTGATGCAGAATAGTACAGCCTATAGCGCATTTCACACAGGCTGCTAGATTCACTTTCGCCAGAAAGTCGTGTATGCCTAAGGTTGAAAATAAATGATGTTTATAGTGAATGCCCCTATAAATGGTTTTATTTTTATGATTTAGTTTTAATCCAAATGATGCGTGTGCTAAGTGAGTGAACATCAAAGATCACACAACAGAAGTGCGCGCACGCTCTCTCGCTCTCTCTCTCGCTTCTCTCTCTCTTCTCTCTCTCTCTCTCTCTCCCTCCCTACTAGGGAGCATTAACTACACAGAGCCGTTGTTCACTGACAAGCTGCGCAAAACCACGTTAATATTTTGCGCATGTTTTGCGCAGCTTGTTCAGTAACGGTCTGTGTAGTTATGCTGCCTTATGTGAAAGACCGCAGGTGTGATGGGATTTACCGTGATTAAAGAACCGGTCCTTACTGCCAGAGCGCGTTAAATATGGCATGGATTAGCGTTGCAAGCCCTACTCCCTACCATTAAGTAACTTGTGCATTGTTTTACTTACTTGTTTTTGACATATCCGTCCGAACTACAAACTTTCCAGTGATGTCTGTGAGAAAGGTATATTCACTCTACAAGCTCGCGCATCTGCGCTGCCACGCGCTCAATCCACTCAGCGTGCTTTGCTTATCAGCTCACGCGCACAGCTATACAGGCGTTAATACTGAATGTTTAACATTATATTCATTGCATACATATACTTAGACATCTTTAATCTCTAATAACTCCATTCTGCTGTCTTGTTGTTCTGTTGTCTGTGTTTCTTTGTTTGAATATGGTGCTTATCACATGCTGTGTGGTATCGGCGTTTGGTATCGGGGCATTTTAACGAGTACGAGTACGAGTACTCAGTATGCATCCCTATTGAGAGTAAATTGTACCTTGTAATTAATTCATCTATAAATATTACCTTCCTGAAATATCATTTTTTCAGCCATTGCCTAATGTCAGTCATTTCGTATATACATTACTACATTACTTCCAGTACACAGAGACAACAACAACACACAGATAATAAAAAATATGTAAATAAAACACACATATATAAATATAAATAAACCACAAAAAAAAAAAAAAAATGTGTGAACAGGTGTGCTAAATAGAACAGCTATAGAATAAAAAATAAGTTGTGGGGATGTACTAGGATGTAGGGTGATAAATAAGTATAAGGTTATTGCACATATTTTTATTGCACAATGGGAGAACATTTAACTGTTCATGAGGTTGATTGCCTAGGGAAAGTAACTGCACTTCATCCTGCTTCCACAATATGTTGCACATCAAGTGTTCAAATGTTTAAATCATTGACCATTAAGCAAAGTATAACCAATTCCAGGGTCAAAGTCTGTGCAAAAATAATAATGTCCCATAGTAAAATGACAGTTATTTTGTAAGATAAACTCACTTATAAAAAGGGGCTGGGAAGTGAACTGACAAAGTCTCCTCTATCTCATGTATGTCATATCGCGCCACCTCCTGGCAAATACAGTAATTTGCATTTGATGCATTTGAGACGGGATAAGCAAGTGTTTGAGGCTTCAACATTCTTTAATTTTGACATGGGAGGTTTTTGTATGATGCAGTTAGATTTCCTGTCACTGTGGGCCTCAGGGCACAGTAGTAAATGGCAGAATCTGTCTCTACAACAGAAGAGATCTTCAGATCCACTTGTTTGTTGTTTTGATTAACTTCAGCCGTAAATCTGGGTGGTCTGTCGTCACTCATAGCTCCATGCTGGAAGATGTAAAGAAGGAACTCCGGTTTGGATCTGGGATGCTGTCTGTACCATTGTAAATTCTGTATATTACCCGTATAGTCTTTGTAACTGCAGGACAGAGTAACACTGTCACCAACATATCTATTTTCATTCAGTGACAAAGATTTGATTGTGTCTGCCTCTGTGCGCCCTGGTAATGGAGAGAAAAAGCCAGTAAGTAGACAGTTAGACAGTATTAGACAGTAACTGGTAAAAAGTAGTAGCAAATAAGTAAAAAGTAACTGGTCTAGATTGGAGAGAAAAATACAACTTTATCTTACCAATACACATCCACAAAAAACTGAGGAGAGTGAAAATAATCATGATAGCAGAAACCTAAAGAAGAATTCAGACTGGATGCCTTTGAATTCTGACATCCTCCCTCAGATTAAAATGCTTCTACATCTTGATATTAAGCTCCGCCCTATGGGAAAGTTATTTAGTTTAGCTTGATTTTTATGGTGTCTTTATATTCAAACCTGTTAACATGACATTTACCAGTCACTGCAGTGCATACTCGGAGGTAAACAGTCACTCACATATACGTATATTCTGAAACATCACCTTCATGCTTCATTTTACTTATTTATTGATTCAAGTGGAGCACACTTTGATTTGTTGAAATGGTTTGAAAAATTGGTTGAAATCTGATGTTGGATCTATGTGTGCTGTTAATGATGTCAGGTTTTTGTACAGTGTTGCAGTGTTTCCGTCACTGTGGGCACCAGGGCACAGTAGTACAGTGCAGAATCTTCCATCTCTGTCTGAAAGATGCTGAGATTCATGCGTTTATTACGTTTATCAGCCACAGATGAAAGTCGAAGTGTAGGCTCTGACCGGCCACTGAGCTCAGTAACAAAAATAAGGAACTCTTTTCGAGTTCCTGGATATTGTCGATACCACTGCAAGGTGTTAACACGTCCACTGTAATCACAGGTGAGGGTAACATTGTCTCCTGCTGTGACGTGCTTCTCTGGGACAAGTGGGTTTATTGTATTTGCGTCAGCATTCTCTGTGTGGAAGAAGAAACAAAGATGCTAAATTATTCCTCTGGCTTAGATACATAATGTACATGTTGTTCACACTGAATATATAATTGGATCAAATGGAAAAAAAAGGAATAACTGACCTTTGAGCAGAAAAATAACAATTAAAAACAGGAACAACATCTTACTAATAAATAGACAAAAATGACTGTGAGAATCAATGCTGCACATTTCCTCCTAAAACTAACTCAATATAGCAGGAGCTTACTAATGAAAGACATGAATCGAATAGCTCCGCCCTCTAGCAGTGAATTATGGTAAGTGAGCAATAGGTAAAATGATCTTTACTGAAGTATCCTATCTCAGACAGTTCAGAATGAGTCTAAATTAAAAATTAGCATATTCTAAAATATCCATAAAGTACTTGACGACAAGATGTACGATTGACTAGTATACTGAAGTATACATTGATGCAAGCTCTCTGTTTTTTAGTAACCTTGGGAGCAACAAATTACATTATCCAAAGTAAACTAAAACCTGAAACAAACTGACAGTATCTTGCAAATGAAAATTAATCTCTGACTTGCAGCCGGTGACTATACGTATCTCAATACAAGAACGAAAACCGGACGTGACACAACGAGCACAAAGAACCACAACAACTCAGACAATTAAGCTGCATGCAAGACAAAACTCGCATAAGGAGATTGGCACCACCAGCATACAAGACGCCACTAGTTGATAATCATGTGCATATATCGCACCATGGTCACCTTTCCCGGCTCCTGCCCGTTACCACACATATCACACAGCCTTTGCTATTTCACCGTATCTTAGGGAAAATGCAACTTGACTATATTGAATGTTCTGTATATGATATGATTTGTTTCAGCAAAATTACAGACTATTGTGGTAGGGTGGGATGTGCTGGCCCTTCGAGAAGTGGAGGGAAACGGGAGTCGGTGTTCGCTACGCGACCGCGAGTGCATGCGGTTCCTTAAGTGATGCGGACAAGTGAGTGCCAGATGGTAACTCTTTTTGGTATGGATGCAGTTAGATTTCAGTGGAGCACTGTGGGCACCAGGGCACAGTAGTAAATGGCAGAATCTGTGTCTACAGCAGAGGAGATCTCCAGATCCACTTGTTTGTTGTCTTGATTAACTGCAGCAGTAAATCTGGGTGGTCTGTCTTCACTCATAAGTCCTTGTGGGAAGATGTAAAGAAGGAACTCCGGTTTGGATCTGGGATACTGTCTGTACCATTGTAAATTCTGTATATTACCCGTATAGTCTTTGTAACTGCAGGACAGAGTAACACTGTCACCAACATGTCTATTTTCATTCAGTGACGAGGGTTTTATTGTGTTTGCATCTGTGCGCCCTGGC
Organism: Sinocyclocheilus anophthalmus; assembly: GCA_018155175.1. NCBI lineage: Eukaryota > Metazoa > Chordata > Actinopteri > Cypriniformes > Cyprinidae > Sinocyclocheilus > Sinocyclocheilus anophthalmus. The sequence continues at coordinate 193,444 of JADLZN010008662.1, read as the reverse complement.
AATGGAGAGTAAAAGCCTAATTAGATAAAAGCAACAGCAACTGAATGGTAAAAAGTAAATGAGTAAAAAATAACTGGTTTAGACTGGAAAGAAAAATACAATTATATCTTACCAAAACACATGCACCAAAAACTGAGAAGAAGAGTGAAAATAATCATGATAGCAGAAATCTGAAGAATCTGAAAGACTTGAGTATCATTCAGACTGGATGCCTTTGAATTCTGACATCCTCCCTCAGATTAAAATGCTTCTTCATTCTGATATTAAGCTCCGCCCAGTGGAAATTTTTTTTTTTTGCTTGTGTTTTATAAAGTCATTATTATATTTAAACCAGTTCATGTGACCTGTGATTTAAAGTCTCTGCCAACGTGTATTAAAGAAAAGGAGGATTGTAATTCTTTATTAAACTTTATCTGAAAAGTGAAACCATTAATTGGTGCAGTTATTTCTCTCTCACATATCTTTTTTTATTGCAAAAGCACAATAATTACAGAACAAACTGAATATTGGAGATCTAGTTGCTAATATTTACATTTTTAATGCCTTTTTTTCTTATTTCATTTTTGTCATATTTGTGATAACTCCCAAGTGGTCATCATTTCTTTTTTCACCAATTTATTGAACTTTTATATTATACTTACATTTATATTATACAAATATTCCAGGTCGCATCACAATTGATTTGAGTTATTGATCCTTAAGAGATGCTTGTGTTACCGATGACTGATGCAGTCAGAAATAATACATACTGTAGAAAACATGTGCTTGTTAAGAATCAGTGAAAAGCACGATCATACAGAAAGATTTTGTGCAGAGGAAAAGGGTTTCCTGTCACTGTGGGCACCAGGGCACAGTAATACTGTGCAGAGTCTGATACTTTAGCAGGGCTGATTTCCAGTTCCATGAGCTTTCTGTGTTTGTCAACTTTAGCAGATAACCAGTGGGCTGATGGATCGGCTTTAACTGGATCTCCAGATTCAGTCATGGAGAGAAGGAGTTCTGGTTTGGATCTGTGATACTGACGATACCACAGTAGATTATACACAGCACCAGTGTAGTTGCAGTAGAGAGTAACACTGTTACCATCTTGAGCTTGTTTTTCAGAACCATGAGACGTTATTAGATCACCAAGAGAGACTCCTGAAAAAAAGACATACTAAATTTAATATTGTGATCAGATAAATGTAATTCTAACAGTTTTAAATCAAAAGAGGTGGTGATTAAATAAAACAAACAAGTCTCACCTGCAAGTACTGAAAATATTACATGTGCACAGAGCAGCATGATGGAATGAAATGACTCAAATGTGCCTTTTCTTGACTGAAACACTGTGATTTAAGTCTGGAGCTCCACCCTGTGGCAAGATTTGACCTTCCATGACTAGATTTGAACTCATTGTATGCACGAGGGATACAGAAAAGAGAAGAACGCCATCTTCTGGGTGAAAAGAAATACATTTAGACCTTCATTAATCACAGATGATGACAGATTAATATCACAGTATTTGTATTTTTACCTTCTGATGATGACTTCTGTTAAGAATAGATAGAAGGTTCTTATGCATCTCTCTTAAATCTATTTTCTAGATTTATACTTTGGCATTAGTTTGTGGAAAATGCAGTAAGATAAAAATGAGAAAACATTGTTTTAATTATTTTTTTAATCAATTTGTTTTAAACAAATTATTGAAGCTTTCTTACTAAAAAGGCAAACAAAAATGTGTTATGCACATGGAAATTACCGTAACACCTCATAATGTTAACATAGATTGCATACTTATTCATTTTAAGAAATTGAAATTAAACATGAGTTTTAAGCTTTCCATTTTACTTAAACAATGGGTTCGGATCATTCATCGAGGTGTCAAACTGAAGTATAAAATCAGCAACAGCACAAAATGACAGAATCAGGGTTTTTGTACAGTGTTCCTGGGCTTTCTATCACTGTGGGCCTCAGAGCGCAGTAGTACACAGCAGAGTCTGTCACTTCAGCAGAAGAGATTGTAAAATTCACTTGTTTCTTCTCTTTTGAGTCTTTTGCTAACAGACGAAGAGAAGGTTCAGATGCCTCTGAATTTTCATTTACAAGTATCAGGAACTCTGGTCTAGATCCCCCAGTATCTCGATACCATTGCAGGTCATATACAAGACCACTGTAGTTACAGGACAAAGTCACATTGTCACCTCTTAAAATATGCCTTTCAGAAGACAATGGCTGTATTGTGTCAGCAAAAGAATTTCCTGTATGGACAAAATGCAAATGCAAAAATTAAACTATTAATTAATTAATTTATATATACAATATATAAAACTTATATATACAATAAAGCACATGAAAATAATTTTAGTAAACAAGAATAAAACCATAAATTAAATTATTTACCCATAAGTAATGACAGTGGTATCCAACAAAACAGAAACATGATGGTTTCTGATGAAGAGTGATTGTAAAACGATTAAAGCAGGATGACTAAATGAATCAGCCTTTCAAACATTCAACTTTGTGAATTTGCTCCACCCTCTGGCTGAGGCTTTATTTTCTTCCCTGATGGGCTGTTTTTCTCTCAAAATGAAAAGACTTGACAGTGTTTCATTAGATTTACAGAAAAAAATTAACTGTTGCATCAATAATTTATTGTGCATTATTTAAAGCTGGTGTGTCACAATTTTTGTTTAATGTTAGCTGTGTTAATGTATTATGTTTTTGTACAGAGCAGGTGGGCTTCCTGTCACTGTGGGCACCAGGGCACAGTAGTAAATGGCAGAATCTGTTTCTACAGCAGATGAGATCTTCAGATCCACTTGTTTGTCGTCTTGATTAACTTCAGCCGTAAATCTGGGTGGTCTGTCTTCACTCATAAGTCCTTGTGGGAAGATGTAAAGGAGGAACTCTGGTTTGGATCTGGGATACTGTCTGTACCATTGTAAATTCTTTATATTACCCGTATATTCTTTGTAACTGCAGGACAGAGTAACACTGTCACCAACATGTCTATTTTCATTCAGTGACAAGGGTTTTATTGTGTCTGCTTCTGTGCGCCCTGGCAATGGAGAGTAAAAGCCTAATTAGACAGTAACTAAAAATAGTAGTAAAAAAGTAAAAATGAACTGGTCTAGATTGGAGAGAAAAATACAACTTTATCTTACCAATACACATCCACAAAAAACTGAGGAGAGTGAAAATAATCATGACAGCAGAAATCTGAAGAAGAATCTGAAAGACTTGAATATCATTCAGACTGGATGCCTTTGAATTCTGACATCCTCCCTCAGATTAAAATGCTCCAACATCTTGACATTAAGCTCCGCCCTCTGAAAAAAAGAAAAAGTTTTGATTGTCTTATTGCAATGCAGTCTTTATACTTTAGTCTTTAAACCAATCAATGTGACTTTGTGGTTCAAAGTCTCTGGCAGAGTATATTAAAGCAAAGGCATAAAAAGGTTTTAATGCTTAAACATTAGCTGAGGACATTAAACAGTGGAGATATAATTGCTCATTTTTTATTTTTTAAATGTTTTTTTTTCTTACTTAATTTTGATCATATTCATCACAATTCCCAAGTAATCATTTTTTTCATTTTCATTTTGAACAAATATTCTATGAAGCAATTGTTTTGAGGTAAAAAAAAAAAACCCCTGTGTGAGTAAAATAAGAATAAATGGAGTTTAGCTAGTCACACCACAAGACATGCCAACTAGTTATTAGTTTACTGGCAGTCTACAATACTGACATCTAAACTAGTTCGATGGGTGGTCATGAGCAGTTAAATTATGATTGCTGAAATGCAGTATAAACAGAAATCATGGAGGGACGGGTACATATATGCCAAAATTTAAATATCATCAAAGTGGCTTTGAACAGTGTTGTCTATTTTCCTGTCACTGGGCTCCAGAGCACAGTAGTACAGAGCAGAGTCTGATACAGCAGCAGAGGAGATGATCAGATCCACACGATTGTTATTATGGAAACTGGTGGATATATGTGGAAGAGGTGGACTAGCGGGCACTACAAATTTGGTGGATTTATCAATCAGCAACAAAAACTCTAACTTCGATCTGGTCTTCTGTCGATACCAGTGGAGACGGTAAGCTGATTCATCAAATGTACAGGACAGAGTAGCATTACTGCCTTCGTTTAAAGACACAGATGCTTTATCTGAACTGATAGGACTCTTGTTAGCTTCACCTGCAATGTAGATGAACAATCCAGTGTTATCAATATCATGAAGCTTTACGTTTATATTTTAATAATATACAATTAATAAAAGGTGTCAAAAGTCTGTGGCTTACCATAACTCAAGAAAAATATAAAAACAGAGCAGATGATGATCATTGTTGTATGTGGTTTGAATTGAATGATCTATAAGTAGGTGTATCAAGCCTCTTTGAGCTCTTCTGCTCTATTCCACATTAAGCTCCGCCTATCTATGGAAATATGTGTTGTATTGATCCTTGTGGACTCATTAAGAGATGCTGTTACTGATGGCTGATGCGGTCACAGAAATAATACATAGTGTGGAATACATGTGCTTGTTAGACATCAATGAATGACTAGCATGACTAATATGCAAAAAGATTTTGTGCAGAGGAAAAAGGGTTTCCTGTCACTGTGGGCACCAGGGCACAGTAATACTGTGCAGAGTCTGATACTTTAGCAGGGCTGATTTCCAGTTCCATGAGCTTTCTGTGTTTGTCAGCTTTAGCAGATAACCAGTGGGCTGATGGATCGGCTTTAACTGGATCTCCAGATTCAATCATGGAGAGAAGGAGTTCTGGTTTGGATCTGTGATACTGACGATACCACAGTAGATTATACACAGCACCAGTGTAGTTGCAGTAGAGAGTAACACTGTTACCATCTTGAGCTTGTTTTTCAGAATCATGAGACATTATTAGATCCCCAAGGGAGTCTGAAAAAAAGATATACTAAATTCAATATTGTGATCAGATAAATGTAAGTCTAACAGTTTTAAATCAAAAGAGGTGGTGATTAAATAAAATAAACAAGTCTCACCTGCAAGTACTGAAAATATTACAAGTGCACAGAGCAGCATGATGGAATGAAATGACTCAAATGTGCCTTTTCTTGACTGAAACACTGTGTTTTAAGTCTGGAGCTCCACCCTGTGGCAAGATTTGACCTTCCATGACTAGATTTGAACTCATTGTATCCATGAGGGATACAGAAAAGAGAAGAACGCCATCTTCTGGGTGAAAAGAAATACATTTAGACCTTCATGAATCACAGAGGACTGGGACAGTATTTGTATTTTTATTCTGTGATGATGACTTTTGCCAAGTTAGAAGGTTCTTGCATGTACCCCTCTTAAAGTGGTTCTCAATGTTTATATTTGGGCATTAGTTTATAGACAAATGTAATAAAATTAAACATTGTAAAACATAAACTTTAAGTTACTGAAGCTTTCTTACCAAAGAGACAAACTAAAATATTATGATATAATATAAAGAGACAAGCTATAATATACTGGAACACCTCATAATGTGAACATATTTTGTATATTTATTCTATTTTAAGAAACTAAAATCAAACATGAATTAAAGCTTTTTGTATAACTGAAACAATATGGTTGGATTATTCATTGAAGTGTTAAACAGTAGTATAAAATCAGCAACACACCAAAAAATGTAGTGGTTTTTGTACAGTGTTCCTGGGCTTTCTATCACTGTGGGCCTCAGAGCGCAGTAGTACACAGCAGAGTCTGTCACTTCAGCAGAAGAGATTGTAAGATTCACTTGTTTCTTCTCTTTTGAGTCTTTTGCTAACAGACGAAGTGAAGGCTCAGATGCCTCTGAATTTTCATTTACAAGTATCAGGAAATCTGGTCTAGATCCCACATATTGCCGATACCATTGAAGATTGTATACCAGACCGCTGTAGTTACAGGACAGAGTCACATTTTCGCCTCTGAAAATATGCCTTTCAGAAGACAATGGCTGTATTGTGTCAGCAAAAGAATTTCCTGTGTGGACAAAATGCAACTGTTAGTGAAACTATTAATTAAATTAACACTAAAGGTAAGCAACTTATATACAATAAAGCACATGAAAATAATTTTTTAGTAAACAAGAATAAAACCATAAATTAAATTATTTACCCATAAGTAATGACAGTGGTATCCAACAAAACAGAAACATGATGGTTTCTGATGAAGAGTGATTGTAAAACGATTAAAGCAGGATGACTAAATGAATCAGCCTTTCAAACATTCAACTTTGTGAATTTGCTCCACCCTCTGGATGAGGCTTTATCTTCGCTGATGGGTTGTCCTTTTCTCAAAATCAGAAGACCTAACATTGTTTCTTTACATTTGGAAAAATAAGAACAGTTGCATCATTGATCTATTGTGGTTGATTGGAAGCTGGTGTGTCACAATGTTTGTGGAATGCAAGATGTGTTTATGCATGAAGTTTTTGTACAGAGCTGGTGGGTTTCCTGTCACTGTGGGCACCAGGGCGCAGTAATACACAGCAGAGTCTTTGACTTCAGTAGAGGAGATCTCCAGTTCCACTTCTGTGATCTCTTTTTTAGCCTGCGCTTTGAGACGTAAAGTGGGTTCGGAAGAAACGGCAGTCTCTGCATTAAAAATAAGGTACTCTGGTCTGGATCCTGGATATTGGCGGTACCACTGAAAGCTTGGCCCAATGCCACTGTATTTGCAAGAGATAACAGCACTTTGTCCAACTGAAACATGCTGTTCTGGTAAGAGAGATTCTATTGTATATGCATCAGCACTCTCTGTAAAAGAAGAGAAGAGAAAATCTTTTAAAGTAATTATTGTTCAACATAACTGTTCAATCTGATGCAGAAGAGAGTTACTTTAACATGTTCAGTCGACTGGTACTGATGTTAATGCAACAGTGAGCATTAAACTTACTTACCCTTAAGCAGTGAAAATACAATGAAGACAACAGTAAACATGGTCACTGTTCAGTAGTCTGAAAGCTTGAAGTGTCAAACTCAACCTTGAGTCAGTCACATTTAGCTTGAGCTGCTGTTTAACATCAGGCTGCAGAGCTCCACCCTGTGGCAACAACAAATATCTTTGTGTTGGGGCTACAGTATGTTATATCTTATATTCATGTTATACTCATACATAAATGACATTTTCTGTACTGAAAGATGTAGCTTATCAGGAATCTTTGTTGACTTGGAGTAATATAGAAAGATCTTCAGAGACAGAATAAACACTGGATTAGTGTTTAATTCTGTACTGCATTGAAGGAGCTTCTCAGCTCAGAAGAGCATCCTCCTGTGGGTCAAATTTGAATGACTGCTTCAAACTTTTTAGCTTCATGATACAGGTCACAAAATCAAAAGTCAGAAAATCTAGGATTATTATGTAATTTAGACCTGGAAATTAATGAATGAATGAACAAATAAATAAATAAACATGTATATATGTAAAACTATGTTAAACAAAAATGAAAAATAGATGCATTTTTATGTTGTCTCCAGACTTTTGGATGCCACTGTATGTAATACTGACGTTAAGATAGGCCTACTTGTATGTCACGGTTTCTTTAATGTGAAGATAATAGTGTGCTTAGTTTACTTTATTGCAGCTGATTGATTGAAAGACATTAGACAAATGTTTACACTTGTACAATTTAATTTAGTATTTTATTTAATATAACATCAAACTTTCATTGTTGAGACTTTCAAATACATGTAAATTCAGAATTATTATATGTATAAAAGGTTTTTGTACAGTGTTCTTGTGTTTCCTGTCACTGTGGGCTCCAGGGCGCAGTAGTACAGAGCATAATCTGTTTCTTCAGCAGAGGAGATTGTAAGATTCACTTGTTTTATGTCTTTTGAAGCTTTTGCTGACAGACGAAGTGAAAGATCAGGTTCTGAATATTCTGTGATGAGAATGAGGTACTCTGGTTGAGATCCAGGATATTGGCGATACCACTGCAGATTGTTTACATCGCCACTGTAGTTGCAGGAAAGTATCACATTTTTACCTCTGACAACATGCTTTTCAGAGTATAAAGGTTGTATTGTATTTGCAAAGGAATTTCCTGTAAAAAAAATGATATTATTATTATTATTAAACAAAAATTTTAGATCTAAACCAATAGCAACTGCATCTAACTTCCAGCCAAAAAAATTTTTATTTGTCTCTAAAAAAAAAATTCTATAAAGTCTTAAAAATCCGAACCTTTACTATCGATAATAAAAAATGAGATCCAACTACAGGAGAAACATCATGGATGGTCTGCAGAGAAGGGGTAATAGCAAAGTAAAGTGACTTTGAGCAGCCTCTTGCACTGTCAGTATGTTGTAAGAGAGCACCACCCTCACTTCCTAGTCTTCTTATTTTCTGATAATGAATGAGTTTGTCTCTACATGACAAATATTTAAAGGGAGTGATTCGTAATCTTATAAGAGGTAAAGTTTATTAGACAACATGATTATAATAGAGCCGAGATAATATATATTTTAATTCATTGCAATGCTGCTGTGAGCTGCTGCAGGACAGATGAGGACTCACTATATATATTAAACACTTTTGTTAGGTTCACAGGGCTTGCTAAATTTCAAAATCCTTGGTAGCCCTTCAGGCAGGCATTCTTCAGATTTTGGTAGCCCAAAAATGAATTTAACTAGCCCGAATAAAATATATTGTATTTTTTCTTCAAATAACAAGTCAAGAGAGTAGGGGTGCAACGGATCACAAATCTCACGGTTCGGATTATATTACATTATCATATCACATTTTGAGTCACAGATCGGATCATTTTTCAGATGAGCAAAAAAAATATGGTTCTTTGTTATTGAAGTAACACTTATTATTTAAAGAACAATTTACTACTTCGATACCACAGCAAAAAACTTGTAGCATATAGGGATGTAACAATTCACAAAACTCACGATGTGATATGATTCACGATACTGATTTCACAATACAATTTTCTCACAATTTATTTTTTAACAAAATGTGATTTGACATATTTTAAAAAAGGTGTCTTTTTGTTATTTCTGAGACCAAAAGGCTGCACATTACTTTGTGAAATTGAAAATGTCAAACAATATACTAACTTGAAATTTTAAAACAAATCCCAAATCAAATCATTTGTATAAATAATACAAATAAAAGAAATTTCTCCATGCAAGTAAACTAAGGTTTTGCCTGTGTATTTTAATCACGATCCAAACAAAGATGCTGCATACATGCTATTTAGATTGAAAATGTTTGAAATTTGAAACAAAAACAAAATGGTCTTACTTTAGCTTTGTGATACTACATAAAAAATCTGGACGAAACAAAAACTGCAGATGGGCTGAATGAGATGCAAATGTCACTCTCTAACAGCAGGTGGCACTTAAACAGCAGGTATTTATAGGCTGCTACCCCTTTAAGACCGTATGCACGGATCCAATATAATGATGCAAGTGCAATTTATTTCTCCACTATTTACGTTCAGTACATGAAAATACTTGCCGAGATAGTTATTTTGAGATAATTTTGCGTGTATATGTCCGTTCAAGCGAAAGAGGAATCAATTCTGTGTTCGTGCTCTGCCTGAAACGCCGCTCTGTATGTGCGCGCACCGAATTGAATTCTTCATATGCATGAATGGTTTAAAATGCTTGAATGTTTAAATTGGTAAGACTTAGAAACACGTGTAAATGATAAACTATGATTTAGATGTTTTATCTATGTTTCACCCCTACAGGCGAGTGAACAATGCGAATCAAGGAAGAGATTTTATATCACTATTCAAGATAGCCCGTCATAGCTATCTATCGATAGCAGGGCAGTGATACATTTTGGTAGCCCGACTGGAAAACACAATAGCCCCGGGATTTTGTGAGCCCTGTTGCAGGAGAGGTGTTGTTCAGATATATGTTAAGTGAGCATCATATATCAGGTTTTTGTACAGTGTTGAAGGGTTTCCTGTTACTGTGGGCACCAGGGCACAGTAGTATATTGCAGAATCTGCCATCTCAGTTTTGGAGATCTCCAGGTCCACTTGTTTTATGCCCTTTTGGGCTTCAGCAACATGACGGTCCATCTTCTCTGGACCCAAATTTTCAAAAGCTTCCAAGATAAATTTTGGGGCAGTGTTGGGATATTGTTTGTACCACTGCCAACTTCTTATATTATCTCTTACGTAGTTGCAGGAAAGAGCCACCTTTCCTCCTTCTAAAACATACTTTTCTGTATACCGAGTTATTATTTCATATGCAAAAATATTTCCTGGGGAAAATGTTAAGAACAAAAGAATAACAGTCAGCAATGCATATTTAGTAGTTGTATCTTTTAATTTAAGCATAGTCTATAGATTGAATGCATATGTAGCAAATTTAAATTAAAAAAAGTACCTGAAAGAAGTGCTAAAACTGTGAGGCAAAAAATCAACATCATGAAAGGTGAAGATCATATACAAGACGAGCAACACAAAAGCTGAGTTCTCTTACTGTGGAAACGTTTTGAACTCTTGCCCACCATCATAAAGCTCCACCCTGAGGATTGAGAAAATATGTCAAGATTAGTGGCAACATAATAAAAACATTATTTATACATTGTTTATGGAATGTTTTCTAAAGCATCTTAGTTGGACGTTCATCTAAGATGGTTAAGAGAACATTGAAAAGTAACATGCCCATAATGTTTACAAAATAATACAATTAAAAGTTTCCATTCACATAATCAGAAAAAAAGGTTTTAAATGTTTAAAAACTACGTTTTGAAAGAACATTGAGAGATAATGTTTTCATAACTTAATGGGAATGTAAGCAGTAAGACAGTTTTGTTATCTGGGATTTTTACACTCACAGTTAATTAAGCTCTTCTTATAGAGTTTTTGTCAAGTGTTTTATATATCCATATATATGTATGCATGAGTATTTTTTTCTGTGTTTGAGATAGTAACAGAGACATATTACTGTTAATAAGCACTTGATATGAAATATATTTAACAGATTATTCAGTTTTCTATTGTTTTGTAGATAGGAAATAGGTTTCATCCTCAAAAGTGAAAAAAGAAACATTGTAACAATGACAGGTAAAGCTTTAACTCTAATTAAAATATATTTTTTTTTTTTTTTTTTTTTTTTCTTTTTTTTTTTTTTTTTTTTTTTTTTTTTTTTTTTTTTTTTTTTTTTTTTTTTCGGATAAATTGCACAGGTTAATCTCTCAAAACAGCATCTGTAATCCCAGATCTTCTTGTCTAAAGTCTTGATTAACCTTGCCAGACAATTCATCTGGCAAATAAGAGAAAATAGTCAGAATTAACTATTTTACTTCATTTGCCTCTCAAAATTAAACATTTGAGTGCCCCACTCTGGCTGCCTGAGCATGTTTATTTGCATATGATTTAAACTAGCATGTTTTCTCATGCCTGGTTCAGACTACACAATATTTTTGTCACTGTGTCAGATTACACGATTTTCACTCCTAAAATCTTGTCCAGTCATGGACAAGAAACACGTCAGACTACACGGTGCTTCCCGAACATTCATCGCGTGCCGTCTTTAATGACGCGCATGATGTCATCGAGAAGGCGGAACTAGCGACTGACTTCCGAAAACAAGAGTGTAAACATTGTTGACGCGCTTCCGCTATAGTTCGCAAGCATTTTTCTTTCTTTGTTCTGTCGTGGTAGTCCCTCGATGACACATCATACAGGCAGGAGTACTGTTGCCACAGCTCCACGAACCTTTCCTCCATCTCATAATTCCACCTAGCAGCACCATCATCTCTCTTTTGCTTTGCCATGTTTGAAACCTGTGTATGAAAAAGCTTCTGTGCTGCTATTGGTCAACGCCACCAATGTGACAGAACTCGGCGTGGACGACGGAAAAAAAATTATTTCTGTCGGAAGCATCGCAGACGCGAATCAGTTGTATCAATATGCACACTAACACGTCTGAAATGATGGAATACTGCGTTCCGACGCCCTGGTCGTACTGAATCCCCAAGACACCATAGTCAAGCAAATCGTGGCCAAAATCTGGCTAAATCGGTGTTGAAAGGGCATTAGCGGTCAGCAGGCCAGATGAACAACTGCACCACAAGCAATATGCATGTTTATTGGATGTTAGACAGTAGACAGTGATATCCACTGTTTTAATAGATATGACTGGGCAACAGGAGTTTGCTGCTACACTAGGGATGGGCAACTTTGATAGTGACGAGGGCCAGCATTTTTTCTCCTTTATACCAAGGGGCCAGATTACTAATCCACGTACACACACCTTTTACACCGTTTTACTCAGTTTCCTTTTTATTGAAGGAAATTAAAGTTTAACTAATGTCATTTGTTTTTAAAGATTTTTTTTTTAAGTATAAAACTTGTGCAGTTATGCAAATTCAGAAGGAAAACTTTGTTGTCAATGGACAGAAATATTACCCCGACAAGCCAATGTAAACATTTCAATTGCATTGTCTGTAAATTTGCAACAAACAAATATACAGAGGTCCTTTTTTTATTAGTAGCCTACAGAACATTCTCAAAACAACCTAAAAGGACAGTTAAAAAGGGCTTAATTAAAAAAAAAAAAAAGTTATTCCAAATGGTACCATAAAATAACCTGGTATCCGCAAGATTTTTTAAATCAAATTTAAGACCTTTAAAAACCTTTTTAAGATCTGCACTATGTACAACACTTTTTAAGAAAGGGATGAGCAAAAGTTCACAATGGATTAGATTAATTTAAACAATCTATTATCAATTACATTCTGATATTAAATAACATATAAAAAATCTTAGGTCGTAATTGTTTAAGATTTTAAATGCACTTAGATTTGTCGATCCACTGGTTCCCATTAAAAAATAGCAGCAACAAGTAGCAGATGGGCTTTTGAAAGAGAAATTCGTCTCTCCGCAGTTAGCACATATAGTGGTTTCCCGGTAAACGCCAGTACACAAAGCTTGAAAAAAGGGCAGCACTCAAGTTTCTTCGTGAAATCGTAGCCTTTTGAAGTTAGACCTCATATTAATCCATATAGCCAGTCTTGTCTTCAGCCCAAAAGACTCTAAGTTTAGAATTTTTGTCTATTTAAAGGGGTCATATGATGCGATTTCAAGTTTTCCTTTCTGGTTGGAGAGTCACAAGCTGATTGTGCTAGATAAGAGCCCTGAAGAAAAAAAAATTGCAAAGACTAAATCCAAACACAAAGCAGATATTATTTATAAAAGTTAAGACTTGTCCACGCCTTCCTAAAGCTCCTCGTTTAAACACGCCCCCACATGTATATGTCAGTGTGTGGGAAGATTTGCATAACGGCGCTCAAATGTTCCGCAAAGAAAGAAGGCGTGGTTTCAGTACCGCAGTTAGTGTTGAACCAGCATGTCAGGGAGACGCTGTGTGTATCCAGGTGAAAGCAAAAGCACTTTATTTGGCCTTCCGAAAGTAGATGCATTTAGATTTGATTACTTACAACAGAACAGCAATGCATTTTATGGACGACCGTTTCGTGCACCTAGGAGAGGAGGTGATTCTGACTTTGCTATGACAATCTGGCGCTTCTGAATCAGCTACGTTTTGTTATTAGTTTAAAGGGGTATATGATGCTTTTTTTAAAGATCATTATTTTGTATATTTGGTGTAACAGAATATGTTGACATGCTTTAATGTTCAAAAAACACATTCTTTTTCAAATACTGACATTATTGTAGGTCCTCTATGCCCCACCTCTCTCAAACACTTCGTTTTCTACAAAGTCCCTCCTTCCGACAAGCGCAGTCTGCTCTGATTGGCCAGCTGACCCAGTGCATTGTGATTGGCCGAACACCGCAAGCACTCGTCGGAAATGTGCCCCTGACCATAATCGCGAGCTTCAGCTTTCAAAGTAAATATCAAGACTTAGTTAATAATGTTGTTAGTTTTACCAGCAGTTCAAGCCCGAAAGGGAACAGACACAGTAATGATGCAGTACACAAGCCACGGTTAAGACAGCTGACGTTAATGTGATGTGACGCCGTCTTTCTTCTTATCCTCTCTCTCTCTCTCTCTCTCTTCTCTCACACACACGCACACACACACACACGATGTGCAAAACTCCGCATTTGAACAGTCAATAGCAAATACTTAAACTAATAAAACAGTAGCTGATTCAGAAGCGCCAGATTGTCATAGCAAAGTCATAATTACCTCCTCTCCTAGGTTCACGAAACAGTCGTCCATAAAATGCATTACTGTTCTGTTGTAAGTGATCTTAAAGATTCCTAAAGGCATCTACTTTTGGAAGGCCAAATAAAATGCTTTTGCTTTCACCTAGAAACACACAGCGTCTCCATGACATGGCTGCATCAACACTAACTGCGGTTACGAAACAGCAGCGCCTTCTTTCTTGACGTGAACATTTGGGCGGCGTTATGCAAATATTCCCACATGGTGACGTAGATATGTGGGAGCGTGTTAGAACGAGCCGTTTTAGGGGGGCGTGGCAGAGTCTTAACTTTGATAAAGAATATCTCTGGGTTTGAGACTTTAGTCTTTGCAGCTTCAGGGATAATTATCTATTCACGAAACAGCTTAACTCCAACGAGAAGGATACTTGAAATCGCATCTATGACCTTTAGTATTGCTAGACTGTTCAATGCCAGAGTTTGCGCATTATGTGGGTTGGTGTGTGTGGGTGTGCGCTAAAAGTGTGGTGTGTGAGAGAGAGCTCAGCGAGAAGAGCGAGCGGAGAGAGGGCAAGAGAGAGAGCGAAAGAGACGAGAGAGAGAGATGTAGAGAGATCGCAAGGGAGAGAGAGAGAGAGCTGGCCGAGGAGAGAGAGAGATGAGAGAGACGAGAGAGGAGAGGTGAGCGCTTAGAGGAGAGGAGTGCGTGGAGAGCAGGGGAAAGAGCGAGAGCGCGGAGTGGGGAGAGAGGGGGGGGTACTGCAAACACATACCAGCTTCATTTCTGTGTCTGTCACGCGACTCTGTTCCACTTTCAGGCTAGAACTGATGGTAAAACTAAGGACATTACATACTGTCTTTACATTTATGTTCAAAGCTGAAGCTCGCGATTATGGAAAGGGGGTGATACATTTCCGAAGCGTGCTTGTGGTGTTCGGCCAAAAAAAACTTCCACAAGGCACCTGGGTCAGCTGGCAAGCAGAAGCAAGAGACTCAGTTGTCGGAAGGAGGGACTTTGTAGGACCAAACGAAGCGTTTGCGAGAGGCGGGGCATAGAGGACCGAAAATAATGTACAGTATTTTAAAAATAATGTGTTTTTTGAACATTAAAGCATGTCAACATATTCTGTTACACCAAATGCACAAAATAATGATCTTTAAAAAAGCATCATATGACCCCTATAATTTGATTGCCTTAGTAAACACTTAAATGAAGACGTTTAAGGACCCGCGGAAACCCTAATGGAAACCCTAATAAGACCATAGTCCAGTACAAACATTTCTGTCATGAATTTGGCAAAAAGCTTTTGTTGACTATGAATTTTACCTTTGAAATTTGAGGCAAGTGCAACTCTGGCATCCCCGTTGTTTGTGAGCAGTGGTGTGATGGCGATTTAAATAAAATACAGATTTCCAAACAATCCAAACATATGGGTATCCCCTTGAACTTGGTAAAAAGATAATCTGTTTGACTTGAAAATACTGTTTTCATGGTCAGTTTTTCATTTATTATTTGCTAATGTTAATGAATGTTTACATTAGAGTGCACGTCCTACTACGCTGAAATTAATAGGGGAGCGGCTGGAAACTAGCGAACTCTTTCTGGTTGGAGATAGTATTAACATCATAAACTGAACGCAATCTTTACGTGACTTGCTTTTCAAATGTTTTAAAATTGATCATTCGAGTCTAATATGATCCAGCGGGCCGTACTAAAAGACACTGCGGGCCGCCAGTTGCCCATCCCTGATCTACAGCATCAAATAATAATAATAACATCAGTAGTTTGAACAGTGAGGGCATGTTTTAAGATACAGCAACCTACAGCTGACAATATCATACGTCAGCAAGATTTGTGCATTTTTTTGTAGTATTTAGATGCACACCAAAATGTCCTTTTCTATTAAGTGATAAAAAATAAAGAAACCATCCTCCAGACCAGAGATACTGCATATACCATACTTCAGACAAACCTTTGACATTGTAACAGAGCCTGAGTTATATTTTCACCCCTACAAGTATACATTATTCTGAGATGTCTGTGTTGTTTCCTTATAGAAAATGTATTAATGCATTCTAGGAAACAGAAGTTAATTGTATTAGAAAGACAAATACCTTTCTGAACAGAAGTATGGATTAATGTAAAATTTTAAACTGATAAATTAATACTTGCTCATTTGTTAATCTTGCTCTTAGTTTTTGCTTAGATTTGTTTTAAATCACTTTTTTTTATCAAGTGTTAATGACCATGAATATGAATTCATCTCCATTAATATCCATCACTCTGTGCGGTAGAAAGAAAACTATTTCACATGTAGCACCAGGATAAGAGACACTATAGTCAAATGTGAAAATCATATCTCAGGTTTTTGTACAGTGTTGAAGGATTTCCTGTTACTGTGGGCACCAGGGCACAGTAGTATACTGCAGCATCTGCCATCTCAGTTTTGGAGATCTCCAGATCTATTTGTTTTTCATTCTTTCGAACTTCAGCAACATAGCGGTCCTTCTGCTGTGGTCCCAAACCTTCAAAAGCTTGTAAGATAAATTCAGGTGCAGTATTGGAAGACTGTCTGTACCACTGAAGACTGTTAATATTGCTTCCACTGTAGTTGCAAGAAATAGTAACTTTTCCTCCTTCTAAAACATGCTGTTTAGTAGAGCGAGATGTTATTGCATTTGAAAGAACATTATCTGGAAAGACAAAAAGAGACGATAACATTAATTCAGTGTCAGTTAAAATGTATTTATATATGCTCAACAAACAACATATAGCTTTGATATAAATATAATCAATCACCTGTAAGAAGTGCCGTGACGGTAAAGTAAAAGAACAACATTGTCATACTGAGATACAGAAAGAGCAATAGCAGTCTTAACTTAAGTGCCTTTTGTAGTCCCACCCTAAGAATGACTCCCAGCTCTGTGCAGGAGACTTCCTTGTTCTCAAGTCTTTTTTTTAATTGCTAGAAAAGAAACAGCACCACATTGAAATACAAGATTTATCTGATTGAAGTGGTATAATAAATGAAGCAAAGTTTCTACCTTTCTAACTTTGCTGAATACACAGAGAGATCAACAAAAGTAGCAGTTTGGGAGTCGGTTGGATAGACATTATGTGAAATTGAATGTACCTGTCTTATTTGATTAGAAATACAAACATTTTCAGGGAGTAACCATGTTCTCTTCCAGTTAATACTGTCAGAAACTAACAAAAATGTTCCAGAAAAATGTACTAGGAGATGTGTAAACTGAGTAATGGTAACAATTATATGTTTACTGTTACATTTTTAATTTAAAAAAATGTATCCCCCCACCTCCCTCCCCCTTTTCTACTTATATGTGTCACACTAAATGTAAACAAACAGTACTCGTGAACACCGATTTCTATTGGGGGAGGACAAAATTTGAACTATCAACTACTAAAATTTCAAGCACATAATTCAAATGGACTATATTGATGAAACTTTTGGATTGGATTGGATTGACAGTTATGATCACCATTCTCTCTCTTATCTCAAATGTTTTTTACGGATGAACATCATATGGGTTTTGTGCAACATTAGGGTGAGTAAATTATAGAATTTAATTTTAAGTGAATAATTTCTTTTGTATTAGTAACACAAAGCGGTATCACTTTATTTAGTCGTTTATGTTGGCATAAATCTCATCTGCAAGCACCGAAAATATCTGTACACAGACCAGCATGGCTGAAAGAAATGACTCATCTTTCCTGAGCACTATGATTTCAGCCTAGAGCTCCACCCTGTGGCAAATGAAACATTTTTGAGTTTAGTTTTTTTTTTAATGTGAATGAAGAGTTAATTTGTTACATACACAGTACATAGTGCTGCTGCTGCATATACCGACAGGACAAAATTGTTTATTTTCAAGAAAACCGTGATGAATAGATCAACTGTGGATGAATAGCTTTCTGTAGTAATTAACCATCATGCTATATGCACTGAGGCTGACTTCTGTACTGTAGACTAAAAAAATATACTGTACTATATATTATTCAAAAAGTTGTGTAGTGATTTTTGAGATCATTATATGCATGAGGAGCATTATAATTCTTAGTGCAAAGCACCCTTGTCTGGGCTAAGTGAGTGACTTGTGAGACAACAAACACATTACCATTTTTTTTATTACAGGGGCTTGGAAAGATATTTTTATTCTGTGATGACCTATACCTGTGATAAACAATTTCTGCTGAGGTTTACAAACCAAGGTTAACATAAGTGTGGTTATGTCAGGTTTTTGTACAGTGTTCTTGTGTTTCCTGTCACTGTGGGCTTCAGGGCGCAGTAGTACAGAGCAGAGTCTGATATAGATGCAGAGGAGATTGTAAGATTCACTTGTTTTAGGTCTTTTGAAGCTTTCGCTGACAGACGAAGTGAAAGATCAGGTTCTGAATATTCTGTGACGAGAATGAGATACTCTGGTCGAGATCCAGGATATTGGCGATACCACAGCAGATTATCTACATTGCCACTGTAGTTACAAGAAAGAATCACTTTTTCACCTCTGAAAACATGCTTTTCAGAGGATAATGGTTGTATTGTGTTTGCAAAAGAAATGCCTGTAAAAGAAACAGAGAAATGCATCTTTATTAATAAAAAAAGGAAATAGATTTAGCATCATAAACTCATACTTTGGTTCTCTAAAATTAAGTTTGTCCACACACCACATTCTCTGGCTTTTATTCTTTATCGTAATAGGGATGATACCCTGAAAGATAGAATGTCGCTTACCGACGAGTAATGAAAATGTCCAACAAAAGAGAAACATGATGGATGATCTTCTGAAATGGACTGATGACAAAGTCAGTAAAAGTAGACTTTGAATCACCATCTTAGCAAAAGAGCTCCACCCTCTGAGTCTTCTGATAAATAATGTCTGTGGCAAGGCTTCAAAGACATAAACACATATTAGTAAAATATCATTCTGATATCATTCAAATTTTTTTTTAAGTTTGCTAAAGATGTAAATAATGTATTTTTCTCCCTCTCAGGTTTTTGTACAGTGTTGAAGGGTTTCTTGTTACTGTGGGCACCAGGGCACAGTAGTATACTGCAGCATCTGACACTTCAGTTTTGGAGATCTCAAGGTTCAGTAGTTTTTTGTCCTTTTGTGCTTCAGCAACATAACGGTCCTTCTGCTCTGGACCCAGAGTTTCCAAAGCTTGCAAGAGAAATTCAGGGGCAGAGTTGGGATACTGTTTGTACCACTGCCAACTTCTTATATCATTTCCACTGTAGTTGCATGAAATAGTCACTTTTCCTCCTTCGAAAGCATGATTTTCAGTAGAGATGTGTGTTATTGCATTTGCAAAAACACTCTCTGGGAAAAAAAATCACAAAGGAACAATAGTGATATTTGTGCACCTTCAGTAATTGTATCTTCATTAATATACTTTTATAGACTTATATAGATATATTAACAAATATAAATATCAAATGGAAATACCTGTAAGAAGTGCCAAAATGGTGAGGAAAAACAAAACCATTATGACTGTTGCAGATCATATGCAAAATAAGATTTGGGGAAACAGGGCCTCGCACTGCTGTACCCATTCTTCTCAAGCTCCACCCGAAGAATTGTGGGACTCTATGTTGACTCTTAAAAATTAATAGTAGATTCAGATATTTCCCACAACAGACAAATATTGCCAGTGCAAATGTTTTTTAAATATTTGATTAGAAATTGTTCTTATATTTACTGGACAACTTAATAAAATGAACAAGTAAAGACATCTGCATAATATGCATCTTAAATGTGTCATAAGGGCATCTGTGAATTAATAAGAAGTACGCTGTTACATGTTCATCATTTATCAACAATTTAAATTTTTATGGTATTGGGACGATCTATTGCCATGTAAGATGTTGAAATCAAGAGAATCTCCAAACGAGAAGTGAGAAATGTTTTAACTCTGCCTTAAATCTGAAGTATATTATGTTTTTGTATAGGAACTCTTTCCTATCTAGTTTCCTGTGATTGTGGGCTCCAGTGCACATAGTACACAGCTGAATCTGTCCATTTAAAATTTGAGATCTTTAGATGCACTTGTTGGAGGTCTTGATCAAATTTGACAGATCCTCGTGTTAGGGGTAAGGATGTACCTCCCTGGGGATAGCTGTAGATGAGGAACTTTGGTTTTGATCTTGGATATTGTCTGTACCACTGCGCATTCAGCACTCTTCCTGTGAATCCTTTGTAACTACAGGATATGGTTACGTTTTCACCTACAACAGTGCTCATAAATGGTGATAGTGGGATGATTGCATTTGCCTCTGTGTCCCCTAACAAACAACAACAAAAAAAACCTTGGTTTTGAAACTAGACAGAAGTGATTTAATAAAATTTCACTTCAACTTAAATTCAAATTCTCAATTCAACTTAAATTGAATTAATTTAGGCAAAAGTAAAAATGTATGTGCATGAGTTAATCTCACCCAAATGAATCCATAAACTAATAAGTATGAAGATAAACATAATGGTTGATGTACTGAATGTCTGTCTCATATAATATGTGCACCTTCACTTTTGTGAGATCTATTCTGAGACACAGACTCCACCCTCTGAGTAAATGTCTCTAGTACAGCATTTTCATCTCCCTATCTATAGTATATTTTAGACCAGGGCCTTTCACTGTAGAACAGGAGGTCATTATTAACATTTTTCTTTTGTAGCTTTTAAAACATGCCTTTCAGTTGCTAAAGCATAATCTTCAAGGAAAACATCAACAACAGATGAATAGTAATTTAAGGGCACCTTCAGTAATTGTATATCTATAAATATAGTAGATATGTTACCATATGTGAATATCAAATTTACATACCTTTATGAATTACCAAAACAATGAAGCAAAACTAAATAAACTTTTTTCCTACATATTATTTGAGATGATACATTTCATTTTCCTAGTTCACTGCAAAAAACTCATTAAATAAAGGCATCCACAAAATATGCTTTAAGGGCTTCTGGCTGGGAAAACTAGGTTGCTGTTGGAAGAGGTGTTAGTGAGGCCTGCAGGGGGTGCTCACCCTGTGGTCTGTGTGGGTCCTAACGCCCCAGTATAGTGACGGGGACACTATACTGTCAAAGAGCACCATCTTTCGGATGAGACGTTAAACCGAGGTCCTGACTCTGTGGTTGTTAAAAATCCCATGGCAGTTCTCGTAAAGAGTAGGGGTGTAACCCTGGTGTCCTGGCCAAATTGCCGCCACTGGCCCTTGTCAATCATGGCCTCCTAATAATCCCCATCCACTTGATTGGCTCTATGACTCTCTCTCCTCTCCACCTGTAGCTGGTGTGTGTGTGGTGAGCGCACTGGCACCGTTGTACTGTGGCTGCCGTCGCATCACACTGGTGCTGGTTGAGGAGAGACCCCCCCCCCACATGATTGTAAAGCGCTTTGAGTGTACAGCAATACACAATAAAGCGCAATATAAATGAAGCTTCATTCATTCAATGAGGCATCTGAGATCTTTAGAGTCCACTTGTTGGATGTTTTGATCAGCTTTGCCTGAAAGGTGTGAGATAACAGATGCTTTTGCCACTGCCAAAGCTCCATGTTGATAGATTGTAATAAAGAACTCAGGTTTTGATCCAGCATACTGTTTGTATGACTGTGCATTCAGCACTCTTCCAGTGAATCCTTTGTAACTACAGGATATGGTTACATTTTCACCTACAACAGTGCTCATAAATGGTGATAGTGGGAAGATTGCATTTGCCACTGAGCAACCTAATGACTAAATAGCTTGGTTAGGGAAGAGTAATGAAATCAAATGTGGGGCTGCAACAACTAATTGATAAAATCAATAATGAAAATCATCGACAACAATTCTCATTATCGATTAGTCACGTCTGCCCACAGTGCACGTCCAACTTCAGCCGGTCGCATCAAATTACAGCACTGAATAACGCATTTCTATGGACAAAATGCATCTAAAAATAGTGGAGGAAACAGAATGAGCTCCTGAAGAAAAAGTACGTGATCCAAGCTGCCCAAAACATGAGAAATCTTTGTTTTTAAGCTGATGCATTAGCTTAATGGCTTGCCCTATCAGGTGCTTTAACAGATGTGTGTGCGTCCTCAGCGCAAAAAACGCTCAGTTAACGGTCATATCCTTATCTGTAAATGTCACAAATTTATGCATGCCTTTCCATTTTTGCATAATGTTTTGCAAACATTCATTGTGCTGAAACATCTGTTGTTGAACATTAAATTTAGGGTTAAAAGTCAACATGCAGTGACAGGGGGTCTAATAAATTGTTAAACACTGTATGTTTTCATAGCATTCAGTTGGCACATTTGTTTGGAGGACATTAAGCAGAATGTGGAATAGTGTGTTTTTGTCAATAAAATAAAAATAAAGAATTTCAAAAAAAAAATCCGATTAATCGGAAAAAAAAATCGACCAACCAATCGATTATCAAAATAATCGTTAGTTGCAGCCATAATAAAATAACATTTAATAAGATTCCAGTTCAATTCAAAATTATTTATATTAATTTAAATGAATGAAAATATGTTTGCATTAGTTCATCTCACCCAGATGAATCCATAAACTAATAAGTGTAAAGATAAACATAATGGTTGATATATTGGATGCCAAAATCAAGATGACTGTATCTCTGAGACCAGGGTCTGTCTCTTTAGTAGATATTTATCAACATGTTTTTCTTTCATGGCTTTTGCCACTAGATTTACAAGTAAAAGTCTAATCTCAAGAAATACATGATAGAGAAAACTATATGTTTGCTGCAGCAAACCTCAGGGCACGTAGACATGCTCATTTGTTTTTACCTGATACCACTTCAACACAATTTAAAACTGCTTGGCCTTCTGCTAAGCTTTCTGGTTATGTCCATTTTGTGGCTGCAGCATTGTGCAAATATATTTTTAGAGCATCATACAATAAAGACACTGTCATATAAAGGTTTCATTTGTTGTTTAGTGTAGTTCATCAGGTTGTTCATTTAGTTGTTTCCCCCTTCATTTTGTACAGTGTTGATGTGTTTCCTGTCACTGTGGGCTGCAGGGCACAGTAGTACAGTGCAGAGTCTGATACTGAAGCAGAGGAGATCTTCAGAGCCACACGGTTTTTCTCTTCATTTATTTTAGCAGACACTCCAGGTATTGGAGGGTCAGCTGGCTGCTCAAGTTTGGATTCACTAACCAGAAACAAAAACTGAGGTTTGGAGCTGCTGTGTTGACGATACCACAGGACAGAATCACTGCTGTACGACCCATTGTAATTGCAGGTCAAAGTAATGGAGTCACCATCGTTAGCAAGTTCAGATGAGAAGAGAGGGGCTATTCCTTCTCCACCTGCATCACCTGAAAAAAGCAGAGCATTGCAGTTTAATACTCATTCATCACACGTTATTAATGTCTGATGACTTCTGTTTGGAAGGTTTACTCAAAGGATTCCAAATAAATGTCACATATCTTACCTGAAAAGAGAAGAATGAACCAGACACTGCATAGAAACATAATGGATCGTCACAAGCAGCTCAAACTCTATAACTCACAGCCTCTGACTGATTTTGTGCACATTTCCTTTTTTTTTTTTTTAATTGTCACACCAACTGAAGATTCAAATCTTCTGTAATCTGAGTGAACACTGCCATCTTCTGTACATTTCATGCTGTTACTTTACAGATTATTGCTAATTAGTTTGTTTTACTAATTACAGTAGCTATTTAGGGACTAACAGGGCTCTACAGTGCGACCATTTCAGTCACGTTTGCGACTGAAAACTACTGCGTGCGATTATGAAATAATATTTAGGAGCACCTGTGCGACTGTCCCGATCAGCATATTTGTGTTTGCGCTCAGGGGAGCTTCAAAGGTTTCTACAACGTGTTTTTGCAGCGTTGAGTAATGTATCACAGACATATCCTCTCATTATAACAAACACAGTGTTGACGGGGTGTAAGTAAGATATTCATTGTGCAGTGTAGAGAGCTTCGTCGATTATAATGGAGTTTTGTGAGATCGGGATAAACTAAGATGAGTGACAGCTTTTAATGATTATTAAGGGAGTTTGCAAATGTGATATTGATTTAATACAACAGTTCATTAAACAAGAAGTTAATATTAAGTGACTTATATTGTCTGACAACTACACAATTGCCTTATTTTGCTCTATTTCATCAACGAAAATAGTTTTTTTTAAGTAACAGCTGAGCCGCTGCGCATCGCCATTCAAACACAGCGGTGATTCGTTTATGAATGAACTGCGTTTTTAAATGAATCTAGTGAGTCAATGATTAAATTAAAGACAGTCACATACTTCGTTCCTGAATGATTCAGCTGTTCGAACGAATCAATTGAATGAATGATTCGGTGATAAAATCAGTGACTTGACGCCAACTGCTGGCAGTTTTAGTTTAATTTTTAAAGATTCTTTTCTGTTATTTAAATCATTTCTATATTCAAAATGTTATATTTAAAACATTAACCTCAACATGAATTTATGAATTTAATTGCACTCATGCGACCTCTGAGCCTCATTAAACGTCTGAAAATACACATACAAGCCACTTGTGTGTTCTTCTGTGCCACCTCTGTGGTACAAATAAATTTTTTTTTAATACTGATTTTATTTGATTGGTAACTTATTCTTATTCAACTTCTTATTCTACTTGTTTTTATTCTATTGTTTTAATTAGAAATGTTAAAAAGCTTATAAATATATATATTTTTATTTTGACATAAAAGATGACATACTTTTAATAAAGTTAGAAAAATGCCATTACAAAGGTAAAAACTAAATTCTCTATAAATCACTTTAAGGAGTCAGATATCACCTCGTAATGGAAAGGTTAATTTTTTTATCAGAATTTTTGATTACTGATTAGAAGGTGCTCCTAAATTTTTGACCGTGCTCCTAAATTTAAAAACAGTAAATTAAGTTGAATCAATCAGCTGTGAGAGAGCAATGCAATTATTCATAATACAGCACATTTAGTTGGACATTTGAAAAGTTGTATGCATGATGGTTTCTTTCTTTCTTTAAAATTAACATTTCTATATAAAAGTTTTTTAATATTAGTTTAGAGGAATTACAAATATGTTTGCGAGTTCATCTCACACAGATGAATCATAAACGAATAAGGGTGAAGATAACTAATGGTTGATGTATGGGTGCCAAAATCAAGAGACTTGTTTAGTCTTGTCCTAGAATCTTTAGACAAGGGTCCATTGGATTAGTAGATAGTATCAAGTTTTCTTTTGTAACTTTGCTAATAGATTGAAAAAAAGCATTGCCACTAGACTTTACATGTTTGGTACAGCAGATGATTGAGAGCATTTAGACATGGTTATTGTTTTTACCTGAAAACCACAATTTTAAATTGCTGGACTTCTGTAAGTTTCGGTATGACATTTTGTGGTTGCAGCATATGCACATATAAGCAGTGTAAATAGGGACACAGTCATAGAGGTGTGATTCACTATTAAGTGGGGTTAATAAGCGTTGTTCTCTCTAAATTCATATCCAAGTTACAGTTAATGATGATTCAATCTTCGGTACTCTGATGGAACACGCGCCTGGTTGAGGAATGTACAGAGAATTGTGACAAGCTACAGTGTGTTAGAGATATATGCCACCATGTGTCGGCAGTATTAAGTTGAATCAATCAGCGGGAGGAGAATCAATGTAATTATTCATAATACAGCAATTAAGTTATGCGATTGAAAGGTCCTTTATTGGCATTGATGGTTTCATAAAGAACATGAACATCTAGGAAACATTTCCATATACAGAAGATTCTTTATAGTGGACGTTTCTTTTAACATTATTGCCACTAAGAAGAAATGGTTCTTTTAAGAACTGTTCACTGAAAGGTTCTTTTGGGAAACCAAAATGCTGCTTCTTCTTCTTCTTCTTTCTTCTTTCTTCTTTCTTTCTTTCTTTATTTTTCTTCTTTCTTTCTTCCTTCATCCTCTCAGGTTTTTGTACAGGGTTGAAGGGTTTCCTGTTACTGTGGGCACCAGGGCACAGTAGTATACTGCAGCATCTGACACTTCAGTTTTGGAGATCTCCAGGTTCAGTAGTTTTTTGTCCTTTTGTGCTTCAGCAACATGACGGTCCTTCTGTTCTGGACCCAAATTTTCCAAAGCTTGCAAGAGAAATTCAGGGGCAGTGTTGGGATACTCTCTGTACCACTGCCAACTCTGTATGCTATTTCCACTGTAGTTGCATGAAAGAGTTGCCTTTCCTCCTTCAAAAGCATGGTTTTCAGTAGAGAGGGGTGTTATTGCATTTGCAAAAACACTCTCTGGGAAAATATAAGCAACACAAGATCAATAATAATAGTGCACCTTCAGTAAATGTATCTGTTTGTTAATATTGTTATAGAGGTATATAGTCTCTTAGCAAATATAGATATATTAACTATGTAAATATCAAATTGTACCTGTTAGAAGTGCCAAAATGTTAAGGTAAAACAAAATCATTATGACTGTGGGAGATCATCTGTAAAATGAGATTTGGAGAAACACAGGACTGCCTTCTGCTGTTCTCATTCTCATCAAGCTCCACCCAAAGGATTGTGGGACCCTCTGTTGATTATTTAAAATAAATAGTGGATACAGATATTTCCCACAATAGAAGTATGAGGAAAGTGTCTGTCATTGTAAAATGTAATTTTAAAAAATCCTATCAATTTTTGAAGTGCATTATGCGTTTTATTTTCTTATATTTACAGTTAATTACAAACAACTCATTAAAAATAACAAGTAAAGTCATCCACATAATCTTAAATATGTAATAAGGGCTTCTGGAAATTGAGGATTGTGTAGATGCACTACCTGCTTAGTTTGTAAAAGAGAAATGTCACATGAAACTGTCACATGAAAGGCCTTCATTCTAAAGTATATTATGTTTTTGTATAGGAACCTCTAAGTTTCCTGTGACTGTGGTCACCGGTGCGCAGTAGTACACAGCTGAATGTTTCCAAGTAAGGTATAACAACGTGAGATTCACTATTTGGAGATCTTGATCAACTTTGCCTAAAAAGTGTGGTAATGTGGTTGGAGCTGCCCCTGCCAAATGTCCATGTTGATAGATTCTAACAAAGAACTCAGGTTTTGATCCGGCATATTGTTTGTACCACTCCACACTTAGCATGCTTCCAGTGGATCCTTTGTAACTACAA
The DNA here is from genome assembly GCA_018155175.1 of Sinocyclocheilus anophthalmus. Classification (NCBI taxonomy): domain Eukaryota; kingdom Metazoa; phylum Chordata; class Actinopteri; order Cypriniformes; family Cyprinidae; genus Sinocyclocheilus; species Sinocyclocheilus anophthalmus. Next base: position 166,160 of record JADLZN010008662.1, on the reverse strand, counting down.
GACAGGGTTACATTTCCATCAACAACAGCGCTTGTAATAGGTGATAGTGGGAAGATGGCATTTGCCTCTGTGTCACCTAACAAATAAAAAAGCTTGGTTAGGGAAGCAGCTTGATGGGAGTAATGAAATACATTACATTTAATAAGAGTTCTATTCAATTCAAAATTATTTATATTAATTCAGAGGATTAAAAAATGTTTGCGTGAGTTAATCTCACCCAGATGAGTCCATAAAATAGTGAGAGTGAGGATAAACATAATGGTTAATGTATTGGATGCTAAAATCAAGCTGTCTGTTTCACCTCCACTTTTGTAAGATCCATTCAGAGACACAAAGCTCCACCCTCTGAGTCAGATAGATTAGTACAGATTAGTACAGTATTATTTCCTTGTCCTCTGTTTTTGAGACCAGGGTCTGTGTCTTTATACAGTAGATATTTATCAGCATGGTTTTTCTTTTGTAGCTTTTGCTAATAGGTGAAAAAGCATCAGTATTGCCAATAGATTTATAAGTAACACAAGAAATACATGATATGAGAAATGTATATGTTTGCTACAGCAAAATTCAGAGCATTTAGACATGTACATTTGTTTTTACCTGAAACCGCTTAAACACAATTTAAAACTGCTTGACCTTCTGCTTTCTGGTTATGTACACCTTGTGGTTGCTGCATTGTGCAAATATATTTTTTAGAGCATAATAGAGACAGTCATATAAAGGTTTAATACACTTTATTGTAGTTCCTCAGGTTTTTCGTTTAATTGTTTTAAATTTTAAATAAAATGTTACACCAATTGATGATTCAAATCTTTTGTAATCTGAGTGAACACTGCCATCTGTTGTGCATTTCATGCTATCACTTTACTGACTACTAATTAGTTTGTTTTACTAATTACAGTAGCTATTTAGGGACGAGTAGTCTGACTGATGTATAAGGTATATTTGATTTTAGATACTGTTGATTTTATACAGTTTATGTTTGTGCCATATAGATGAATCTGCTGACAAAGCTACAGTGTGTTATGAGATATAAAACACAATAATGAATGGAAATAATGCCACCATGTGTCTGCAGTAATTAATTTGAATTAATCCGCTGTGAGAGAACAATGTATTTATTAATAATACAGCATATTTAGTTGGACATTTGAAAGGTTTTTTATTGGCATTAAATGTTCTTTATGGTCGAAAAAGATTATTCTAATATTCTTTTATTTTTAAAATGGTTCTTTTAAGAAACTGTTCACTGAGAAGTTCTTTGGGGAATCCAAAAATTGTTCTTTCTTTCTTTCTTTCTTGTCTGTGTATTCTTCATCCTCTCAGGTTTTTGTACAGTGTCGAAGGGTTTCCTGTTACTGTGGGCACCAGGGCACAGTAGTATACTGCAGCATCTTCCACTTCAGTTTTGGAGATCTCCAGGTTCAGATGTTTTTTGTTCTTTTTAGCTTCAGCAACATAACGGTCCTTCTGCTCTGGACCCAAACTTTCAAAAGCTTGCAAGAGGAATTCAGGGGCAGTGTTGGGATACTCTCTGTACCACTGCCAACTCTGTATGTTACTTCCACTGTAGTTGCATGAAAGAATCACCTTTTCTCCTTCGAAAGCATGATTTTCGGTAGAGAGGGATGTTATTGCATCTGCAAAAACACTCTCTGTGTAAATGTAAACAACAGAAGATCAATAATAATAGTGCGCCTTCAGAAATTATATCTGTTTTTTAATATATTTTTCTAGGGGTGTATAGTCTCCTAGCAAATATAGATATATTAACACATGTAAATATCAAAATTACATACCCATTAGAAGTGCTAAAACATTAAGGTAAACTAAAATCATTATGACTGTGGGAGATCATCGGCAAAATTGAGATTTGGAGAAACACAGGACTGCCTTCTGCTGTACTCATTCTCATCAAGCTCCACCCAAAGGATTGTGGGACCCTCTGTTGATTCTTAGAAATTATTAGTGATATTTCCCACAACTGAAATCTGAAGCAATTATCTGTCATTTCTTTATTTCTACTGCAAAATTATTATTTTTTTTTTATATTTGGTTAGAATTTTTAATGTACAGTACATTGAAACCAACACATTAAAATGAGCAAGTAAAGGCATCAACATAATATCCAACTTAAATGTATCATAAGGACATTGGTGAATTGAGGAGAAGTGGGTTGTTACTAGGGCTGTGCGATATTGAAGAAAAATGCGATATGCGATACCTTGTTAAAAAATGCGATATTCGATACGATATTGCTTAAAGTGTGTAAAATCAATTTAAATTATATTTTAAAATATTTAAAAATTAAAATCATATAACCAATTTGTTTCACATTCTTTCTTGGAAAATAAAGAATCACTATAACTTCTGAAAGTGACCAGCAGTGTTTTAGCATTACTTAAAAAGTAGTGTCACAAATCAGAAAATGTAATTTAAATATCAATGCGAACATACAAACAAAAAAATTAAGGACGCTAATTTTATATCATTGTAACTTTGCTTTCCATACACTTTAAGTACTTCTTCATATACCACAGCAAAAGCTATAGTCTGAGAAAGTTGAAACATGATTAAAGGCAAGTGAACAGTCAGTAAAAAAAAAAAAAGAAAAATAAAAAAAAGAATAGACAATTTATAAGCATAGATAAAATGAACAGTAGTATTCAGGTACAGAAATTGAATACTTAAGTGTAAAAAACACTGCATAGTGTTCACTGTATGAATTAAATTTAGATTCATCTTTGTTATAGCCGTTTTGTTGTTTTGTTAACATTAGTGACATATTCAGCAGCACATATTTATAGGCTGCTGTCCCTTTACTGCACGGATCCAGTATAATGATACACATCCGATTTCTTTCTCAGCTGTTTACATTCATTTAAAGCATAACCGACTGCGTTTACGAGAATGATCATCGAGATGTGTACTACTGACATAATTCTGTGTGTATGTGTCTGTTCAAACATAAGGAGGAGATGCGAAAGACGAATCAACTCGGTCTGAAACGCGTCTCTCTGTGTGTGCGGGCGTGCTTTGCACTGTGTGTGCAGAACTGAAGAGACGCTGGGTGAAATGAGGCTTGTGCGCACGGTTCAGGTGTGAGTCAGACAGCAAGACGAGACGGCAAAGAGTTGTTTTCTGCAACTTATTGCACTTATTGCACTTAACTCTTTTTAACGTAACGTGTTTTTAACCTTTTGCAACATTTTGATTTAAGTAGCCTATTATTAAAATGATAATGATATCGCACGTGTAACGGAGGCCAGCGAGTAAGTGCTGTGCAGGTAAACCTCACTCCCCTGATCTCACTAGCGACGGACGCTAGAGGCTGCAGTCTTTAGCCTCCTTGTTAGTGCGTCCGGCTCCCATGCCGGCGACCCACTCGGAACAAGAACGAGGTGTTGCAGTGAGGACCTGGGGGAGAGGGGTTACATTGGTGCCGTGACCCGGATGGGAGTGAGGTTTATGGGGGTGAGTGTAACGGAGGCCAGCGGGTAAGTGCTGTGCAGGTAAACCTCACTCCCCTGATCTCACTAGCGACTGACGCTAGAGGCTGCAGTCTTTAGCCTCCTTGTTAGTGCGTCCGCCTCCCGGAACAAGAACGAGGTGTGGCGGTGAGGACCCGGGAGAGAGGGGTTACATTGGTGCCGTGACCTGGATGGGAGTGAGGTTTAAAGGAGTGAGTGTAACAGAGGCCATGCATCTAGTAAGAGCTGTGCAGGTAAACTTCACCCCCTGATCTCACTAGCGATGAAGCTAGAGGAGCTGCAGTCTTTAGCTCCCTTTTAGTGCTGATACGCTAAGGAACACGAAAGAGGTGGGGCCTGGTGAGGACCCGGTGATGAGAGGGTTACATTGTGTCAGACACCGGAGGTGAGTGAGGTTTAGGGGGGTGAGTGTAACGGAGGCAGCAACTCACTTCCCTGATTCTCAAGAGAGAGAGAGGCGGCAGGTCTTGAAGCCTCCTTGTGAGTTGCGGTCAGGCCTCACGGAACCGAACGATTGGTTTGTGGCGGTGAGGACAGGGAGAGGAGGAGAGGGGCTACATGGTGTCATGGACCACGGAGGGAGGGTTTTGAGGTTAGGGGGGTGAGTGGGAGTGTAAACGGCAGGCCAGCCAACCGTCACTTCCCTGATCTCAAAGAGATGATAGAGGCTGCAGTCATTTAGCCTCCTGGTAGTGCGTCCGCCTACCGGAACAAGAACGAGGTGTGGCGGTGAGGACCCGGGAGAGAGGGGTTACATTGGTGTCATGACCCGGATGGGAGTGAGGTTTAGGGGGGTGAGTGTAACGGAGGCCAGCCAACCTCACTTCCCTGATCTCAAGAGATGATAGAGGCTGCAGTCTTTAGCCTCCTTGTTAGTGCGTCCGCCTCCCATGCCGGAGACCCGGGTTCGAGACCCACTCGGAACAAGAATGAGGTGTGGCGGTGAGAACAACCACACAGCGGGTTACACACGCTGTTGCCGATATGCATATTGCGATATTTACATTTGTGATATTTCGATAATTTCGATTGTAGGTACGGCAGCTAGTTGTTACCTGATTAGGTTTTGAAAAAAAAAGTTGTTTATGATTTATCAACAATTTTAATTATGGGATACAGTATTGGGGACAAAAGCTCCAAAATCATGTCATGTATGCTTTTGAAATCAACAAAATATATATATATATTTTAACTGTGACGTGAAAGGCCTTAAATCTGAAATATAGTATGTTTCTGTATAGGAACTCTTAGTTTCCTGTGATTGTGGGCTGCAGTGCACAGTAGTACACCGCTGAATCTGTCAAAAAAACTTTGGAGATCTGTAGATCCACTTGTTGGAGGTCTTGATCAAATTTGCTAGAAAATCTTGATATGGTTATTGGTAAGTCTGGACCTTTGTGCGAATAGCTGTAGGTACGGAAGTCTGGTTTTGATCTTGGATATTGTCTGTACCACTGCGCATTCAGCACTCTTCCAGCGAATCCTTTGTAACTACAGGATATGGTTACATTTTCACCTACAACAGTGCTCATAAATGGTGATAGTGGGAAGATTGCATTTGCCTCTGTGTCACCTAACAAAATAAAAATAATAATAATAAATAAATAACTTGGTTATGAAACAACAGAAGTAATTAAAAATACATTTAAAAAATATATTCCATTCAGCATAAATTATATAAATTTAAAGCAAAGTAAACATGTATGTGCATAAATCAATCTCACCCAGATGAATCCATAAACTAATAAGTGTGAAGATAAACATAATGATTGATATATTGGATGCCAAAATCAAGAAGTTTGTTTCATCATACAGGCACACCTCCACTTTTGTGAGATCCCAGAGACACAAAACTCCACCCTCAGAGTCAAATGAATGTCTCTGCAGTGTTTTTTGTCTCCTTGTAGTATTTTAGTCCAGGGTCTTTCACTGCAGTACAGCACATCTTTATCAACATGATTTGCTTTTGTAGCTTTAGCTAATAACCTGCCTTTCGGTTACTAAATCATGCTTTTCAGAGGGATTTTATTGCATTTGCAAAACACTCGCTAGGAAAATATCAACAGCAGCATTTTATATGTTCATTAATATGCATCTTTTATAGGACTATATAGATATGATAGATATATTAACATATGCAAATATCAAATTTATATAACTGTAAGAATTGCCAAATCAGTAAGGCAAAGCTGATTCATTACTAAATTGATGAGAAGTGTGTTGCTGCACTATTGATCTTTATCAATGCATTTTTTCTTCTGTAGAATTGAAAGAGTCTGTACTTCTACTAGACACATTTGTTTTAGCTGAAATTACTTAAGCGCAATTTAAAACTGCTTGAACTTTGCTGAGTTTTTCGTTTAGTTGTTTTCCCCTTCATTTTGTACAGTGTTGATGTGTTTCCTGTCACTGTGGGCTGCAGGGCACAGTAGTACAGTGCAGAGTCTGATACTGAAGCAGAGGAGATCTTCAGAGCCACACGGTTTTTCTCCTCATTTATTTTAGCAGACACTCCAGGTATTGGAGGGTCAGCTGGCTGCTCAAGTTTGGATTCACTAACCAGAAACAAAAACTGAGGTTTGGAGCTGCTGTATTGACGATACCACAGGACAGAATCACTGCTGTACGACCCATTGTAATTGCAGGTCAAAGTAATGGAGTCACCATCGTTAGCAAGTTCAGATGAGAAGAGAGGGGCTATTCCTTCTCCACCTGCATCACCTGAAAAAAGCAGAGCATTGCAGTTTAATACTCATTCATCACACGTTATTAATGTCTGATGACTTTTTTGAATGGTTACTCAAAGGATTCCATATGCAAGTCACATATCTTACCTGAAAAGAGAAGAATGAACCAGACGCTGCATAGAAACATAATGGATCGTCACAAGCAGCTCAAACTCTATAACTCACAGCCTCTGACTGATTTTGTGCACATTTCCTTTTTTGAACTGTTACAGTACACCAACTGAAGATTCAAATCTTCTGTAATCTGAGTGAACACTGCCATCTTCTGTACATTTTTTGCTATGCTTAATAATTCGTTACTGATTGCCGTAGTTATTAGGGACAGTAGTTAGTTTACAAGTAGAGAGTCTATTTGCAGTTATTTGATTTTATTTGATTTTAGTTTGTTGTTTTATACCAGTCATTTGAGTTTACAGAAAATTGAAAGAAAATTGCTACAAAGAATATTGCACCTGAAAGAACCATTTACCGGATCATCAAGAATGTCAAGGAGAGAGGTTCGACTGCAGTGAAGAAGTCTCCAGGACCGTCCAAGGCATCACAGCAAGCGCCAGGACGGGGTCTCCCCTGAGGAGTCAGCTACGGAAATGTGTCACCACCAGTGCAGAGCTCAGGAATGGCAGCAGGTTGGTGTGAGAGCATCTGCACGCACAGTGAGGCCAAGACTTTTGGACAATGGCCTGGTGTCAAGAAGGGCAGCAAAGAAGCCACTTCTCTTCAAGAAAAACTTCAAGGACAGACTAAAATTCTGCAGGAAGTACAAGGATTGGACAGCAGAAGACTGGTGCAAAGTTATTTTCTCTGATAAAGATCCCTTCTGACTGTTTGGGACATCTGGAAAATCGATTGTTCAGAGAAGAAAAGGTGAACACTACCATGAGTCCTGTGTTGTGCCAACAGTGAAGCATCCTGAGACCGTTCATGTGTGGGGTTGCTTTTCAACCAATGGAGTGGGCTCTCTCATAATTCTGCCTAAAATCACTGCCATGAATAAAGAATGTATCAAAACGTCCTGCAAAAGTGACTTCTTCCAACGATCCATGAGCAATTTGGTGAAGATCCTTGCATTTTCCAGCATGATGGAGCAACATGTCAAAGCAAGAGTGATAAAGAAGTGGCACGAAGATCATTACATTTAAATTTTTGATCCATGGCCAGGCAAGTCCCCGGAACTCAATCCCATAGAGAACCTGTGGTCAGTCCTTAAAAGGCGAGTGGACAAGCAGAAGCCCACAAATTGTGATCAACTCCGAGAACTAATAAGACAAGAATGGATCGCCATCAGTCAGGATTTGGCCCAGAAGCTAATATCCAGCATGCCAGAGCGAATTGCAGAGGTTGTGAAGAACAAGGGTCAACACTGTAAATATTTACTCATATTTTTTTGCCAATAAAAGCCTGTAAAACGTATATGCTTATCATTGTTTTTCAGTATACCATTGAAAAATAATCTACAAATACTGAAGCAGCAAACTTTGCAAAACACAAAATTTATGTCACTGCCAAAACTTTTGACCATGACTGTACAATGTCTTATGAGACATAAGACTAGAAATAATGCCACCATGTGGCTGCAATAATGAATTTAAATCAATCAGCTGTGGAAGAGCAAGGTTATCATTCATAACACAGCATATTTTGTCCGCCTTTTTGATTATCTTGAGGTTTTAAAATATGGGCAGCCAGTTTATAAAAAATAAAGTCATAGGGTTACTTCACTGAACCACCAAATCCACAATTTTGTCCTCTGTTATTGCAACAAAACCTTTAGAAATTAAAGGATCTTTTTTATTATTATGAAAAGCATCATTGATGTAAAATACACAAAAGGGTAGTTGACATGGAATACTTGGGAATATGACAAATCTAGTGATGAGACATGCTATACTCTGTTGAAAACTATTTAATATAGAATTATAATGCATGCCATGTTTATGACCATATTAATTGGGAGACATTGAATATTTGTACTTTAAAATTGAATTTGCTACACTACAGTGCCATTTAAAATAAACTAGTGAGGTCAACAAGGGTGATTTAAATTGGCAAAAGACTTAGAGCAAATGGTGATCTGTCACAGTACATAAGATTTTATCTTTCCCTTAAACGATCATATGAATTGTATCCTGAAATCTTGCTCAGAAACTCATGCCTATTCATTTTCAAATTTAATTTGATCATATTTGTGTTGAAATATCCTATATTTTTTACATTCTTTATAGCTATTTTAAAAAAAAAAATTTAATTCATAAATAAATTTGTGAAATATCTTAAGCATTTTCTTTGAATTTTGATTACTTGATTAATCTACAATCAGTAAACATGAGGCTATGACAAAAGAATGGAGATTCAGTTGTTTTTTCACTTCATAGATGTTTTTGTACAGTGTTGATGTGTTTCCTGTCACTGTGGGCTGCAGGGCACAGTAATACAGAGCAGAGTCTGATACTTCAGCAGAGGAGATCTCCAGATCCACTTGCTTATCTTTCATGCTCATTTTTCCATCCATTCCAGGGATACGGGGATCTGCATATGTTACATGTTTAGTGGATGCCTCCATGACAAGGAGCACAAATTCAGGTTTGGATCCAGGATACTGGCGATACCAGTGTAGACTGTTTGCACTTCCCTCATATTTGCATGACAGCATGACCGGCTTCTTTTCAGTGACATGAATGTCATTCTGCAGTGGTCTTATTGACTGTGCAAATGTATCTGCATAGAATAGGAAGCTTTCAGTTAGAAAAAATAACAAGATGAAAACGTTCACAAAATGTAAATTGCTTAGCAAAGCAAATGATGAAATAATGTTGAATTACTTGCTATGAACTGGCATAAAAGCTTGTTAATATCATTAATTACGATTCTATCTTTAAACAAAGCTATATAGTAGGCCTACTGTTTATCACTTACATTCTGTTATTGAAAACACAAGCAGACAGCACAGAAGCATCATCTTTGCACCACAAACAGCGAATGAAATCTGCACACAGATGTGAATTTTTTATGAGATCCACCCAAAAGCTCCACCCATAGCTTGCAATGTATAAATGAAAACATTCAGAGATATCACGTTATGTGTGTATTAGATTTAGTTTGAAATATTGTTTTTTTTTAACGATATGAGAATGGGGAAAAAGCTAGGCTACAATTGTATAATTGAATTCAATTCTACCGAAAATGCCAAGTTTTGCAAATTTACGTATAAAGGTTTTTTTTTATGAAATAATTTTTTTAAAGAATCTTTTTCTTTCTTTCATAAAAAAACAGAAATATTAGATAAAAATGCAATACATAAATACATGAAAATACAATATATTGTAATGCATAAAATATACAATGAGTTAAATGAACCAAAATCTATATTTAATCTTTATTTAAGCATATGATCACAGTGAATGTAAACCAGTGCTTTTAGAAAGTTTCAAGGACATTTTTTTAATTCTATTATTGTCATAGAGGATATTTAACATTACATAATAAAGACTTCCCATAGAGGTTTTTGTACAGTGTTCTTGTGTTTCCTGTTACTGTGGACTCCAGAGCACAGTAGTACAGAGCAGAATCTGTGACTGCAGCAGAGGAGATCTCCAGATGGACATGCTTCTCCACCTTATTCACACTGGCATTCATTCTTGGGAAAGGGGGTTCTGCATGTAGTAAACTGTTTGATTCATAAACAAGAAGCAGAAATTCAGGTCTGGATCCAGGATATTGTCGATACCAATGTAAACTACGTGCTTGGCTGTCATATTTGTATGAGAGAATAACTGTCTCTCTCTCAGTAGGATGTTCTGTGGTCTGCAATGGTGCTATTGACTGGGCAAAAGATTTACCTGCAAATAGAGCATGAAAAACATCAGGAAAAATACACGCAGAATGTTCAGTATGAAGTTATGTAAATTGCAAGTTATTGTAAATTACATTATCCTGTATTTACATAAATAGTATTTTTGGTAAATATATCTTATAGATCTAAAGTAAAACAATTAATTAAACCTACTCACCCTGTATGGCTAAAATTACAAGTAGGTATAAAAGAGAAGCCATTTTTGCATTGCTAAAGAACAGACTGAAGTCAAATAAGAGATGAATCCCAACACAATATCTTGAAGCTCCACCCACATTATCTCTGTGTGCTTATGATTACATCAAATGTGATAAACTCTCAGAAAAAAAGGTTGCATAGTATCTTGAAGGTACATATTGCAGAACCTGATTTTACCAAGTGCGACATGTTCCTGGATCAACATCTTTGTTGACGCTGGAACAACATTGTGATTAACCAATCAGATTTGAAGAACCAGTTAACAGTTTTTGTGAAGTTTAGGCTTACAATCAGTGTTCGGTGCATGTACATCAATGTCATTCATCTATAATTTCCTCTGATTTTAGGGATTACTCATGGTTAAGGTTAGGTTTAGGTGTAGGGATATGGTCAACACAAAATTTTTGTTCCAGGGTCAACAAAATATGCTAATACCTCAGCAAAATCAGGATGTGCGGTACATATTAGTGCCTAAATTATACATCATAGAACTTTTAAAAGGATTCTGCCCCAGTACGGACTTTTGTACCTTTTCTTTTTCTTCATGAGAGTGTACATTTGAAAATCCATTTTGACTACTAATATGTAGTATTTCATATGTGAAAAGGTACTGTCTGGTATATTCATAATCATCACATCTGGCATCATATCAAAATGGCAACTTTTTGACAACAAACTTGAGTGGGTAATCGTGATTGGATCACAGATTAGTTAATGCTTTAATAAGGAATGATTTATCAATATTTTTGTATTTAAACTCCAGGACAATCTCTGAAATGCAGTAATGAGAAAAGTCAGAAAACTTTAATCATTGTGCAGCATAACATAATAATAATGCACTCGATGCGCTGACAAAATTAGTACTAAAATGTGTCAAAATGTATACTGCATACTGAAAAGAACTATTAGAGTGGTTTACTAAATGCATATCCTTAAATTCTGGTTAAATGTTTTTCAGTATTCTGTTTTCTTGAACACAAGGTCAGTTGTTGCTAAGAAGACAATCATAAGGCAATTGAAACTCATTGGCTCCCAATGCTGGATCAAAATGTTCAAATATAAACATGCATAATCATCCACTGAGCACAGACGCTGAATTCTATTTTAATGGGTTTCATTTTTGTACAGTGTATGTGTGTTTCCTGTCACTGTGGGCTGCAGGGCGCAGTAGTACAGAGCAGAATCAGTTAATGCAGTGCCAGTGATCTCCAGATCCACACGATTTTTCTCCTCATTTAATCTAGCAGATATTCCAGGAATTGGAGGATCAGCTGGTTGCTTAAATGCAGCTTCATTAACTAGAAACAGGAAGTCTGGTCTGGATCTCGGGTACTGACGATACCAGTGGAGAGCATCTGTAGCAGCTGATCCATTGTAATTGCAGGACAGGGTGATTGTGTTCCCTTCTGAGACTATTTCATTAGGAGAGACTGGTGCTATTCCCTCGCTAGAGGCATCACCTTGGAGAAACAGAGAAAGATAGATGGGAATAATGAATGGAGATGAACAGAACTACAGAAGTTAAGTACTTTATATTATTGTGTGTTCTTAGTGATGTTTATTTGATTAATTGCATGTATCTCTTACCTGTTAAGAGGGAGATGAGCCACAGACAAAACAAGAAAAGCATTACTGACAAGGAGCAAATGAGCAACTATGTTTAACTATGTCTGAAACCTCAGCATGCCTGAAAATAATTGCCTTGGATCTCCTCCCCTTATGTGCCCTTGAAGAAATGGTTCAGTTTCTATTAATTTTTGGTTGAAGTCTGCCCTCTTGTGGATCATTTTAGCCATCACATCACAAGTTTCTATATCCATACATTGGCTTGGAGAAACACATCTCAGTAAAATAGTCATCAAATAGAATCAAATAAAGGATAATTGTGAATATTTGAACTTTTGCCTCTTAAGGAACAAGAAAATCATCTGGCTCTAGTTAGTATCAAATATCACATCACATTACGGTGCATACACTCAAAACTAGAACAGGTGCCGCCTTGTGGTTGTCATGGGTTTATTTTAAGCAAGTTTATGAAGTTTATTTAATGTTTTGTTCATTTAATATTTTAGTCATAGGGTGTAAGTGATAGATAGCTGCTTTCACATGCAATTGATTGTTGTGGATATTTCAGCAGTTTGCTTTGTACATTCAGTTTAACAGCATTAAACTGATTCAGCTGAACTTACTGTATATGCATTAAACACTTACATTATGTTCTTTCTTAAATTATGTTCTTTTTTTGGAGCTAACTTATGGTTTTATGATTACAGCTGTGCATTTCTGCACTAAAACAGTAATATGTAGAGGTAAAAGTGTTAACTAGTATAAACCAGGGCTATGGAGTTTACTCAGAAAAACAAAGAAATTATTTGAAATAGTGATTTAATTTCAACACCATGTGTGTATTGCACATGGAGTATGGTTGGAGGTTTTTGTACAGCGGTGTTGTGTTTTCTATCACTGTGGGCCTCAGAGCACAGTAGTACAGAGCAGAGTCTGTCACTTCAGCAGAGGAGATGATCAGATCCACACGCTTGTCTTTCATACTCATTTCACCATCCAGTCTAGGAATAGGGGGATTTGCATATACTACAGACTTCGTAGATGACTCAACGACAAGGAGCAGAAATTCCAGTCCAGATCCAGGATATTGTCGATACCAAAGTAAACTCTGTACACTGCCATCATATGTGCATGACAGATTGACTGGCTTCCCCTCGGTAACTTGTGTTCTGTCCTGCAGTGGTGTTATTGTCTGTGCAAAGCATTCATCTGTAAAATGTGTGTATAGAACTTGTTAATAAAAAGAATGAAAATGGTAAAGTATGACAAAGTGTAAATAAATGCTGTTGAATTATCATAAAAACAGACATACACTATAAACAGTTGACTAACCTATATATAGTCTATATCTATATATATATATATAAGCTTTTACCTTACCCTGTATTATAGACAGCAGAAGCAGAGTGCACAGGAACATCATGACTGCACTGTAAAAACCAAATGAAGCTCATAATTGAGAAATGAAAGCCTCTCTCAAAGCTCCACCCACAATCTAAAAAAATCTGTAAAAAGAAGGCACAACGTACTCTATATTAAAATTAAGGAATTTTCTGTATTGATTTTTTTAAACATGTGTTTTCCTGTATTTGTATTTTTTTTTTGCACTGCACTGCATGGTTTTTGCATTAATTAAAAAAAGTGGAAATGTCCAATTAATTGGATAATGTGCCTGTCCATAATTAACCTTTTTTTTTAAACAGTGCACACATCTTATTATCTGAGGTTTAAATGTTTCTGTAAAATTGAATTAATGAATAGCAGAGAAAGAATGAGAAAATAATGCATGATTTTACCTGGGTGTGATTACATTCATTCATTCATTCATTACACAAAATCATCGCTGAATTTAAAAAAAATTTGAAGTTTATTTGTGTCGTATCAGTTAGACGTACTTCTTAAAATATTCTGTATAGATTTGTTTTCTACAGTAGTGCTCTTTTTCCCAGTTGATTTTATTAAGGTTTAATTTTTGAAGTGCATGTGAGCCATTTCTCAAGGTGTTTTCCCTTTAAAAAAAAAAAAAAACAAACAAAAAACAAAGTGGATTTATATTTTAACCGCACATGTCTATTTCAGTTTCAGACAGCTGCAGGTGTTACCACAAACTCATTATGTCCTAATTTGACTGTTACCTATATCAGGTTTGGTGATTCATCTGCACTTCAAAGGCAACACCAATACAGACAGAGATGAATATCAGTTTAAACTAGAACTGTGCTAGAAATTATTCTTGGAACATCAAAGCACAGTGACAACCTAAGCTTAGTAAGATGAGGAGATGCATCTTAACAACTTTTTACTTTTATTTGCACAATGAAATTAGCACAGCAACACACACAAAAAATCATCTGAACTGATTCAATGGTTAGTGTATATATAAATAAAATTGTGATGTATAAAACAAGTTGAGAAACATATATCTTAGTGTCTCAGTGCTCCATTTGTTAAATACATTTCTCTCTGCTTCATGTTTTTGTACAGCGTAGCTTTGTTTCCTGTGACTGTGGGCCTCAGAGCGCAGTAGTACACAGCAGAGTCTGTCACTGCAGCAGAAGAGATCTCCAGATCTACTCGTTTTGTGTTTTTATTCATTCTTGGTGTTAAGCGCTGTGGTATGTTGTCACTCATCAGCCCACTTTCATAGATGTAGAGGAGGAACTTTGGTGTAGATCTGGGATATTGACGGTACCAGTGGAGATTATCAGGTGCTCCACTGTAGTTACATGTGAGTGTTACATTTTTACCTTCTAAAACTTGTTTTTGTGAGTCATGTGACATTATCATGTTTGTCAGGATGTTACCTATGAGAATCAAAAATAAATAAATGACATAAACAAGAAGACGACATAAAATCAGAATCACAATCTCTTCATTAATTGAAGTCATAAATTCTGAGAAATGAATCAGAACTCACCTGTATGAAGAACCAAAATGAGAAAGACAGGAAGGCACATGTTGGTTGATGCTCTGACAGAGTGACAGTGTTCCACATTAGAAAATAAGCCAAGTCAAACTAATCTTAGAGCTCCACCTCTTGACACATTGCTGTACCCACTGTGAGAAAAAACAAAAAAACATTGACACTCATGATTGTACTGTTGCAGTTCTTATTTATATATGACATGAGTTGATGCACAGACACTATGGTCAATATGGCTTTGACATGACGTGGCATGAGAGTAAACCTTTTAGTGACTAAGCACTAAAAATATTCACACTGTAGCCTATATAATTAAGAGACATGCAATATATTGAAATATATTTTGTGTAAACAAACAAGAATTAGGGAAGAACAATGTAAAAAAAAAATATAATAATAAATGCACTTGCAAAAATTTGTCTTCACTGATTCAGACTAGTTCTAAAGAGCTATGCCCTAAAAATGAAGTAATTGGAGACTTAATTCTGCAGTGAGGATATAGATATTATTTGCATGTATCAAACATTTTTAAATGTTTGCTGGTCTATCTGAAATTGATGGATTATGAATAAATTCTCTAACCTGATCTCACAGAAAAACCTAGCAATTTTACAAGGTGGTGATTTCTTATGAATTCATATGATGTGAATTGTATGAAAATGTGTCATTTTTAGAAAAACGTAACCATGAAAGCCCTTCCTTTGCCCCACTGCTACATTTAATAGTCACTGATGCAAATGAGATTGAGAAATAAGATTAATATGAATTAATCGCGAATGCATACGAATTAGCCACTAACTTAAAATAGTTAAAAAAGCCATTAGGTTGTTGAAATCTCTGCTTATGTATATTAATTTCATTGTCAAATTGAACCTTTACTCACCCTTTTCACATAGAGAGAAATAAACAGTGAAACATTAGTTTTAAGAACATCATTTTGCTCTCTCTTGATGATAAACAGTCTTCTGTAATGATTCTTTACCTCATTTTAATCTAATAAAATAATGGCAATTAATTCACTTCGATTGGTGATAATCACTAAATAATAAATAGATCTTAAAATAATAATAATAATAATTTCACAGTGAAATACTGAACAGTATAATTACTGTGTGATTCAGAATAGATGTGAAACATATGTAGTGCAGTGTTTCTATGGTATTAGTATATTTTTCAGTACTTAAATATGCTTTGTTAAGACAGATTCTGGTTTTTGTACGACGCTGCCGGGTTTCCTCACACTGTGGGCTTCAACGCACAGTAGTAAACTGCCGAGTCTGTTACTTTCGCAGAGGAGATCTCCAGATCCACAGAGGTTTTCTTTTCATTTAATTTCACGGACATTCCAGGCTGCATGGTTTCAGACTCCCCGCTGTTTTGTAGTATCAGAAGAAGGAAACCTAGAGTTGATCTTGGATAATGACGATACCAATACAAAGAAAGGGCTGTGGAGTAGTTGCAAGACAGTGTTATTTTATCCCCACTCTTCCCATACACCTCAGTTTGGACAGGAGTGATGACGTCTCCACTGCGGCCAGCTGAAAAAGAGAAATGAGTATTCGTAAGTATAGATTTATTACGGTGTTGTATTTTGGTCGACCTGAACCTGACCTCAGGAGCATTAATTGTACAATTCTAATGAAGAAAAATCTGAAATGTTTGTGGTTACAAGATTAAAGGTATTAAAATTAAACTGAAATTGAGCTTCTCACCTCCAAATGTAGATAGAAAGCTAAGTAAACAGAGCAACATTGTTCAGGCCGATGTTCTGACTGACAGCTCAGCTTGTAGCTAATCTATTTCAAAACCACATCCTCAGGATGACCTAGATGGTGTCAAAACACTAAAGCCCCTCCTACTGACCCCAAACACACACGTTTTAGGTCTAGAGTTGTGGGTCCAGTTTTCAAAAAATAAAATAAAAGCCTCTAAATTATTTGCAGAGCAAACATGTTAACATTAGAAATTCAAGCTGGATATTTTAGTTTTTTATACAGCTGAATCAGACTTAACTCAAAACCCAAATTCATCACCAAAACAGAATACATCTAGACACATAGTGAGTAAACTCAGTCACAGACTATACATCTTTGATTGTTTAATTGTGGTTTTAACAATTTGTCTAATGGTTTGGATTTGTTATATATCTCTCTGAGAAATTACATGGATATTTAAGATTTAGGTCAGTAATCTAGAGCAATATCATTCTGTGTATGTACATGTTCTGCATTTCAACACTTTTGTATTCACAGTAAAACTGCTGCTTTATTGAATCTATGAATCTCTTGGTTTTGCCTACTGTATCAGTTGCAGGTGTTCCCACATACAGTAATGGTTTTGGTAGATAATACCTTTTGGTTTGGCTAAACTTTGATGTTTTTGAGTTCAAAGTAGGTGTGTTTTTGTAAAGCGTCTCAGAAACTTTGTATCACTGGGTCTTTCCAAAGAGCACAGTAATAGAGAGCTGAATCTTTCAGAGTGGCTGCTTTAATAATCAGTTCAGTGGATGTTCTGGTTGTTGAAGATTCAAAATGAGGATCTGGTATATGTTTCCTGCCATCTCTTGACCGTGCACCTTTCCACAGTATATACTGTGTCTCACTGTTAGGATACTGTCTGTACCAGTAAAGATCAATGTCTTCACTGCTTGTTTCATATGAGCAACTCAATGTCACCCGGTTGGTTTCATCTTGAATAATAACAGCTTGATTTGGTTCAATGCGATCACCAAGAGCAACTGTAAAGGAAGTAAAAAGTGGTATGTGAAAAAGATAAATATAAATTTAAGTTTTGAAATTATACATTAATATTCCTAGAAATTCATATACATTTTACGTTAAATACCTGATGCAGCTATTAGTACTAGAATCAGTACTACTGATCTCTTCATCCTGAATTTACTGATCAGCTGTGTATACTGTTCACAATCTTTTAAAGTCACATCCTATTGCTTGTCACATGTCAATTTTGTACACATGCTTATGATGTCAAGCATCATAAAAAGTGCTGCCCCCTTGTGGCATTTGTGCACACTCTCTGGTCTCATAGGTTGATCTAAACCAATTTGGTCTTTGTTTAGCGCTGAGTAGGTTTTTGTATGGTGTTCATGCGTTTCCTGCCACTGTGGGCTGCAGTGCGCAGTAATACGCAGCAGAGTCCTTCACATCTGCAGGAACGATTTCCAGATTCACCGTCTTGTTATCTTTATTAACTGAAGCTGTCAGCCGAGGATGAGGAGGTGTAGCCGTTTGATTTTGTCCCGACTCCATGATTAGAACAAGAAATTCCGGCATAGAGTCAAGATAATGTCGATACCACTGTAGATTATTCATTGACACAGTGTACTTGTATTTACAAGAGATCGTCACTTTTTCATTGACCTTTGCATGGACTACAGGAGATGTTGGGGTAATGCTGTCTTGTATACTCACACCTGAGAAGAATGTTGAAATTTAATTTTAAAGAGAGTCAAATCAAACCACGTTTATTTGTATAGCTCTTATACAATACAGATTGTTTCAAAGCAGCTTATCAGAAATAGGAAAATAACAGTGTTCTAAAATTAATCAATTATCAAATGACTTCATTTTCAACTGTAGCAAGCTCTCATAAGGACACTTGGTCAGGATTCATGAAGTCCGTGTCATGTGTTGAGGTTCCGTTGGAGCTCATGTAATGTGTGCAAAGGGGCCGCTAAAGTGTGGCAGTCCTTACATATTGTCACTGTGTGCGGATTATCGTGTGGAAATAAAATTGGGACGATAGAACTGAAGATACTTACCAATGAATGCCTTAAAACTTATACAAGTCGAAAGGCCAGGGTGGTTAAAATCGTGAGATTGTGCCGCGCTGAGCGTTGGCAGAGCACCAGAACAGCGCTACAGTACGACCAGATCCGGAACTAGGTGTGTTTACACCCAGGGTCCGACGTTCTGATGCGGTCTTGGCAGGGTCCCACCAAGCGAAGACGTCGAGGGGCTTACAACGCTAACTGATGTTCTTGTGATCGTGGCAATAGTCGGAACGAGAAAGGTGTTATGTCCTCGTCATATAGCTCGCTGACTTAAGCCAGCTGTTGTACTGTAGTTTACCCGTTCTCGTTAGAGAACATTTTAAATAATGCGGGTATAGCAAAACAAAACGCCAATTGAAGGGTCAGAGATCAGTTGTAATAAGTTGTTTTGGTCGGTTAGAACGTATTGTATTGTCAGAGGTAACCCAGCTCTCTCCTCCATTCCCGTCCAGCCGATGCGAGGGAATACAGAGAGGAGTGGATATTTAAAAAATATCTAGTGCCAAGGGGGGTGATGTTATGGGTCAGTACTGACGGTTCTAATAGATCTATAAAAAGTTGTTGAGTGGTGGGCATTAACAATATCACGTGAGCTTGCAGGTGGGGGAGGGAGGTAGAGCCTTAGGATAGACGGCAGACGAGGGGCCAAAAGGGGTATTGTAATGTGCTGTAGATAGATATGGGATGGGTATGTTATTTTATGCTGCATAAGGTTGCAGAGGTTGGGGGATAGGGGATCAACGATGGAGAGGAATCGATAATAGAGGATTAGTAGTATATGTTTATAAATAGAGGATGAAGGGCCGAACGAATAATTATTACAATCTGCATATATAAATTAGAATGTGATATATAGATATAATCAAAGATATGTGGTAAAGAATCTAAATTTATACAGTAATCAGAATATAGATTTTAAGTCTGAATATTGGAAGTAACAGATAAATATTTATACTCAAATATAAAAATAAGTCTTAATATATTAATGTAATCATGATTATTGAATAAATCTGTCTACAATCAAATTAATTTATATATTCATTTTACTTCTATATATTCAATGATTTTACATTTATATTCAAAATTTTACGTATCTTCGATTTACATCTTATATTTGTGGGATTTAGATCTTTATTGATAATATCCGACACGATTTGCATTTAATATCTTCAGATTTATAAAAATATTTCTAATTGTTCTTTAATATATTACAATTTACATTTAGATATTCTATTTTATATAATACTTTCCTGTTTTGGCGTTCATACTATGTTAGACAGTGTATCTCAATAAATTAGAATGTTGTGGACAAGTTCATTTATTTCAGTAATTCAACAAAAATTGTGAAACTCGTGTATTAAATAAATTCAATGCACACAGAACGAAGTAGTTTAAGTCTTTGGTTCTTTAAATGTGATGATTTTGGCTCACATTTAACAAAAACCCACCAATTCACTACTCAACAAATTAGAATAATTGCATAAGACCAATAAAAAAACATTTTTTGTGAATTGTTGGTCTTCTGGAAAGTATGTTCATTTACTTTACATGTACTCAATACTTGTTAGGGGCTCATTTTGCTTTAATTACTTCCTCAATTCGGCGTGGCATGGAGGTGATCAGTTTGTGGCACTGCTGAGGTGGTATGGAAGCCCAGGTTTCTTTGACAGTGGCCTTCAGCTCATCTGCATTTTTGGTCTCTTATTTCTCATTTTCCTCTTAACAATACCCCATAGATTCTCTATAGGGTTCAGGTCAGGAGAGTTTGCAGGCCAAACAAGCACAGTAACACCATGGTCATTGAACCAACTTTTGGTGCTTTTGGCAGTGTGGGCAGGTGCCCAATCCTGCTGGAAAATTAAATCAGCAACTTCAAAAAGCTGGTCAGCAGAATGAAGCATGAAGTCTTCCAAAATTTCTTGGTAAACTGGTGCAGTGACGTTGGTTTTCAAAAAACACAATGGACCAACACCAGCAGATGACATTTTACCCCAAATCATCACAGACTGTGGAACTTAACACTGGACTTCAAGCAACTATGAGCTATGAGCTTCTCCACCCTTTCTCCAGACTAGACTCTAGGACCTTGGTTTCCAAATAAAATACAAAACTTGCTCTCATCTGAAAAGAGGACTTTGGACCACTGGACAGTCCAGTTCTTCTTCTCCTTAGCCCAGGTAAGATGCCTCTGATGTTGTCTGTGGTTCAAGAGTGGCTTAGCAAGAGAAATACGACAACTGTAGCCAAATTCCTTGACACGTCTGTGTGTGGTGGCTCTTGATGCCTTGACCCCAGCCTCAGTCCATTCCTTGTGAAGTTCACTTAAATTCTTGAATCGATTTTGCTTGACAATCCTCATAAGGCTGCGGTTCTCTTGGTTGGTTGTGCATCTTTTCTTCCACACTTTTTCCTTCCACTCTACTTTCTGTTAACATGCTTGGATATAGCACTCTGTGAACAGCCAGCTTTTTGGCAATGAATGTTACCTCCTTGTGAAGGGTGTCAATGATTGTCTTCTGACAAACTGTCAATCAGCAGTCTTCCCCATGATTGTGTAACCAAACTGAGAGACCATTTTGAAGACCCAGGAAACCTTTGCAGGTGTTTTGAGTTGCTTAGCTGATTGGCATGTCCCCCATATTCTAATTTGTTGAGATATTTGGTGGGTTTTTGTTAAATGTGAGCCAAGATCATCACAATTAAAAGAACCAAAGACTTAAACTACTTCAGTCTGTGTGCATTGAATTTATTTAATTCACAAGTTTCACAATTTGAGTTGAATTACTGAAATAAATGAACTTTTCCACAACATTCTAATTTATTGAGATGCACCTGTACATAGGTTTTATAGAAATTATATACAAATGTTTTAGCTATAAGTAGCTATTAAGTCATTTTAAAATTCATGTTGTTGTTGTTGCTTTATCAGCATTAAATTGTGTTACTTTTATCACATACAAACAGTGAGAATGGCAACAAACTATTACGTGGGCTGTGAAGTTCAGGTTTTTGTTTGAATACTCAGTATCCTGTTTTCACAGTGGGCCTCAAAGAACAGAAGTACAACGAAGAGTCAGGCAGATGAAGGTTCTGGATAGTCAGTGAAATTCTTCTTGCAGCAGAATCCAACTGGGACTGAAATCTTTTGTTGGGGAAGTCTTTGGAATTACTTCCATTTCCAAAATGATGTCTTACTAAAATATATTCTGGAGATAAATTCTTTGTTTGCCTGTACCACAGCAGAGCAGGCATTGTGTCTGTCGTATTATATTCACAGTTCAGAGTCACAGTCTCTCCTGTGTGAGCTGAAGAAGAGCTTGGTGATTGATTCTGTGGAGAGCATAAAACATTATTAACTCACACTGCATCTCACATCACATTCTCAAACAACAGAAATTAATAAATAGAAAGTGCCGTACCTAGAAAGAATACCACAAAAAGCATATCCCTCAGCCAAGTTCTCATGATGGACCAAAAGCAATTTGCTACAAAGAACTGAAAGCAGTTACAGAGAACAGATAACTGATACATGCTCTGACTGTCTGTATAACCTCTGAAATGTCAGGGTTGTGTATCCTTTCATTGTAGATTAAAACTCTGGGTGCTCCCTGCTGGTATAATGTAAAAATGCAGCATCATTCTCATGTTCATGATCATCTCCTGAACTTCAATTTGAAAAAATATCAGAAATCTTGGAAAGAAGATTAAAACATATTCATGACAGAAATCAAGAAATGATGTTCACAGTGACAATATTCACTGTAACCAATACAGTATTTTACTGTAAACAGCAAAGGATTATGGGAAAATATATGGTCACTCCTGTATTTCTTCACTACTGTAAATCCATTTACAGTAAACTAGTAGTGAACTTGCCGGCGAAAAACTGACCAATGGCAAGGGAGATTTTTTTTTTTTTACTGTTTGGTGGAAATGGCAGAAAAAGGACAAAATATAAATGATGTACCGTTAACTCGACAAAAGGACACACAACCTATATGCTTTTAATTGTTTTAATGTTTATTTTATTAATGTTTAATCAAAAAAAATATTTTTATAATTTGGTTTCTGTTTCACTGTAATGATTTTTTGGTCTAGAAGTAAGTTTTTGTGTGAGAATACAAGATAATTCTACTGATACTCTACTGGATCCATACTAGTTAGGCTTGGTACAGGTGTTACCTCAACACTAGATGGTTAACTTCAAAATTAACTTAAGAGCAACACTGTGGTTGGATGGACATGGGACAGGTGATGGCTCTGGATCAGCAGGATCAGTCAGATGTGATCTCAAGACTGGAGAGGCCTGAGTTACATGATGGCTCAGGATCAGCCGGATCGGCGTTAACTGTCAGCTCGACACCAGATGGACATGGATCAATTGATAACGTCCATTCAATGCCGGACAGAGCTGGCTGGATATCCGCTGGATTGCAGCATAGATTTGAGGTCAACATGTTGCTGATGGAAAGTTTCATAGCCTTCCATGTTCGCTTGAAGAATGCCTTGATGCCTTTCTTTATCTTCTTCCTCATCTTTGTTTGTTTTTCTAAAAACAAAATTTAAATTAATTAAAAAAGCAAAAGACATTTCCACCAAAAACAATCTCAACACCTCCTTATAGGTTGGAGCCTGGCATGAACACAAAAGCACTTTGTTTGCTTTTTGTGAACAAATGTTGCTTTTTTACGTAAAGGTAAAGTTTTTTTTAAGAGTACTAGCTTAGATTTTCCATTGCAATGACAGTACACTAACAATGACAGTACACTAACAATGACAGTAGACTCACCAGCATCTGGCTCAAAACCGGATGAACCTGGGATAGGTTTTGGCTCTGAATTCCCCGTATCACTGTCAGGTGTCAGCACGACAGAGGATAGACCTGGATCAGTCATTAACTCACAACCAAGGCTAGATGGACCTGGTTGGGAATCCACTTGATCTCGGTGTGTCATTGGCTCAACAACAAGTAGATCTGGGGTCACTTTGTTGCCCCTGCCGCAGGAGAGGGCAGCATGCTTAACAGCCCTCTGTGCTCGCAGGAACAATGCACGAATGCCTTTCTTCTTCTTCAGTTTTTTCTAGAAAAAGAAATAAAGAGATAGAAATAATATTACCACCAAAAACCATAAGTCAAATACTGAGACAAAACATCATGAAGAAGAAAATCATAGGATGAAGTTAGGTGCTACAACTGGTAAAGCTGGACACTTCAGCTGCATCATCTCTACTGTTATTTTATAATATTTCATAATAGAAATCAAACTTAAAATTAATCCTCAACTAATATGATGCAAAAAAAAAATCCTTAGTTGTGACCTCATTTCAGGGGGCATGTCATATCACATTTGGACAGAATGAATATGAAATATGAATATGAAAAATAACATTAGCATAAATACAAACTTTATAATATAAATTCAAAGAAAAAATTGAATGATTACAGGATAACTCAAGAATGAAATGCTTTAATTAAAAAAAACTGTCAGAGGATGAAAAGACTGAAATACATAAACTCAAGAAAATTGATGTTATACTCAGAATTTGCTAAAGGAGCTTATGTGAGGTCAATTCGGTTTTGGAAATAAATGTATTAAAACAGTTAAAGTGGTTTACAAATGAATTAATAGCTCAATTATATTACAGGTTGATACCTCTAGGAGATATTATCAATCGGGGGGTGTTTACCGAATGCATTGTTAGCTGGTCGTAAGTTCCACTGAACTCTGTTGGTAACAACGACACTTGCGACCAGTTGCTTTTGGATAATGCACCCCAGTATAGTAAGAAAGAGTAATTATTTAACATTCCAGTAAAGGAATGTATGAAATATTTAAGAATTTTATCAAAAAAGTAATCAGTTAGGCAACAGCTTAATTTTAACAACAAAGTTAAGAAAACTAAATTAATATTTGATAATGGATGTAAAGAAATGAATAGGTTGCTGGTTACTTTTTGCTGGAAAAATAAACACAGCCATCTTAAAAAAGTAGTGATTGCTGGGAAAAAATCTGAAAAAGAATTTGATATGCTGGATTATGTGAAAATAAAAAATGCTTCCTAGATCAGTTGGATCAAAACATTTATTGGTGATCCTTATCTATATTATTCAGTTCTTTGATTAACTTGGTCATAGTGTTGGTCTTTAATGAACTGGTTTACATTTGACAGGAATATATTCATTTGCTCATGTCTGAAATAGACTTCAAATTAATCCTTCCGCTTTTTTGTGCATATCACAACTATATTATTACTATTATTGTATCAATTATATTTGGTGGCCTTCAACCAAAGTGGTAAATGGAAATAAATGTACATGCAAAAATAATAGACAGAAAGAAACTCATATACTTATATTCCCTGTCTATATAAAAAATCACTACTTTTGAGTAGATCATTTTCACTGCTTGATATGATATCATACCTCCACAAAAGACATGTATTTCACAAATAATTCAGCCAGTGTACTGAGCCTAAAGGACCACTAGATGGCAGATTAATCCTAGTATAGTCAAAAGATAGACCATGATATTGTACTTTTTTCATAAAGACATATTTTTCTAATGTACATTATTAGGGCTGTTAATATTTTTCTAATGTACATTATTAGGGCTGTTACACTGTTTAGGTGTTACAATATCTTAACTTGTTGAAGGAGGACTATATCATTAGAAATATTATTTTGCAATGTCCTCAAAACCTAAAAAATAAAAGGACAGTGGAAAGAAACTGTTTGCCATTGGTCTATGTCTTTTCTACTGTGTATAGGCACGTTTTTGTACAGTGTGTAAAGGTTTCCTGTCACTGTGGGCTCCAGAGCACAGTAGTACAGCGCAGAATCTGTCACTTTGACAGAGGAGATGATCAGCTCCACACGGTTTTTATTTTCATTCAGTCTCGCTGAAAACCGAGGATCCAGTTTCTCTGCGCTCTGGACCCGTCCGGAGGTTTGCAGAATTAATAAAAGATATTCAGGAGCTGATTTGGGATACTGGCGGTACCAATGCAAACTAATTGCAGTTGAGTAGCTACAGGATAAAGTTATATTGGCACCCTCCTCATCAAAGACCTCAGTTTGGTCTGATGTAATAGGACTCTCAAACCTTCCACCTGAAAATTATGATAAACATAATTAGATATAGACTCTGAACAATAACAACTTTTGTTTTGTGTAAAGTTTACAGTGTAATTATATTCAAATATTAAATATACAGTATGCTATTAAGAAAAACCCAATAAAAAAAATTAAAATTCAAAAGTTCAATACTTGACTTTTATGTAATATTAAGTTATACTCACTCCCAACAGCACAGAGCAGGATAATTGTGGTGAGCAGCATCATGCTGAAATGGCACATCTATGATGGCACTTGAGATCTTTACAGCTGCTTGTAGCTCCTCCCCTAACTCAGAGTGATATTGAGCATGATAAACCCATGTGATCTCAAGCTGTCAGGTTTTTGTACAGTAACGTTTGATTTCCTGTCACCGTGGTCTGCAGAGCACAGAAATACACTGCAGAGCTTTTAACTGTGGAAAAGGGGATTTCCAAATCCACACGATTTTTATCCACATTCAGTTTTCCTGACAGGTGCTCGTCTGAAGTCTGTATTACTTTTCCAGAGCTTTGTAGGATGAGCATGAGGAACTGAGGAGCTGATGTATGATGCTGTCGATACCAAAGGAGACTATATGCCGAGGAATAACTACAGGAGAGTGTTATGTTCTCAGTCTCATTTACACGCACTTCTGTGTGTTCAGGGGTAATGGTTTCTGCATGAGTTACGTCTTAAAAATTAAAAATAAGAGAAATATATTAAAGTATACAGTATAATTAGATAAAAAAACTGATTTTCAGTAATATGGAAAAAATACCCACCAGAAAGAGTTAACATCCAAATAACTATGTACAGCAACATAGTGAGACTAGGCAGAGCAAAATAACATAACATGACAAGTGACAAACTGAAGTCTCCTCTGGAAGCTCCACCTCTTTCCTCAGTATGGAATTTTTTTGAAGTAATGTAGCCAGCCAATCACATATTGCTTTGTATTCTTCATTTACAAGGTGTAACCACATCTCCTGCCACTCAGAATCTTATTTACTGTAGGGAAGGGAGTATTTTGTGATTCGAAAGACCACCGTTTTGAACATGAGTTTTTGCACAGCCTAATAAATACATTTGGTCACAGTGTTCTTCTAGCACACAGTAGTAGGAAGCTGTGTCCTCCAGTTTTAGATCGTTAATGATCAGAAAAGTGGATGTCTTTGAAGTTGTGGAATCATAGCGAGGACTTATGCTTTGAAAGCATGTCTCTGATCGTGCACCCTTGAGCAATAAAAACTCTGGTGCCTGTCTTGGGATTAGCCAGAAGAGCAAAACATGAGAGCTGCTTGATTCATACAAGTATGAAATTCCCCCTTTTTACCGATGACGGTTTTTGTCTTTGGTGCAATATGTGCACAGAAATTGACTTCTGCAATGTGAAATGTCAGAAATGTGAGACAGATGAGAAGTGATGTGATCATCTTCAATTTGTAATTATACCCAGAACTTTTTTGCACAGTGAATCCTTTGATTGTTCTATCAGCTCCTTATAATTGCAAAGAGCATTACTGTTAGTGTCTGATTGGCTCATCCATCATGAAGTACCTCATCACAATGCAGTATTAATGCATATTATCCAAACACAGAACCAATAGGTGGCGACAAGTGACTGAGTGAGTTATTACCGTAAATGATTCATTCAACTGATTAGTTCAAAATGCTGATTCATTCAGGTATGAAACATGTACGTATTGAATCATTCATTCTTTAGATTCATTCATTCAAAAGCTCTGATTTATTAATGAATTACATTTTTTACTGAATTATTCGTTCAAAAACACAAACACCCCTAATTGTGTGTTTCTGGGAGATGCAGTGATTCTTTTGTGGCTTCGTTTGGAACTATTTGAGTTGTGTCTAAAATGTAAGTTACTTAATATTAATGTCCTGTTAATAATCCATGCTAAAGAGCTGTGTTGATAATATATAAAGCTTATTATTTAATCACTAAAATTACACTATTTACTGCAGCTACATGCAGCTGTATAATTATTTGCTGCAGGTGTTACCATATCCTGCAATTTGACTGTGGTTTATAAAGACATAAATGTGGTTTGTTATTCATTTGATAACTCACTATTCAAAGCAAGTTTTCTGAGTGAGTTTTTGTAAAGCCTGTCAGGCATTTTGTATCACTGGGCCATTACTCTTAGAGCACAGTAATAAAGAGCCGAATCTGACAGAGTTACACTCTTAATGGTCAGTGAGGTGGATTTCTGGGATGTAGTTGATGTAAATCGTTGGGGGTCTGGTATGTTCTCATATGTCTCTGATCGTCCACCTTTAAGCAGTATATATTGAGGCTGTGTGTTAGAAAACTCTCTGTACCAATAAAGTGCAACATAGCTGCTGCTTGTGTCATATGAACACTCCAGTGTTACAGAATCTCCTTCTGTACTGGTAACACTGGTCCTCTGGTCACTTGGTCGAATCCAGTCTTGACAGATTACACCTGAAAGGAAATGTTTTTAATAAGATACAATTTCACTATTAAGATGTGTATATATTTAAAGATCTGAATAATCACACAAATGTATTATAATTGTGGATTGTACCTGATGCTATAAGAAAGAACAGCAGTAGATATTTTTCCATTTGTTGACTGAGTATTTGGAGTCTTTCCATGGTTACAGCAGAAAAGTCTTAATGTGTTGAGTTTCTTGAGAGGTTGATCTTTAAATATCACAGGGTGGATACAAAAACAGGAAGTACAATTGCTCTTGACTGCTTGTCACACAACGTCTGCATTGCTCTGAGACCTGTAGGTCCTAAAAAGAACAGAAAGATCAACTATTTCAATGAGTTTTCTGTTCCCAAGACTTCCAGCAGGTGGCGATGTAATATCATGTAAGTATTGCACTTCAGCTGAGCATTATTTTATACATCTTTACTTCTGTACATGAAAGCCATACATCTTGTCAGGGTACTGTATGTAACTATTTCTAAAAGCTTCAGTAATTGATGAGCAATGCATTTGAATAGTGTTCTTATGATTCAGTTTTGTCAATGATTCAGGTAAAATTGTATTATTTATTTATTATTGACTGATTGAAAAATATGTATTTCAAACATGTAGAAGTTTTTCCCCCCCAAATATTTTATGAAGACGTTCAATGTTTGCTACATTCAACTACAGTATGAGTGTTTTTGCACAGAGTTCTTGTGTTTCCTGTCACTGTGGGCACCATGGCACAGTAGTAAATTGCAGAGTCTGTCACTGTAGCGGAGGAGATCTCCAGAGCCACATGGGTTTTCTCTTCATTCACTTTCCCAGAGAATCGAGGATCTCGCTCCACAATTTCTGACTTTTGTGAAACTTTTCCTGTAGCATGTAGTATTATCAAAAGAAATTCAGGAGCTGATCCGGGATACTGGCGATACCACTGCAGTGTGGATGCTGAGGAGTAGCTACAGGACAGAGTAACATTTTCTCCCTCTTTCTTAGAAACCTCAGTCTGGACTGGCGTGATGACATTCGCGACACTGCCACCTTCAAAATCAAGAGTCATAATTCATGGAAATGTAATGTACATAAAAATGAACTAACATAAACTTATTAATCTCAACTAGACAAAATAATAGAAAAGACAAATAAATGTAATACTTACATATAAGAGAACAAATCAAAGCAGTTAAACAGAGCAACATGTTGATGATGGGTAGGATGGTGTTTTTGTTCAGCATAAACTGTTGTTCAACTGAACTTTCTCTTCTTCCCTTGTCTCACAAAAAATGTCTCAAACAAACTCCTCCCCTGAAAACTGTAATTGAAATAGTATTGAAAAACAGAATGAGCAGCAGTATAGAGTGGAGTCAACATGAACACACAGGTCAAGAATTGTTGTAGTTGATCAAGATTTAAAGCTTATGACACTCCATAAGAGACTCTTTAATACACTTATAAAGGACTGTAAGGATAATTCTCCTCCTCCTTTTTTGTCCGGAAAACAGTTGCACTTACACTTCCAATACAAATCTATGCAAGGACAACTATTTACTATTTAACATCTAAACAGTGTAACAGCCCCAATAATGTACATTAGAAAAATATGTCTTTATGAAAAAAGTACAATATTATGGTCTATCTTTTGACTATTCTAGGATTAATCTGCCATCTAGTGGTCCTTTAGTACACAGGACCAATGTACTTTGGCAAATATTACATGTAAAACATATCTATTGTCACATTTTGCAACTTATGATATGTAAGAAACTTCTGAATGTTATGGCTTGCAAATCCAGTTGTCTGTTTCAAATGCAATTGTCTGATACTTTCTTAACAGTGATGCAATGTGTGATCTGTCTTAGTTTGTGTAAAGTGTTGTTGTGTTTCCTATCACTGTGGGCTCCAGGGCGCAGTAGTACAGAGCAGAGTCTGTCACTTTGACAGAGGAGATCTCCAGATCCACATGGGTTTTCTTGTCATTCAGTTTTCCAGAGAATCGAGGATCTTGATCCACAATTTCTGACCTTTATGAAACTTTCCTACTAGAATATAGAATTACTAAAAGATTCTGAGGAGCTTTTCCAGGATATTGGTGATACAACTGTAGTATATATAAGACAGAGTTAAATTTGCTCCTTCTGGACGGAACATCTCATTTTGGACTGGAGTAATGACATTTTCAAAAGTGCCACCTGCAAGAATCAAATTCATACAAAATAATAACACTTAAACACTTGAAACATCATAACACTTTAGTTGTTAGTTAAAAAAAAATAATAACAATAATTCATTATATTCAATCTGAAATACATACACACAAGACAAAAAAAACCTTGCACAATGTTGTATTCAGAACGAACTGTTCAATTATTCATTAATTCCTTGTAAAGTACAGAAGGAGGTCTCAGATTTACTCCTCCCCTCAAATCTGCAGTCTATAATAGATGAAATAGCATTTGAAAGATATGAACGTGCAGGTCAGGAGTTTTACTGTAGTACCTATCAACAGCCTGTAGATTGTTGCATTTAGAAGGTATTTAAGATGCATGTAAACTTTTGTTGTTCTATATTTTGGTCCCTTACTTTTAGTCAGTGTAAAGTATTGCTGATTGAAAGTTGTTCCATGGAAGACTATATCGTCAGAGGTTCTTTTGAAGGAAGATTTATTAATGTATGTATGTATGTATTAATGTAGGTATGACAAAACCAATGAATTATCATCTTACTGTATCATTTCCCCCTAAACACACATTTCCTTTTCCTCAAGCAGGTGTTACAATATTGTGTTTATGAAATAGGTGTTGTGGTTTTACACAAGACATGATTGTGGTTTAATTTTTATTTATTTATTTATTTTTTTCATTTTTTAAAGGCAAAACCTACATCTGAGTTTTTGTAAAGCTTCTCAGGCATTTTGTATCACTGGGCCTCTACTTTTAGAGCACAATAATAGAGAGCTGAATCTGACAGTGTTACACTCTTAATAATGAGTTCAGTGGATGTTTGAGATGTAGTCGACTGAAAACGAGTGTCTGGTATATATTCAGAACTGCTCCCTGATCGAGCACCTTTCCACAGTAAAAATTCTGGTTCTCTATTAGAAAACTGTCTGTACCAGTAGAGATAGACATAACTGCCTCCTGTATCATACGAGCAGCTCAGCGCTACACGCTCTTCTTCTTTTCTGTAAATTTGAGTTTCCTTGTCTTTTGGTTGAATGCTGTCAGACAAAACACCTGCAAGAAAATTGGACAGATTTCACAACAGGTCAGCTGGCTTATTTAAAAATTCCTCACACTTCTAAATTAAAATTGCAATAATAAAAACTATTTCTTCAACAAATGTGATGTCGTTACTGTAATAAAGTAACATTAAAAAATGTTTGCATGGACAAAACATTTCAATGTACAATGTATTTGAGTCTGCTCAGATTAAACATTCTATACCTGGTGTTGTTATGAGAATCAGTAAAAAGCATCTCGCCATGTTTGGAAGGTTTACTAACTTGATTTATGAAATGAATGTATGATTGTAGTATCTCGTTGTGCAAGTTGCAGTGTGGGTGTGGTCTATTTAGATCACCTTTTCTGTCTTTCCTTATTAAAAGCTGAGATGATTGAGCCTTCACTGTACAAATATCTTAAAATTAACTGTTACAACTAAAATTACTTGAGTAATAGTTGAGGAAGTATCTTCCTCCACTAATTCAGTTTTATCAAGATGTTACTATAAGGATCATTCAAAGTAAAAACAGAGTCTATTTAATGGATTGAGAATGTTCAGTATTTAATAGTGAGGTTTGTGCCTGTACTCCAGTGCCCTCCAGTGGTGGTATAAAATGTATTCCCCATTGACAACATCCACGAATTAAAATATTGTTTATCTGCAAAATATGATTGATTATACATTTTTACTTTATTTATTGCTTTATTTTTTTAAACATGATGGCACATCTGGGAATATAGTTTGATATGATATTAATGTTCATATAAATGGTCTTATTTAATAATTAGAATTCACTAAACCAGTGCATACGGTACATACGGTAAAGGTACAGAAATCCTAACCAGCCAGAAAATGTGTAGTTAAATATGAATTTGAATGTAACATCAGAAACTATAACTGACATATTAATTTGTATGGATACTGTTGTTTTTGGCAACATCTAATTTCAAGTCAGTCAGGTTTTTGTATGGTGTGTAGTGTTTTCCTCTCACTGTGAGTGTCAGAGCACAGTAGCACATTGCAGAGTCTGTCACTTTAGCAGAGGAGATCTCCAGAATCACATAGGTTTTCTTTTCATTCAGTTTTCCAGTGAATCGAGGATCTTGATCTACAAGTTTAGACTTATGAGAAACTTGCCCTGTAGCATGCATTATGACTAAAAGGTATTCAGGAGCTGAGTTTGGATATTGGCGATACCACTGCAGACTAATCGCTGAGGAGTAGTTACAGGACAGAGTTATATTGCCCCCCTCAGTCCCAAACACCTCAGTTTCCCAATTCCCAATTCCCAAAACTCACACCTGCAGATGAGATTATTAATGGTTAAATGCATGTTTACGACAAAGACATACAAATGAGCAGAAAAAAGAGGGTTGGAATGGGATACTTACATGCAAGACAACAGAACAAAGCCAAAACGAAAAGCATAATTTTCAGGATGATGTTTTAGTTCATCTTCAGGACAAACTGTTACTGAAGTAACATTCATTCATTGTCTACAAAATAATAAAGTTATTTAGCTAAGTTATTAACTAATTTTAAGAAATGTTTCTGACTTACTGTGTCCCTATGAGTGCTTAAGGAATTTGACAATGACAATAATAATGTTTTAGGAGGAGGCAGGCTCTATTGAGCACCATCTCTGGCTGGAAGCCTTCTGTTAGCTCAGTCAAAGAGGCTCGGATTCTACTGGTAGGTCCTGTAGGGGCTGGAAAATCGAGTTTCTTCAACTCCATCAACTCTGCATTCAAGGGTTACATGAGCAGCCAGGCTAACACTGGCACTGCTGGCACCAGTTTGACTACTCAGGTACACATGATTAATTAAACCTCTGTTTCACGGAGCGAAATATTGTGTGAAAAATACTAGTTAGGTATTATAGTTATAGACTAATTATACAAAGTTTATAATTATGTAAGTGTGCATTGAAATTAATGGGTAAATATTTGTGCCATGTAGTTTCGTCCCTACTACATAAAGCCAAGCAGCAGTGTTACCCATGTTCCCTTCATTTTGTGTGACACAATGGGTCTGGAGGATGGTGTGAACACTGGTCTGGATGTAGATTTTGCCACAATTTTGAAGGGTCACATTCAAGACAAGTATCAGGTGAGAACTTTAGGTACCGTGTTAACTTAATAGTTAGGTCTGGAAGATCAATTATCAATGTTTTTATTCATTATTTTCTGTTGCGTCAAAATGTTTTAAAGATATTCTTTATGATCATTTTTCTCAGTTTAACCCACTGATGCCTATACAGCCAGACTCCCCTCATTTCCATAAGTCTCCTGGCTTGAAGGACAAGATTCACTGTGTGGTGTTTGTGATTGACATCAGCAGAGTCAAGCTTCTCTCTGACAAAATGATTGAGAAGTTTGTGGTTTTTCGAAAGAAAGCCAACCAGCTAAGTGTGTAACAATTTTGAACAGATTTTAATTAATTTCAAGTGACATGAGGGTATTATATCATGTAAATGATGGAAATTCAATCTACAGTACACTTACTGTATATATAGGGGCAACCTCTCCACCAACCTGAGTTTAAAGAGATCAGAAAATTCTGTCCTCATTCACTCACCCACATGTTGTTCCAAATCTGAATGACTTTCTTGTGTTCTGTGGAACACACAATAAAAATATATTTTGAAGAACGCTAGTTACTAAACAATTTTGGTTTTCATTGACTTCCATTATATGGACAAAAATACAATGGAAGTCAATAGGAATATAAACAATTAGGTGTTTAACATTTTTTCTAAATATCTTCTTTTGTGTTCAGCAGTTGAAAGAAATTAATACAGGTTTGGAACGATATAAGAGTAAGTAAATAATTACAGGATTTTGTGGTGGACTGTCCCTTGAAATCCCATGCTCAAGAGCACATCTTGTGGGGTTAAAGTGTACAACTAGCATGAGTCTTTAATCATTAGGGTTGCATCATCATAGGATAGTGGTCTCTGGGATGTGATAGCATATAAGGTGTTGTTTTGTACTTCAGGTATTCCTCAGCTGGTTCTGCTGACTAAGGTGGATGAGGCCTGCCCCTTAGTGGCAGAAGACCTGAAAAATGTCTACCAGAGCCACTATATCAACAAAATGGTATGAATTAATGTATATACATTTGTAGTAAGTATTCTGTAATGTTCAGTTTGTTTTACATATTGTCTTGGTGAATTATTTTGTGACAGATGCAGGAGGTTAGCTCTCAGCTTGGAGTTTCTCTGTCTGCTGTGGTCCCAGTGAAAAACTACTACCAAGAACTGGAAATAGACTCTCAAACAGACATTCTGCTTCTAAACGCTGTTGTTCAGATGCTCAGAGCTGCTGAGGGCTATTTTGATGATTTTTACAATCCAGAAGAGAGGTCTGAGAAAAACCATTTTCCCTTTCTGACCAAAAGATTTTGAATATCAGTACACTCTTAAAAATACCAGGGCTTCACGCAAAATGGTTCTTCAACGCGATCCATAGGAAGAATCCTTTTTGGTTCCACACAATGACCCATTCAGTCAACGGTTCTTTTAAAGCAACCATCTCTTTTACCTTTTTGTATATCTGATAGAACCTTTCTTCGAGCACGAAGAACCTTTGATGACAGAGAGAGGTTCTTCAGATGTTAAAGGTTCTTTATGGAACCATTTAGACAAAAAGGTTCTTCAATGGCATCGTGAAGCACCTTTATTTTTAAGAGTGTACACTGAACAAATTGGTGTAGAAACAATTTTCTGCCATTAACTTAACAAATAATGATAATTAAAAAAAAACAGTAACACACTGAATTACAGTAAACAACATTTTCAAGTAGAAACACTAAAATATAATTTTTTTGCACAACATACATAAAAATCATATCTCTTCGTTTACACATAATCACATTTGACAAGCTCATCTCTGTACTCAGAATCAGAAGAATGCTTCTCTCTGTTAAGAAGCTTTACAAACTGTCTTTGTAAACTGTAAATTGTGCAGCTGTAATTGGTGTGGTTTATTAACAACTCTATCTTGTCTTATTAAATGCTGAGATGATAAGATTGTGCCTTCAGTCAGTGTATATTAAAAATAATTATGCTTATGTTGATTAAGTCTCTTCCTATGTTAATTCATTTTATCAGCAAGTGTGACTGTGATTATGTTCATTATGTTACTGTATAATCATTCAAAGCTAATAAAAATAGAGGCTATTTAGTGGAATTATTTAATATTTGAAAGTGCAGTTTGTGCCTGTGGCATTATATTTGCAGTCTAATGACACAAGTAAGATAACTCGTTTTTTTTTTTATTATTTTGTTTTTTTTTTTTTAAATCATGTTTTTCTTGTTAGTTAGCTGTATTTTTTTGTTGTTGTTATTTTTACTTAATCAAAATAATCTAACTGCAATTTGATTGAGATGATTTGGAATGCATAATGGGGGAAAAAACATGATTTTTGAAAATTGTTAAAAATTGAGTTATTTGGTTTTGCAAATGAACTCTTCATATACATTATGGATCAAGTGCATTTTGTGAGGGGAAAAAATTTTAATTTTCATGACATTTAAGAACAGTTTCACCAAATTACAAAGGCAAAGGGACTGTCTTCTGTTGTTCCTGGCACATGTGATGTGAATTCATTTCTGATATACCGGTAGTTAGGCATCCTCTCTGAAATGTTTTAATGTACACAGCATTCCCCAGTGGTGGTGTGACAAACCTTTACTCTTCCATTGACTACATCCACAAGTCTAACAAAGATAAAACATATGTGAATCTGAAAAATATAAAGAATGCTAAATGTTGACTTTATTTATTGATATTTTTTCATACATGAGGAAAGATCTGAAAATATAGTTATAGTGATACTCTAATAATGTAATAAAGCAATTACTAAATCAATACTTGTACACACTGAAAAAGTAAACAGTAGAAATGCTAACCAGCTGGAAAATGTATAGTTAAATGTGAATTTGAATGTAACGTTCCTCTGTGTGGATAATATTTGTTGTTCTGACATCTCATTTTATGACTATAGAGTCAGTCATGTTCTTGTACGGTGTGTTGAGTGTTTCCTGTCACTGTGGGCTTCAGAGCACAGTAATACAGAGCAGAGTCTGATACAGCAGCAGAAGAGATGATCAGATCCACACTGTTATCTTCTTTTCTGGGACTGATGGATATTCCAGAAACTGGAGGATTAGCACAAGTAGTTGATCCATAGGAATCCAGGATGAGGAACTGTGGTGGTGAACCTGCATATTGCAGATACCAGTGAAGACTCTTGACAGAACCAGTATAGTTACAAGAGAGTTTCACAGTCTCAGTCTCGGTGGCAAATGCTGTATCACTGTATGGGGTGATGACATCTTTAGCTCTGTTACCTACTGTTACCTAAAGCTTATTTAAGCATGTTTAAAATTAGATATGGTGAAGTAATGATACATGTAATATTTTACCTTGAGTTAAAGTCAGCAGTATAAGCACACAAGTGAACATGATGGTAGTGTCTGCTTTCATCAGTGATCTGTGATGCTGATTATCACTGAACTAATCTGTTTCACAGGCCTGTGTTAAACTCCGCCTCTTGACATAACCATTTTATAAAGCACAGAAACTACATATATTATGATGGATAGATACCTAAATCTGCTTGCAATGTAATTTTGCACAGTATTATTCAGTTTTTCTGTAGCAGAGCATGTCTCCATATAGCACCTCCCCCTTAAAGATACAGTCTTCTTCAGATAATCTGCTGTAAGAGTGATATTTATGTTTTTATATTATTTCTAAGCAAACATTCTTAAAACAACACTTTAGTTTGAATGCAAAAGTAGCTCTAGAAAATGTTAGAGCTAATGCTAGAGAAATACACTTGACAGACAAAGTCAGCCAAATGAATAAAGAGTTAATATGTCAGGGTTCCGGGTAGAGGGATGAGGCAAGGACTCAGGACTGCAGAAGAATGGGCCTCTTAATGGGTAATAAAACAAAACAAACAACAGAAACTACCCCGTGGGGGAAAAACAGGCTGGCAAGGCAAGGCAAGGCTAGGATCTGGACACATCCAGGGATAGACTATGACGAACTGACGCACGACTGCAAACGCAAGGAGAATAAATGGGGAGCAAATGAGGAGGGTAACGAGGGTCCACATGTGGGGCAAAATTAATTAATAATCAGGTAACAAGATGGGAGGAGTCAAGACAATTGACATTAGCACATGGCACACCGAATCAAAGACAAAAGCCATGTACTCACACAAAACAAAAGGTAACAAAAACAACAGCCACTGGGCCGACAGCGCCAAAAAAAATCACAAGCGGAAAGTTCTGTGCGTCGACCAAAAGACCGAAACACGCGCTAAGGAGAAAACTCATAAGCCGCGGTTCACCACAAGGACAACAAGACAAGGCACGCGGCCTAACTACCAAAACGCGTGCTTCACAAAACACAACACATGTGGACAGAAGAGCGCATGGCCGAGCGAACTCGAGACTGCATGCTCCCACAACAAGACAGAACATGGAACGCAAGTGTTTGGACCCCTACACGAAACCGAAACTCAAGACATGATTGCCGGGATCTGAACACCACGCTCCAGCATGAAACAGTACACGCAGACGAGAGAGCACGGCTCGAGCACACTCGAAGCCGCAAGCTCACATGAAAACAATGACATGACGCGAGTGTCAGGGCTCTGTCACAAAACCATGAATAAACCAGACCGAAGTGACAGAACCCTGACATAATAAGTTAGGAATCACTAGCATGTGCACAGCAGTCACTTTTTCATAGTAATAATTGCTGAATGAAATGTTATGCTTAATTTCATTTATCTCAGTTAAATTTTAGCAGGTGTTAATGTATCATGTTATTCACAGAGGTTTTGTGGTTAACATTAAGTACAGCTGTGGTTTGATTTTTAGTTGTTCAAACACCGTTCAAAGCAATTATTGTGTGTGTGAGTTTTTGTAAAGCCTCTCAGGTATTTTGTATCACTGGGCTCCTACTCTTAGAGCACAATAATAGAGAGCCGAATCTGACAGAGTTACACTCTTAATAGTGAGTTCAGTGGATGATTGGGATGTAGTCGTCTGAAACCGACGGTCTGGTATATCCTCGCTGCTGCTCCAAGATCGAGCACCTTTACGCAATAAAAACTGGGGTTCTCTGTTTGGATACTGTCTGTACCAGTAAAGCAAAACATTATTGCTGCTTGTATCATAAGTGCAGCTCAGTGTCACAGACTCTCCTTCTTTACTGATTATATCATCCTTGACTTTTGGTTCAATGCTGTCAGCAAATACACCTGCAAGACAATAAATTATATTTCATGAAAGTTGTATTACTCCTTTGTAGCAATATATGATGTCCGTTTTCTAATTTAATAGCAAGTGCACTTTACCTGATACTGTTATAAGAATCAGTAGAACATATCTCTCCATGGCGAGAAATTTACTTGTAAACAAGGCCTATCAATATATGCTTGATGATTTTAAGTTAAAGGTAAATGTATGAATGTAGTGGAAAGTCATTTGTGCAGCTATAATGTCTGCAAATATGGGTGTGGTTTCTGATGTTTAGACCACCTTCTGTCTTTCCACATTAAACCTGAGACAACTGTCAGTTAACAGGATTTCCTCTTGATCTGTTTTATAGAGCTCAGTGTTACTGTATTTTTGTGTGTTTTACATCTTTGATTATTCTGCACTCTATGTGTAGGGAAAATACCATGAGTGCTTGCTTTGAAAGTTAAACATCATTTACTCAGTTCAGACTGAATGTATTGTTTCTGTTGTAACTTCACCCCCTTGTGGCTGATGACAAACATACATGTATCACAAAACTGATGCATTCATAATAGAGACCAAAAATGTGCAAAAATGCTCCAACAAAACAGTATATGATAATTGTTCACTTTTGTTGTCACAACAGAAATTTCAGAAATATTTTCCCAGGTTTACTCTATATTGGATTACATGACTTTTACGAAGACTATGAATGAAGAGCATGAATAAAGTGTGATGTTCAATCACTAGCCATTTTAAAACATTTCATTTTAACAATCACGGAAGCAAATTTAACATTGCATTTTAATCAAAATAGGGTACATCTGTAGTTGAAGGCAAATCTCTGTGTAATGAAAAAAATAAGAATTATAATGTCTTAATAGATGATGTATAATAAATTGTGTCACTCTGCAAATCTGTAATAGTCTTTCAGGTTTTTGTTTTCGGATTCTTCTAGCACACAATGATAAAGAGTATATTTCATATATTATAAAATATACATATGTTGAGACATAACAGAATGCACATATAATAGGCTTAAATGAGTTTTTTGCTCACACAGGCAAGCATATGTAATATATATGTAATATATTCAGAAGACATGCAATTTATGGTACATTCATCTATAGTTTAGCTGTTGGGAGGGTTTTTGTACAGAGTTCTTGTGTTTCCTGTCACTGTGGGCGTCAGTGCGCAGTAGTACAGAGCAGCATCTGTCAGTTTAGTGGAGGAGATCTCTAGAATCACATGGGTTTTCTCTTCATTCACTTTCCCAAAGAATCGAGGATCTCGATCCACAATTTCTGACTTTTGTGAAACTTTTCCTGTAGAAGGTATTATTATCAAAAGAAATTCAGGAGCTGAACCGTGATATTGGCGATACCACTGCAGACTAACTGCTGAAGAGTAGTTACAGGACAGAGTTATATTCCCCCCTCTGTCCAAAACACCTCAGTTTGGACTGGTGTGATGACATTCCCAAAACTGACACCTTTCAACCATCAAGAGGGCAAAGAGTCATTTATGAAACAAAAACAACCACACTTACTATCTCAACTAGACAAAATCTATTAGAAAAAGCCAAATAAAAGAATCTGACATCTAATGAAGAACAAATCAAACATGTAAGCAGGCAGAGTAAACATGTGATTCATAATCAGGATGAAGTTCTAGTTCAGCACAAGATGTTCTTCAACTAAACTTTCTGTTCTTTTATTGTCACAGATGATGTGTCAAGCAAACTCCTCCCCTTAACACTCATTGAAACAGAAGTATTGTTGAAGAGCTGATTAAAATTACTTTCTGTTTCAAGTAATACGCAAATTAAAGCTTATGACACGCCTCAAGAGAGTCTGTAATTTACCTCCACTTTATGTCTGATAAAACACCTTCAATACAAATCTGTATTTGGTTTGCAGGACTAATGTTAATTGGCAATTTAAGTCTAAACACATAATTGTATCATGCTTGCAGTCATATTTGAAGATGATATGAAAGACACCTTTGAATGTTATAGTAGGTGCTTGACAGTGATGCAATGTGTGATCTATCTTAGTTTTTGTGCAGTGTTGTCATGGTCACTGTACCATACTTGGCTACACATGATGTAAATTTCACTTTTCACTTTCAATTTCTAATAGCCTGTGGCTTGTTGCAATCAAACAGAAGGTATTAAAGATGCATGGAAACATTTCTTGTTCTGTTGTTCTTTGGTCACGTAATTGTAGTCAGCGCGTAGTCCTACTACTGATCAAATTAAAGTTACCCAAAAATTAAGATTGACTGACAATTTACTCACCCTCACCCAAAGTTTATTTCTTCATTGGAACAGATTTGTAGGAAATTTCAAAACAGCTGATAAAAAAACATCACAAGTAATCCACACCAATCCAGTCCATCAGTTAATGTCTTGTGAAGGTGTTTGTAAGAAGTCCATCATTAAGGCATTTTAACTTAAAACCTTTCCTTCTGGCCAAAATACAACTCCATAATCCATAATATTACGTTTCGACTGTTTTTGCTTGTAAACAGTGTTTGATCTGTGCATATTTCTCTCCTGGTTCAGACGAGATGACTTTTTCACTGGATAAAATTATATTATGCATAGAGGACTCATATTTTAGACTGAAGCAACGGTTTGAAGTTAAAGCCTCTTAATGATAAATCTGGCTATTAGAAATGCACAGCTTTTGGCCTTACATGATGCTAATTTATGGACTGGAGTCTTGTGGATTACTTGTGGATTATTGTGATGTTTTTATCATCTGTTTGGACTCTCATTCTGATGGCACCCATTCACTGCAAAGGATCTATTAGTGAGCAAGTGATGTAAAGCTAAATTACTCCAAATCTGTTCACAAATCATCTAATAGCATGAGAATGATAAATTTTTAGAGAAATGTTGGGGGTAAAACTGTCCTTTAAAAAAAGAAAAACCAGTTAATTGTAAGATACCCTTATTTACTCTCGCAAGTGGTGATTTGTGCATAGAAAATTTTATTTTAAGAGGCTCTTTTGTGGGAAGGTTTATTGTGGGATGACAACAACATTTATTGAAATTAATCTTGTTTTGCAGTTTCCTCCGAAGCAGTTTTTTTTCCCAGCAGGTGTTACAATATTGTGTTTGTGAAAAAAGTTGTGGTTTTACACAAGATATGATTGTGGTTTAATTTTCATTTGATTCTTTTTTTTTTAAGGCAAAAACTACATGTGAGTTTTTGTAAAGCTTCCCAGGCATTTTATTTCACTGGGCTGCTACTCTTAGAGCACAATAATAGAGAGCTGAATCTGACAGACATACATCAGTAATAGTGAGTTCAGTGGATGTATCTGATGTAGTCGATTGAAACCGAGTGTCTGGTATATATTCATATCTGCTCCATGACCGGGCACCTTTACGCAGTAAAAGTTCTGGTTCTCTATTAAGTGACTGTCTGTACCAATACAGCTCGACATAATCACTGCTTGTATCATACAAGCAACTCAGTGTTACACGCTCAACTTCTTTTCTGTAAATATTAGTTTCCTTTGGTTGAATGCTGTCAGATAATACACCTGCAAGAGAATTGGGCAGATTTCACAATAGGTCAGCTGGCTTTTCCACTTATCCAAAAATACATAACATTTGTAAATGAAAATTACAATAGCAAATCAGTTTCTTAAATAAATAATGTTGTTGTAATAGAGTAAAAATATGAGCATAATTCATTTCAATATACAGTATGTTTGAGTCTGCTCAGATTAAATGTTTTATACCTGTTGCTGTTATTAGAATCAGTAGAACGCATCTCTCCATGTTGGGAAGGTTTACTAACTGTCTTTGTAAACTGAAGTTATGGTGTATGTGTGTAGTGGCCTATTGTGCAACTGCAATGTGGGTGTGGTTTGTGTCTATTGCATTATATTTGCAGTCGTGACACATTTTGTTATGGTGTATTGATTGATATCTATATACATTATCGATCAAGTACATTTTGTGAGGAAAAACAAACCATTTAGGTCCTTTGAAATCTGTCACAAAATGATTGATTCAGTAAATTTCACAATCCTCTGAGTCATATTTTACCCAAGGATTTATTTTTTTATTTTTTTACTTGAAGCCTCTTTTTTGACCATTAAGATTTTTAGCAATTGTGGCATTATTAATTTTCATGACATTTAAGCACATTTTCACCAAATTACACATATGTCCAGAGGGCAAAGGGACCGTCTTCTGTTGTTCCTTGCACATGTGAATTCATTTCAGATACAGTTACAGAAGGTGTCCTCTCTGAAATATTTTAATGTACACAGCACGACGAGTGGTGGTGTGACAAACATTTATTATCCCATTTACAACATCCATGAGTCTAACAAGGATAAAACATTTGGGAATCTGAAAAATATAAAGGATGATTAATGTTGACTTTATTTATTTATTGACATGCTTTCAAATAGTTATATAATAGTCCTATAGTGATATTCCATCAATGATCTCATTCAATAATGAGAATGTACTAAATAAATAAGAAATTCTATGCAGTATAAATATTAACCAGCTGGAAGATGTATTGTTAAATATGAATTTGAATGTAATGTTAATCTGTGTGGATGCTGTTTGTTGTTCTGACATCTCATTTTATGACTATAGAGTCAGTCAGGTTCTTGTACGGTGTGTTGAGTGTTTCCTGTCACTGTGGGCTTCAAAGCACAGTAATACAGAGCATTGTAGAGCATCAGCAGAGTCTGATACAGCAGCAGAAGAGATGATCAGCTCCACACTGTTATCTTCTTTTCTGTGACTGATGGATATTCCAGAAACTGGAGGATTAGCACGAGTAGTTGATCCATAGTAATCCAGGATGAGGAACTGTGGTGAACCTGCATATTGTCGATACCAGTGAAGACTCTCAACAGAACCAGTGTAGTTACAAGAGAGTTTCACAGTCTCAGTCTCGGTGGCAAATGCTGCATCACTGTATGGGGTGATGACATCTTTAGCTCTGTTACCTGCAACAAAAGCTTATTTAAGCATGTTTAAAATGAGATATGGTGAAGTAATAATACATGTAAGAATTGACCTTGCATTAAAGTCAGCAGTATAAGCACACAAGTGAACATGATGGTAGTTGCTGCTTGCCTCAGTGATCTGTGATGCTGATTATCACTGAACTAATCTGTTTCACAGGCCTGTGTTAAGCTCCGCCTTTTGACATTACTATCTTATAAAGCACTTGTTATTTTTCAAAGTAATATAATTTCTCAAATGTTCAATG
Organism: Sinocyclocheilus anophthalmus; assembly: GCA_018155175.1. Classification (NCBI taxonomy): domain Eukaryota; kingdom Metazoa; phylum Chordata; class Actinopteri; order Cypriniformes; family Cyprinidae; genus Sinocyclocheilus; species Sinocyclocheilus anophthalmus. The sequence continues at coordinate 122,300 of JADLZN010008662.1, read as the reverse complement.
TAGCCTACTTAACAAGGATATGATGTGTTTTTGCATAGTATTATTCAGTTTCTTGTCACTTTGGGCTCCATCTGTTACTTTAGCAGAGGAGTTCTCCAGAATCACATGGGTTTTCTTTTCATTTGGTTTTCTAGAATCAAGGATCTAGATGTACATTTTGGACTTTTGTGAAACTTTCCTTGTAGCATGAAATATGACTAAAATGTATCAGGAGCTGATCCAGGATACTGGTGATACCACTGATCGCTGAGGACTAGCTACAGGACAGCGTTATCGTGTCCCCCTCTGTCCCAAATACCTCAGTTTGGACTGGTGTGATGACATTCCCAAAACTCACACCTGCAGATAGGATTCAAATTGAAATCATTTAAATGAAAATATCACATGCCACAGCAGAACAGCAAAGAAGACAATGACACTTTTGGATAGAATGAAACCAAAACAAAAAGCATGATTAGGATGTTGTTTTAGTTTATCTGCAGAACAGAGTGTTACAGAAGTAAACATTTTTTCATTGTCTAGGAGGGCATGTCTCCAGCTAGCACCTCCCCTTAAAGATACAGACTTTATGTTCAGATCATAATCTGCTGTAAGAGTGATATTTATGTTTTTATAATATTTACTATGTAAGCAAACATTCTTCAAACAATACAATAGTTTAGATACAAAAGTGCCTCTAGAAAAATCTGACTCACATTGACAGGCAAAGCCAGCCAAATGAATAAGGAGTTATGAATCGCATGAGCACAACAGTCACTTTTTCATAGTAATAATTGCTGAATGAAAACTTCATGCTTATTTGTATTTATCTCAGTTACGTTTTAGCAGGTGTTGCATATCCTGTTATTCATAGAGACTTTGTGGCTCACATAAAGTACAGCTGTGGTTTGATTTTTAGTTGATCAAATACATTTCAAGCAGTTATTTTGTGTGTGTGTTTTTGTAAAGCCTCTCAGGCATTTTGTATCACTGGGCTCCAACTCTTAGAGCACAATAATAGAGAGCTGAATCTGACAGAGTTAAACTGGTAATAGTGAGTTCAGTAGATGATTGGGATGTAGTCGCCTGAAACCGACGGTCTGGTATATCCTCGCCACTCCACGATCGAGCACCTTTACGCAATAAAAACTGGGGTTCTCTATTTAGATACTGTCTGTACCAGTAAAGCATAGCATAAGTGCTGCTTGTATCATATGTGCAGCTCAGTGTCACAGACTCTCCTTCTCTCCTGATTATATCATCCTTGACTTTTGGTTCAATGCTGTCAGCAAATACACCTGCAAGAGAATGAATGATATTTCATGAAAGTTGAATTATACTCCTTTGTAACAATATATGATGTTAGCTTTCTAATTTATATCTACATAATTAAGACTTTGAATCCTCAATCTGTTTTAGTGCAGTGCTAATTTACTTGACCTGATACTGTTATGAGAATCAGTAGAATGCATCTCTCCATGGTGAGAAATTTACTTGTAAACAAGGCCTATCAACATATGCTTGATATTAAGTTAAAGGTAAATGTATGAATGTAATGGAAAGTCATTTGTGCAGCTATAATGTCTGCAAATATGGGTGTGGTTTCTGATGTTTAGACCACCTTCTGTCTTTCCACATTAAACCTGAGACAACTGTCAGTTAACAGGATTTCCTCTTGATCTGTTTTATAAAGCTTAGTGTTACTGTATCTTTGTGTGTTTTACATCTTTGATTATTCTGCACTCTATGTGTAGGGAAAATACCATGAGTGCTTACTTTGAAAGTTAAACATCATTTACTCAGTTCAGACTGAATGTATTGCAAATCTGTAATAGTCTTTCAGGTTTTTGTTTTTGGATTCTTCTAGCACACAATGCTAAACAGTATATTTCATATTATAAAATATATATGTAATATATATTTCATATATTCAGAAGACATGCAATTTATGGTACATTCATCTATAGTTTAGCTGTTGGGAGGGTTTTTGTACAGAGTTCTTGTGTTTCCTGTCACTGTGGGCACCAGGGCACAGTAGTACAGAGCAGCATCTGTCAGTTTAGTGGAGGAGATCTCTAGAATCACATGGGTTTTCTCTTCATTCACTTTCCCAAAGAATCGAGGATCTCGATCCACAATTTCTGACTTTTGTGAAACTTTTCCTGTAGCATGTAGAATTATCAAAAGAAATTCAGGAGCTGATCCGGGATACTGGCGATACCACTGCAGTGTGGATGCTGAGGAGTAGCTACAGGACAGAGTAACATTTTCTCCCTCTTTCTTAGAAACCTCAGTCTGGACTGGCGTGATGACATTCGCGAAACTGACACCTTCAAAATCAAGAGTCAAAGAGTCAATTTATAGAAACACAAACACCACACTTACTAATCTCAACTAGACAAAATTATAGAAAAGCCAAATAAAATGAATACTTACATATAAGAGAACAAATCAAACCAGTTAAGCAGAGTAACATGTTGATCATAATCAGGATGAAGTTCTAGTTCAGCACAAGATGTTCTTCAACTAAACTTTCTGTTCTTTTATTGTCACAGATGATGTGTCAAGCAAACTCCTCCCCTTAACACTCATTGAAACAGCAGAAGAATTGTTTATATAATTTACATAATAAGCAATATTATGCATAGGGGACTCATATTTTAGATTGAAGCAACGGTTTGAAGTTAAAACCTCTTAATGATAAATCGGGCATTCGAAATGCCAGCTTTTGGCATCCACATGATGCTAATGATGGAGGAAGTCTTGTGTTGATTTCTTGTGGATTATTGTGATGTTGTTATCTTTTTGGACTCTCATTCTGATGGCACCCATTAACTGCAGATCCCACCCCAAAATTAGTGAGCAAGTGATGTAATGCTGCATTTCTCCAAATCCGTTCCGATGAAGAACCAAACTCATCATGGATAGCATGAGGGAGAGTACATTTTCAACAAATTTTCATTTTTGGGTAAACTATTCCTTTAAAAAAAATGAAACGCAGTTTAATTGTAAGATACCTTTATTCACACTCTGGCAATTAGTGATTTTAGCATGGAAAACTTTATTTTCAGAGGCTCTTTTGTGGGAAGGTTTATTAGGGCATGCCAAAAAAAGTATTGAAATTGTAATCATTTTTTATACTTTCCTCCTAACCACAGTTCTTTTCTTCCAGCAGGTGTTACAATATCGTATTGTGAAAGAAGTGCATGTTGTGGTTTTACACAAGATATGATTGTGGTTTAATTTTCATTTGATTCTTTTTTTTTAAGGCAAAAACTACATGTGAGTTTTTGTAAAGCTTCTCAGGCATTTTATATCACTGGGCTGCTACTCTTAGAGCACAATAATAGAGAGCCGAATCTGACAGAGTTACACTCTTAATAGTGAGTTCAGTGGATGTTTCTGATGTAGTCGACTGAAACCGATCTGGTATATCCTCATAGCTGCTCCGTGATCGGGCACCTTTATACAGTATATATTCTGGTTCTCTGTTGGGATACTGTCTGTACCAGTAAAGCACAACATAATCACTGTTTGTACTATATGAACAGCTCAGCGTACACGCTTCTTCTGTTCTGTAAAATAGTCGTTTCTTTGTCTTTGGTTGAATGCTGTCAGACAAAACACCTGCAAGACAATTGGACAAATTGAACAGGTCAGCTAGATTCTTTCCACACGTATCCAAAAACGCATAACATGTATGAATAAAAATTGCACTAGCAAACAGTTTCTTCAACAAATGTGATGCCATTATTGTAGAGTACCATTAAAAAATGTTAGCATGGACAAACATTTTAATATAAATTATATTGAGTCTGCTCAGATTAAATGTTGTATACCTGTTGCTGTAATGAGAATCAGTAGAAAGCATCTCTCCATGTTGGGAAGGTTTGCTAGCTTGCTACTGAACTGAAGTTTCAAGGTAAATGTATGATTGTAGCCTATTATGAAGCCATAGTGTGGGTGTGGTTTATTTAGCCCACCTTCTCTGTCTTTCCTTTCCTAAAAATTGAGATGTTACGATTGTGCCTCTTGAACTATACTTCTTGTTGAATAAGTCTCTTCCTATGCTAATTCAATTTTATCAGCAAGTGTAACTTTGATTATGTTCATTATGTTACTATAAGGATCATTCAAAGCTAAAGAGAATAGAAGCTATTTGTGAGTTAGAATACTCATTTTTTAATATTGAGGTTTGTGCTTGTAGCATTATATTTGGTGTGTTGATTGATATGTATATGCATTATTGATCAAGTGCATTTTATGAGGAAAAACAAACCATTTAAGCCCTTTGAAATCTGTTACAAAATGATTGATTCAGTAAATTTAACAGTCTTATGGGAAACATGTCTGAGCCTGCTTTTTGGCATTATTCATTTTCACAACATTTAAGCACAGTTTCACCAAATTACACAAAATGTAGAGGGTAATAGGAACCATCTTCTGTTGTTCCTTGCACATGTGAATTCATTTCTGATATAGTTAGGCATCCTCTCTGAAATGTTTTAGTGTACACCCCCCAGTGGTGCTGTGACGAACCTTTATTCTCCCATTGACTACATCCATGAGTCTAGCAAAGATAAAACATTAGTGAATCTGAAAAATATAAAGGATTATAAATGTTAATTTTATTTAATATGTTTTCAAATAGTTCTATAATAGTTATATTCCATCATTGGTCTCATTCAATAATGAGCATTTACTAAATCAATATATGTACGTAAGAAATACTAACCAGTTTGAAAATGTATAGTTAAATATGAATTTGAATGTAACATTCATCTGTGTGGACACTATTTGTTGTTTTTGACCTCTCATTTTAAGACTATAGAGTCAGTCAGGTTTTTGTATGGTGTGTAGAGTGTTTCCTGTGACTGTGGGCTGCAGAGCACAGTAGTACAGAGCAGAGTCTGATACAGCAGCAGAAGAGATGATCAGATCCACACTGTTATCTTCTTTTCTGTGACTGATGGATATTCCAGAAACTGGAGGATTAGCTTCAATAACATATCCTGAATGATCCAGGATGAGGAACTGTGGTGAACCTGCATATTGCCGATACCAGTGAAGACTCTCAACAGAACCAGTATAGTTACAAGAGAGTTTCACAGTCTCAGTCTCGGTGGCAAATGCTGCATCACTGTATGGGGTGATGACATCTTTAGCTCTGTTACCTGCAACAAAAGCTTATTTAAGCATGTTTAAAATGAGATATGGTGAAGTAATGATACATGTAAGAATTTACCTTGAGTTAAAGTCAACAGTATAAGCACACAAGTGAACATGATGGTAGTTGCTGCTTGCCTCAGTGATCTGTGATGCTGATTATCACTGAACTAATCTGTTTCACAGACCTGTGTTAAGCTCCGCCTTTTGACATTACTATCTTATAAAGCACAGGATCGATACCTAAATCTGCTTGCATTTGTTATTTTTCAAAGTAATGTAATTTCTCAAATGTTCATTGTACTCATGAACATGCAGGGATAGGATGTGTTTTTGCACAGTATGATTCCTGTTTCCTGAGTCATATTGTTCCCCTCTGTCCCAAACACATCAGTTTGGACTGGTGTGATGACATTCCCAAAACTGACACCTGCAGATAGGAATATTATTCTAGTTGAAATTCATATGAAATAACAGGAAATGATAAAATCCTGACACTTTGGGACAGAATATACTTATATATTAGAGAACAAAGTAAAACCAAAACAAAAAGCATCATTTTCAGGATGTTGTTTAGTGTGTGATATGTTTTTTTTATATATATAAGTTTAAGCTATCTCCTTCTTCAAACAACACCTAGTTTGGGATAATGAGGTAATGTTTGAAAAAGTGCTAAATGTGTCTGATTTAAAATGCTACTACGTCTTACTCAGTTTAACAGAAAATGTCAGTCAAATGAATGGGCAATTTATCATTTATGAAAGACCATCAGTCATTTTTTCATAGCAGTATACTTACCAAATGAAGCCATTATACTTTATTGTATTAGTTTCAGATAAGTTTTCGCAGGTGTTACCGTATCCTGTTATTCACAGAGACTTCGTGGCTCACATAAAGAACAACTGTGGTTTGATTTTTAATTTATTAAATACTGTTCAAATCAATTATTGTGTATGTGAGTTTTTGTAAAGAGTCTCAGGCATTTTGTATCACTGGGCTCCAACTCTTAGAGCACAATAATAAAGAGCTGAATCTGACAGAGTTACACCAGTAATAGTGAGTTCAGTGGATGATTGTGATGTATTCGACTGAAAGTGACGATCTGGTATATCCTCACTGTAGCTCCATGATCGAGCACCTTTACGCAGTAAATACTGGAGTTCTCTGTTTGGATACTGTCTGTACCAGTAAAGCATAGCATAAGTGCTGCTTGTATCAGTGCAGCTCATTGTCACAGACTCTCCTTCTTTCCTGATTATATTATCTTTGTCTTTTGGTTCAATGCTATCAGCAAATATACCTGCAAGAGAATTAATTATGTTTAATAAAAGCTGAATTAAACCCCTGCCCTTTCTGTTGTTATGAATGATCAACATAAAAAATAACAATATTTGATGTCAGAATTCTAATTTAACATCTATAAATTAAATATGCACGTAATAAACACTTTGAATCCACAATATATTTTAGTTCAGTGCTGATATTTGAACTGCACTTTACCTGGAATTGTTATAAGAATAATAAATAGAATACATCTTTCCATGGTGAGAAATTTGCTAATAAAATAAGCCAATAAATATATGCTTAATGATTTTAAGTTGAAAGGTAAATGTATGTAATGCAGAGTCATTTGTGCAGCTATAATGTCTGTAAATGTGGGTGTGGTTTCTGATGTTTAGACCACCTTCTGTCTTTCCAATTTAAACCTGAGATAACTGTCAGTTAATAGGATTTCCTCTTGATCTGTTGTACTTGATGTATTACATGTAGCTCAGAGTTACTGTCTCTTTGTGTCAAAGATATCTTTGACTATTTGACCGTTATATTTTGTGTGTAGTAATATATATATATATATATATATATATATATATATAATATAGTATATATTATTATATATATCATCATAAAAGTAAATAGTCATTTCAATCAGTTCAATAAAAACCCCGGGCATATATTATTTTTTATTATTTTTATAACTTCACCCCCTAGTGGCAGATGACAAACATACTTAGTAGGGATATGATGTGCTTTTGCTAAATTTGCACTGTCTGTATTATTTAAGTTTCATGCAGAGGCAAGGCATAAGCGAACTAAGCGGCTGCTTAGGGCCCCCGTGGCCACCAGGGGGCCCCCGAGAGTACATGGAATGACAGCTGATTTAAAAAATGTTTTTTTGTGATATATTGTGTCAATGGCAATGGTAATTATACAAAAACGCAATATTAAATAATTAAATAATATATATGTATCATCTTATTATTTCCATAGCGATGTGTCATGCCCAAGTCAGATCAGAATCAGATCGGAGGTGTTAACTGTAGGTTAGTCAGCATCCGCTCTGAACTTCTTGTTTTCACAAGTTTACGGAGTTCTACTCGCTCACTGATCTTCCCGTTATAACAAGTAAAAAATGTTTCTCACATAATTCATTTAAAATTTGGAGAAAAGTTTTGTTTGTCCACGTATACTGTTTCAGGAATGACAAACGCAAATGTAAAAATATTACGCGAGTGAATCTGCTAAATTGTTCCGCGAGTCATTGCTATGATTGACAGTGATAAATATTGTAGCAATGGATGACAATATCTGACAAGACGATGTCAAAATATCCCTGTGCATTAATGCAAAGTAAATTCAGAGTAACAAAACTACAGCAGAGACAAGTCTGTGTTGGCTGAATATATTTAGCAGCTTCTACAGTTAAAAATAAAATACTTTTATTTTTGAATAAATACTTATTATTTAATTATTATACCATTAATAATGAACTTATGTATTTATACTTCAGTACAGTAAAAGTACAAAAATTCGGTATAATAGTAATTTTTTAATAAATCCAAAAGCAAGATGTGACAAATACTAGAGAGTGGAAATGGCAACTGAGCTGATGATTGATCCTCTGCTGCCATCTACTGGTTACAATGCTAATTTCATGTCAATTTCATCTTAGGAAGTCTTTGTTTTCCACCAGGAGACAAATTTTTGGCCATTTTCATCTTGAGATCTTTCAAAATGAATTTTCTGCACACTGTAGAGTTAAAAAATTATTATAGGCTTTAAAATAATTAAGTGTTAAAAAAGGTACATATAGACGAACAGTGGGTAAAGGGCAGTGTGTCATTTATATATATATAGGAGGGAGGAGGAGGTTGAGGAATTCTTCAAGGAAAGGGCCCTGTCCTCACTAGCACTCCGTGATGGAGCACCTTTCAATAGTATAAACTGGGGTATTCTGTTTGGATACTGTCTGTACCAGTAGAGCCAAATATCATTGCTGGTTGTTTCATATGTGCAGCTCAGTGTCACAGACTCTCCTTCTTTACTGATTATATTGTCCTTGTTTTTTGGTTCAATGCTGTTAGCAAATATACCTGCAAGAGAATAAATTGTTCTTCATGAAAGATGAATTTGCCATGCTATTATACAGTATGCTTAATGATTTTAAGTTGAAAGTAAATGCATGAGTTTATGGAGAGTCATTTGTGCAGCTAATATGTCTATAAATGTGGGTGTGGTTTCTGATATTTTAGACCACCTTCTGTCTTTCCACACTAAAAACTGAGATGACTGTCAAATAATAGGAGTATATAAAGCTCAGAGTTACTGTCTGTTTGTGTTTGGTATCTTTGATTATTCTGCCCGTTGCATTCTGTGTTTACAAAAAATACCATTAGAATTTTCAATGTAAATCATGCACTCAATACAAACTACTTATTGTTTCTGTTGTAACTTCACCCCCTAGTGGCAGATGACGAACATATACATGTATCACAGAACTGATGCATTCAAAATGGAGACTAAAATGTGCAAAATTGCTCCAACTATACAGTGGACAGGAATTTATGAAAACTTTCCAGAAACACTATATTACATAATTTTTAAGAAGACTGTGAATGGAATCAATACTAGTTTGCATCAGAATAAACTTGTATCTTCCATCACCAGCAATTCATCTTGTCCAATCGTTTCATGTTTAACAGTGATGAATGGATCTGTATTTTGAATACAAAGCTCAGAGTAATTCATAAGAAAATTGCCATTTGAGAGCACAATTATATTTACTGAATATATGCCTTCACATGTATGATGGTTAGACATCACTGCAAATTTGCAATTTAATAGGGTTTCAGGTTCTTGTATGGTGTGTTGAGTGTTTCCTGTCACTGTGGGCTTCAGAGCACAGTAATACAGAGCAGAGTCTGATACAGCAGCAGAGGAGATGATCAGATCCACACTGTTATCTTCTTTTCTGTGACTGATGGATATTCCAGAAACTGGAGGATTAGCATGAGTAACATATCCTGAATAATCCAGGATGAGGAACTGTGGTGAACCTGCATATTGCCGATACCAGTGAAGACTATCAACAGAACCAGTGTAGTTACAAGAGAGTTTCACAGTCTCAGTCTCGATGGCAAATGCTGCATCACTGTATGGGGTGATGACATCTTTAGCTCTGTTACCTGCAACAAAGCAAAAGAAAAAAAAGTGTGGATCTGAACATTGCTGAGCATATTTAAAATGAGAATATTGTAATGTAGTGAGTACGATTTTGAGTAAGATAATGAGTACGATTTTTTACCTTGAGTAAAAGTCAGCAGTATAAGCACACAAGTAAACATGATCAACAGGATGCTGTTGCTCGCCTCAGTGATGTGTGATGCTGTTCACTGAACATGTCTGTGTTCTACAGGCCTGTGTAAAGCTCCGCCTCCTTACATAATCATTTTATAAATAACAGAAATTATTAAACACAAAACCAAAAACCAAACACTTGTGGAATGGAAGCAAAATCTGAATCAATGACAATATTGTTGATTTTGTGTTCAATATGTACCTTGTTTTTTCATGCACCTTGTTGATTTTGCAAAGTTGCACTAGAAAAACTCTTAGTTGTCATGTTTGGTTTAGTTAGATGGCCAAAGGTTATTCATTGATCAATACTCTACCTCAAACTAAAACTATATAAGGTACATTGCTTAGCCTTATAGTTACAATGACATTTGATGTGCAAGATTCACCATCTAGAAATCAATCTGACTACTTTTGAAATCAGAAACTAGCTTTTCATGATTAAAGAGAGAAAAAAAATATTTAAGTTAATCATTAACGGCTCCTATTTTACTAGCCCACCAGATGGCAATCTAATCTCATTGAATGAATACTATTGCTACTGTTACTATTGTCACTTATTTTTTCTTAAGTTAAATAGAGATTTTGGAGTTAGGTAAGCCATTACAGCTTATAAATTGTGAAATTTATTTACAAATATCACCTAACCCCAGTATGTGTTGATTTAATAGTCTTGTGGAATGGTTGATTTTCAACACAAGCAGTCTCAGCTTTCAAACCCATCTGCACATACAAAATGTAAGCAACCAAACAACACTGAGTCTGTACATCAAAAACATTAGTTTGCATTTTATTTTGGGGATTTTTTTTCTGCCATATTAACTGTGATGCAGTTTACTGTGGTATACTTTACCCTCTATGTAGGGAGGGTTTTTGAACAGTGTTGTCTATTTTCCTGTCACTGTGGGCTCCAGGGCACAGTAGTACGTTGCTGCGTCTGTCACTTTAGCAGAGGAGATTTCAAGATATGTGTGGGTTTTCTCTTTATTCAGTTTTCCTGAGAATCGAGGATCTAGTTCCACAACTTTAGACTTCTGTAAAACTTTCCCATTTGCATGTAGAATTACTAAAAGAAATTCAGGAGCCGATTCAGGATATTGGCGATACCAATATAGACTCGCTGCTGAGGAGTAGTTGCAGGACAGGGATATAATGTCCTTTTCTGTTTTGTATACTTCATTGTGGACCGGTGTGATGACATTCCCAAAAATATCGCCTACAGAAAGAAATATAAAAATGTAGCTTGTTAAAGACATGGATAAGCAGCTAAGCATGCAATAAACAAAAATCCTGCCAGTCTGGAACAGAATACATACCTGCAAGAGAAAACAAAATAAAAACAAAGAGTATCATTGTTCAGGACGATATGCAAGTTAATGTGCAACACCTGTTACTGTTACTGAAGCAAGCATTCAGTTATTTTTCTCCAGTTAGAATGTCTCAGTAGCCCCTCCCCTTAAAACGGTCATTCATAAACTGCAATGTATGGAAACCTATTTAAAAACGTAAACTGTTTGTTTGAAATAGAAATCTTTTGTTATGTCATTGCTGTCACCTCTGCTTAATTTAATGTGCCTTTGCTGAATATAACTATTAATGTCTTTAAAAAAAAACATTTGAACGGTTATGTATGTAAACCACACTTTAAAAAGTACCTCTTATAAGAATCAGGAGTTGTGTTATACAATGTATAACAATATATAAACACCATACAATTTTGCTATTTGTTCATACAATTAAGTTCACAACAACAAGTTTGAGGAAGCCTAAAGAGGTGGACCTAACCAAGAAAAGGTGGGGGTACACTTTTTTGTTTCTTCAGCAGGTGTGACCGCATCCTGTTGTCTTGTGGTTTAAGACACATAGTTGTGGTGGATCACTGACACACCAATTATGTGTGTGTTTTTGTAAAGCGTCTGTGGACTTTGTATCACTGGGCTCCTGCTTTTAGAGCACAGTAATAGAGAGCCGAATCTGACAGATTCACGTTGTTAATGGTGAGTGAAGTGGAGGTCGGAGATGTAGTTATCTTATAACGCTTGGCTGATACATTCACTTCACCAGACGGACGAGAACTTTTAAATAACAAATACAGAGGTTCTCTATTAGGATACTGTCTGTACCAGTAAAGCAAAACATTAGTTTTGCTTTTATATGTGCAGCTCAGCGTGACAGATTCTCCTTCTCTCGGGTTTTATTTGAACCCTCTTTTTTTGCACAATGCTGTCGCAATACACTAAAAAAATGAATTTTGCTTTAGGGAAAGGATCTTAAAAAATGGAACATGCATAATAAAAAACAATTAAATGAACGTTTTTTTTTTAAAAAAAATTTTTTTTAAAAAAAAAACGGGGGGCCCAAAAAAAATTTTAAATTAAATCTATAATGCTACAATAATGTTACTGTCACTTTTTATATTATTTCTTTCTTTTTTTTTAATCTTTTGAATGGTAGTGTGTATATATGACACTTTAAAAAAAGAGTACCTGTCATAAGAATCAGCAGTCGACATCTGTCCATGTTAATATTCTGAGTGATTTATTTTGTTTTAATCCAAATCATGTTTGCAGAGATAGGAGAGACTGAAATGACAAACTTGAGGGATTCCCTGTATTTAATGTGAATGAAGAAGAAGATACAATTCACTGACACAGCAGTTTGAATGAATGTAGATATTCAAATGTGTATTGGCAAAGTGGGTGTGGTTAGTGACATCACCCACCCACTAATCACACAGGTTTGTTTTTCTATCAAGCTACTTTTGACTTCTGTTGTTTAATACTGAGCTAATGACATTTTCTATCCCCTAACCCTTTCTGCATTGCTACATTTTCATTATGGGGGGGACAATTTTAAATTGTGGGGGGTTTTTAATTTTGTTCATTGTTTTTCCAAAAGGTCCCCCAGCAATATTTTTAGGGAAAAAAATACAGGACATTTTCTTGCTGTGTCATCAAACACAGACTCCTACATTCTGCTAAATTAGATTATGTTACCATGACCGGGTATTGCGAAAAAACAGGTTGATAAATTTGTAAATAAATATTTTGTTCTTGTTACGGTGTTTTCCTGTCACTGTCTGGGTGCAAGCGCCACGTAGGACAGAGGCCAAGACGAGTCTGCAATTTAAGCCAAGAGGAAGGATTGATTAAGAATTTTCCACATGGGCTTTCTGTTTTTTTCTGGGGTTTGATGTTAATTCCGGATGGGGTTGGAATTTAGCTGGAAGGGTTGTAAAACCCCCTGGAAATCTTTTACCAGTTATGAGGGGAACTGTGGTTTGGGTGAATCCTGGTGCGGTATTTGACAGGATTTTTTTTTTTTTTTTTTTGAAAAACCCAGTTGCAAAAAAAAAAACAACCTCGGAGGCAGGGGGAAAACTTGCTTGTTAGGTTACAAGGGAAGAGTGTCCACCCACCCCCACATGTTTTCCAACCCTCAAAGGAAAAGGGCAACAAAAATTAGTTCTGTCACCTTTTTTGGAGGAAAGTGATGGACCCGCTGAGGGGGGGATCTGGGAAAAAAAAAAACTGCAAAAATGAACGGGGGGTGGCATCAAATTGTTAAACACACCACACATTACATCTTGTAAAAAACATTATATAATCTGTCAATAGGAATTGAAAAAACACAGGTTTGAGTAATGGTAATTTTAGGGGGCAAATTATAATAATGAATTACAAATATTCTTTTTTACAAGGGGTGTAGTTAAGTATTTTTTAGTTAATATTATTTATTAATTTAAAAAAAAAATATTAACCATAATTATACCGTTTTCTTTTAAGTTTGAAAAACATCCAGTTTATGGATAATAAGTAGATTGGAAAAAACATTTTCATCAAACAAAAAAACCCCAAAACAAAAAAAAACAAACAAAAAAAAAAAAAAAAAAAAAAAAAATTGCCAGGGGGGGGGGGGGCCAAAAGGCTTAAAAAAAAAACACAAAAAAAACAAAAAAAAAACAACAAACAAACAAGAGCAGCTGCTTCACACAGAGATTGATTGTGACTTTATGTGTGTGCTATTGTCTGTGTTAAACTCCTCCTCTTGCCATTATATATATGATCGCTATGCAGGTTTACTTTATCTGTAGGGGATAACGGACAGAGAACTACTTTAAAATAAATATTTTTTTATTTGCTTGTTTTTATTTCATTTTGTTGTTGTTTAAAAAATTCTTTCATTTTGTATACTGAGTGATTTCTGAATTTTAAATAACATTTAGAAAAACAGATAAGTGATAGTTTCACATGCCCCCTATGTATACCCTTTCATGTTCTCCCAAATTCACAGGTGTTGCCACGTTCAAATTTTTAGAGCTGTGGCTTTCAAAAAATAAATAAACTGTGGTTTGATGCTATTTGATTAAAGACTGTTCAAAGCACATTTTTTTATTTGAGTTTTTGTAAAGCTTCTCTGGTATTTTGTATCACTGGGCTACTCGAAGAGCACAGTAATAGAGAGCTGAATCTGACAGAGCTGCTTTCTCAATAATGAGTTCAGTGGATGACTGGGATGTAGTCGACCGAAACCGATTGTCTGCTATATTCTCATAGCTCTCTGATCGAGCACCTTTGAGCAGTAAAAACCGAGGTTCTCCATTTGGATATTGTCTGTACCAGTAAAGCCAAACTTATTCACTACTTATACTATATGAGCAGCTCAGCTTGACAGTTTCTCCTTCTTCATGATTTAAAATTCAAGATCTCTTTCTATGGTTCCAACGTTTTGGTTCTGGCAAAAATCCACCGAAAAAAATGAAAAATAATTATTTTTTTATTAAACATTTATGATTTCCTTTAAGATTTCAATTAAAAAAAAAAAAAAAAAAACATAAGAAAAATGTTTAACCACAATTGGGTTCTGTTTTCAAGTAATGGTAATACAAAAAAATTTAGGGGCGGGAGGTTTGCCTGTGGGCCTTTAAAAAAAAAGGGAAATAAATTGGGTTTGTTTTTGCAAAACCTTAACAAACAAACTGTGTTTGTAGTGGAGATTTTAGTTTTATATTGTAACCTGTAACTACGGATGAGACAAATTCAATTGAAAGTAGGGCCATTGCCTTCTCCCATGTGGGGGGCAAGTCCAAAAAAGCTTGTCTTTAGGTTTGTATTTTTTTCCGATTTTACTGTTAGATTTTAGAAAAAAAAAAAAAACTGTCAACCTGAATATTGTTTTTATAGTGTGAAGGGACTCTGTGTTGGATCCCAGAAATTGACATGAGTTGGGGGGTGGAAAGGTTAACATTGTGTTGTTACTTTTAAAATTGTGGGTGTGGGTGGTTTTTGGGTTGGTGGTGTTATGGGGTTGAAAAAAAAAAAAAAATTTTTTTTTTTTTTTTTTTTTTTTTTTTTTTTTGGGGTGAACCCACAATTTCAAAAAAAAAAACAGCTGAGCCCACAAGCCTTTTCCTGAAATTTTTTTTCCATTTAAGGGGAAAAAAACATTTTTTTTTTCTTACTGGTTTTCTAGTTGTTTTTAACAGGCTCCTCAGGGGAAAGGGGGGGAAAACCATAGGGTCATAAAGGGGGGGAGGGGGCATTCCATGGGTTGGGTGAAATATTATTTAAAAAAAAAAACAAAAAAAAAAAAAAAAAAAAAAAAAAAAAAAAAAAAAAAAAAAAAAAGGGGGGGGGGGGGGGGGGAAAAATGGGGGGGGGGGGGGGGTAAATATAGTGGTGGAGCCTATTGAAGAGTAGAATATGTTTGCTGAAGGACTAACTGAGTGTCAGAAGTCTCCAAAAAAGAAAAGCTATTTCAGACAAGGCTTAAGGGGCCAAGAACAAAGATCTTAAAGCAAAGCAGCAGCTATATGCTGGTGTAGCATTTATTTGAAATTTTACAAGTAATTTGTGTAATTAATAAAATAGTGCTCCAATAATCTGTTTTATTTACCTTGAAAATCTATAATATATTGTAATATACCATATAGCACAATTTTACTCAAAATGCCACATGAACTGTTTCACCCTCAAACACTCTTTCTGTCTCCTTTCTTGTTGAAAAGTCATAAATTAGGGTCTTTAAAGGCTTCTCAGTAATCCATAGCTCCAGCCTTAACTAATTATACCAACTCAAATCATTTTAACCAGATGTCTTTTACGATTAAGGCTAGAAGGGATACAGCAAAAACTACTGGGTATGCGTACATCGATATAGCGTCATTTTTCTCACACTGCACAACAATAATTACTGTTTTTGCATTATTGTAAGGGGTAGGTTTAGGGTTGAGGTAGGTGTAGACGTTAATAAAACACACTCTAATAGGTAGAACATTTTATTTATTGTTAGCTTCCGGTTTTAGCTGTATCCCCTCTAGCCACAAACATCGTACCATGCTTCTAGGACCCACTGTCCTGCTAAGTTTGTTAATCTCAAGACCTTATTAGATGGTTCAAGTGTGTTTGATTGGGGTACAATGACATAATGAAAACTCTAAAAGGGGGGGGAACGGGGGGGAACAAAAAAAGTCCCCCCCCCAAACAAAAACCAACAAAAAATACTTGTGGATACCTACGGGGGGGCAGGAGGATTGTCAGGGGGAAATTTGGGGGGCTTGGGGACTAAGAGGAGGAAGAGAATCTTTTTTCAATTGTGCATATTTAAACCCACTTTGACCTTATTGGCTAAAAAAAACCTTCCAGGAAAAAACCACGCATTGTATTTTTAAATTAAATATAATTATTAAATAGTATTTATATTATACTAAAAACAAATTTCATAAACTTTGAAAAAGTTGGGAAAGCCTTATAAAGTTTTTTGGTTTTTTTTTTTTTTTTTTTTTTTTGCTGGGATGTTTTTTGTGTTTGAAATGGTAAAATAAATCCTTCCCCAAAAAAAAAAATGGGCGATGGAAAAAAAAATATTGGTAAGTGCTTCCACAAAAAGGGTTTTTTTTCCCACAGTAAGTGAGGTTTTTGTACAGTGTAGTTTGTTTTCCTGTCACTGTGGGCTCCAGAGCACATTAGTACAGAGCAGAGTCTGATATAGATGCAGAGGAGATATCCAGATCCACATGGTTTTCTTTTTCATCAGTTTTGCAGAGAAAGAAACGAGGATCTTGACCACAACTGAGCTTTTTGTAAAATGCCCAGTAGCATGAAGAATTAACCTTGTATCCTGATCCGGATCCTGGCATACCAAAGCAGACTGTTTGCTGAAGAGTAGTCTAAGGAGGGAGACTTAGAATGTCCCCTTTGTCCCCAGAATATGAGTTCAACTGGGTGTATGACATCCCAAAACTACAACTGCAGATTGAAACATTTTTTAATCATGAAGGAAAAGCGTACAACTGACCAAATTAAGAAACCAAATGTGAAAAGGATTGAAAGTCATACGTACCCACAAGGAGACAAGAGCAAAAGCAAAAAAAAAATGCATACTTTTCCAGGATGATTTTCATTTTTCTGCAACACCAAAAGGTTTTACGTAAATATTCATCTTTGGTAAAGCAGGGTTGTCTCTAGCACCTTCATCTTAAAGCTACAGTCCTGACTTTTTGAAGAAGATCTTTTTTTTTTTTTGTTTTTTTTTTTTTTTTTTTTTTTTTTTTTTTTTTTTTTTTTTTTTTTTTTTTCCCCCCCCCCCTTTTTTTTTTTTTTAAAAAAAAAAAAATTTTTTTTAAAAAAAAAAAAAATTTTTTTTAGGGTTTTTTTATGTAAGGTTTTATTGTTTGATTTTTTGCTCTTTTGTCTTTGGACTCGTTGATGACGTTCACAAAAGTGACATGTAAAGAACTGTCAGTTACACTGTTAATAATGAGTTCAGTGGATGTCTGGGATGTAGTTGACTGAAAACCGTTGGGTATCTATCTTTCTGCCTGCTCTTTGATCGAGCACCTTTGTAAAATAAATATTCTGGTTCTCTGTTTGGATATTGTCTGTACCAGTAAAGCAAAATATTATTGCCACTTGTATCATATGAGCATCTCAGTGTCACAGACTCTCCGTTTTTCCTGATTATACTCTTATCCTCTTCATTTGGTCCAATGCTGTCAGAAAATCCATAGAAATGCAAGTAATCATAGTTTAAAATCCCATGAGGTAATACTGTTCGTATAAAATTTATATTTAGATAAATATTAGCTGTATAAAATCTAATTAATTGTGATTAAAAGTTTACCTGAAACTGTGATGAGCATTATGAGTATCATCCTCTCCTCCACCTTAACTGAAATCCACTTTAAAGATCAGATTTTTAGTTTCAATTATTTATTCAGTTGATTTATTAGATCATCATTGTTGATTATTGATTTATTAGTTCCAAATTATGCTGAATGTGGCTTTACAAAATGAATACAAATATAAGAGTAGCTGATGGTTGAATGAAAGCACTGAGAACTGAGTGAAGTTCTGTTGTGTATGAATAATGAGGCTGTGGGTTAGTGAAATATGAAACACGTTCTGTGCCTTCAAATGTGTGTCTTATAAACATCAGGTGCTTGTTTAGTGTGAATAAAACAGCTTGTGAAATCATGTTGCCCCCTTCTGTTGGAGCTCAGAACAGCATGTTTTTGTGCAGTTGGCTTTTTTTTTTTTTTTAAAAAAAAAAAAAAAACACCCCCCCCCGTTGGGGGTTGGCCCTTTTTTTTGTTTTAAAATAAAAAAAAAAAAAAAAAAAAAATGGTAAACACGTTTGAGGTTACTTTTATTGACATTTGTTTATATTTACAATACTTTGATTATTGTGCTTACACGTTATGAATAAATGCTTTATGTCCTCATAAAAGGGACAATCTGTCTTTCACTTTTAGCCACAGAATACTTTAACAGTATGACAGATTCTTAAGGATCTACTAATATAAGAACTGTATAAGAATATCTGAAGAATCTGGGATTTTTTACTGTACTTTAAAACCTCAGCCCAAACTCTCGCTTTCTTTCTGCCATAGTCTTATTTAAAGAGCTTTTTGTACAGCATGCAGTGGATTTCCTTTCACTGTGGGCTCCAAAGCACAGTAGTAGAGAGCGGAGTCAGTGACAGCAGCAGAGGAGATCTTCAGATCCACATTACTGTTGTCTTTTCTGTGATTAATTGAGACTCCAGCAACTGGAGGATCAGCTTCAGTAACTGTCCCATAATAAATTTTTCCATTTTAACGCGGGGGAACTTTGGGGTGGTTTTGAAAACCTGGGGGAGTTTGACGGGGGGATTTTTTACCAAGTGGGGGAAAAAAGCCCTTCGAAAAACAGGGAAAAAAAAAAACCTTGTGTAGGGCTTGACAATAGAGAGAGGTGGGGTTTCACCCCCACTGGCTCAACCCATCAACAGGCCAAAAAAAAATTGCAAAAAAGGGGCCACTGGTTATGGTTGGTTGAAGGGACTTCTGGTCCGATCGGAAAAAAAAAACCCTGAATTGAAAGGGGGCATTTTTAAAAAATTTTAAAAAAAAAATTTTCCTTTCTTTTTTCCCTTTCTTTAAAAAAATTCACCCTTCTTTTTTCAAAAAAAAAAAAAAAATTTCTATTAATTTTTTTACAATGTGCAAAATTTTTGTTAATTGCCTTTGGTTTACATTTCGGGAGGCTAGTCGGAAAAGCTTTCTTTTTGTTTAAAAAAAAAAAAAAAAAAAAAAAAAAAAAAAAAATAAAAAAAAAGTTAAAAAAAAAAAAAAAATTTTTTTAAAAATTTTTTTTTTTTAAAAAAAAAAAAAAAAAAAAAACTAATAAATGTGTTTTTCTATTAGGGGGGGGGGGGGGGGGGGGACTGAAAAAAAAAAAAAAAAAAAAAAAAAAAAAAAAAAAAATGGTGTTTTTAGAAAACAACAACACTTTTCACTCAGGAAAAAAAAATTGCTGGTAAAATTTTCCCACCAAAAATTAAGAAAGAAAAAAACTTGCAAAAAAGTAAAGTTAAACAAAACATTGGAATTTAAAAAAAAAAAATTTCAGAAAAAAACAAAAAAAAACCAAACAAAAAACAATTTTAGTTTTTTTATAGTTATTGTATTTCTGATAAAAAGAAAAAAAAAAAAAAAAAAAAAAAAAAAAAAAAAATTACTTTTTTTTTTTTTTTTTTTTTTTTTTTTTTTTTTTTTTTTTTTTTTTAAAAAAACAAAAAAAAAAAAAAAAAAAACTTTCAAAAAAAATCCAATTTTATTTTTTTTTAACAGTGGTCGTAACTTATTTAAAAATATAGCCCAGTCATTATGCAAATTAAATTTTTTTACCCTGTAACCTTCAAAGTGAATGATAACGTTTTTTATATTAAAAAATAGGGATCAAAAAAAAACAAGTTAAAGCCAACAGTAATTCAGGTTTTTTTGAACAAACAGGAGGACACAGAAAACTCAGCTGATTCACAAAAGGGAAGGCCTTGGTTAAAACTGTTGGGACAGTCCCTATTGTATCTCCAACAAATGGGCATTGTGCTTTAAAAAAAAAAACAAAAAAAAAAACCCTTTCCTTCCTACTCAGGGGGGAAATGCCAATATTTCAAGCCCCTCAATTTTCTTCCTATGTCATACATTTGGGAAAAGGTTCCCAAATTGTTAAACAAAGTTATACAAAACAACAAAGCCCACCACAAAAAATTGAAATACAATAAATAAAAAAAAAAAACAAAATATTATAAAAAATCTATACCAGATTGATATTTTTATTTAAAAAAAAAACATTTTGACAAAACATTACAGTGATATATAATAATAATAAACTTACATATAATACAGATTTGGTATGTTAGACGGAAATGAGAATTCTAGAACAACAATTTTTGCAGATCAGCATATTTATGTTTATATTTATATTGAATAGTAAAATGTCAGTAGAAATATCCTGCATGCTTTAATACTTTGCCAAAATACAGTGAGGTTTTTGTACAGTGTAGTTTGTTTTCCTGTCACTGTGGGCTCCAGAGCACAGTAGTACATCACAGAGTCTGTGACTTTAGCAGAGGAGATTTCCAGATCCACATGAGTTTTCTTTTCATTCAGTTTTGCTGAGAATCGAGGATCTTGCTCCACAGTTTTGGATTTTTGTAAAACTTCTCCAGTAGCATGAAGAATGAGGAAAAGGAATTCAGGAGCCGATCCAGGATACTGGCGATACCAAAATAAACTTCTTGCTGAGGAGTAGCTACAGGAGAGACTTATAAAATCCCCTTCTGTCCCAGACACATGCGTTTCAACTGGTGTGATGACATCCCCAAAACTGACACCTGCAGATGAGATTATCAACATTTGACAACATTTTAACAACAAAACATTCAAATAAGCAGAAAAAGAAACGTAGGGTTTGAGAGCTGAAATTAGATACCGACATGCAAGACAACAGAACAAAGCCAAAACAAACAGCATCATTTTCAGGATGGATTGTTAGGTTCATCTACAGACAAAAACTGTTACTGGACGTAACATTCATTCATTGAAATAGCAGAGGTTTGTTCTGAACCTTCCCTTAAAACACGCCTGAATCGGAAGCAAATCATCTCTCTTGACACCTTTATGGGGATGTTTTTTTTTTTTTTTTTTTTTTTTTTCCCACCCGTTTGGGGGTGATCTGTACATTTTTACCATATAATTATTTCAAATTTTTAGACATTTTAGCAAAGACCAATATACAATACTTTTTTAATCAGATGTCTTTTGTAAGAACTTTTATTTGTTTTTAATATTTTATCAGTTTATCCATTTAACAAAGCACACAGTTGTTATATTTAATAGCTGTTGCAGGTACAGTATATGTAGCAGTTTAGTTTAAAAAGATCTGTTAGACAGTGCATTTAGGCCTATAACAATATTACAGATGTTCTGAGTTGTATATATTTTAATGGTTGATGTACTGTAACTGAAAACAAATGGGGAACTGAAAAAAAACACCCAACTGTTCAGGGGTTTAATTTTTTTTTTCCAAGGAAGGTGGCCAATATTTAGGGAAAAATTTTTTTCTCTTATGGGGGAAGATTTTTTTTCAGGGAGGGGGGTTCCCTTAGGGGTTACTTATGGTATATGCAAGTACAGGGGTTCAGGCTTATTAAACAACATTTTAAAAGTATTCCTTAGCAGTGTTCACACCACCCCCCCCTCCCCCTTATCTTTCTCTCTTCTTTTTGGGGAAACCCTTGGTGTTTTGCTGTTGGGGGGGGGAGTCAAAAGCTTATGTGGTTTTGTTTGTTAAACCCAAGTTCTATCAAAAAAGGGCCTGATAAAGCCTTTATGAAAAAAAAAAAAAACTGTGTCTTGTTTTTTACAGGTGTTATAGGTCCTGTTGGGGGGGGGGGGGGGGGGGGGAATGTGGGCCCTACAGGGGGAAGGCAACAAGTAGTTTAAAACCAAGGGGGCAAGAAGGTCTGGGGGGACCAACAAACTTTAGGCAGGGGAGGGAAGAATGGACTTCAGATTTCCCCAACATTGGGGGGGCGGATGATTTTTCTGTTTTTTTCCTGTGGATTGGATTGTGTATGTTTTTTTTTTTTTTTTTTTTTTTTCCCCCCCCCCCCCCCTTTTTTTTTTTTTGGGGAAAAAAAAAAAAAACGGGTGGATTAGCTGGAGTGTAAAACAACTGACTTCAGTATGAGGAGAAAATGTGTTGGTGATCCTGCGTTATGCCGATACCAGTGAACACCACGAGCAGCAGCGCTGTAGTTACAGGAGAGTGTCACATTGTCACCCTCAAGAGCAAATTCTCTGTCACTTTTTGGAGTGATGACTTCTGAGGCTCTGGAACCTGCAGATAAAAGTGCTGTTAAATGCCGTTTTTAAACACTTCTGTTGGAATAAAATGCTTTTATTTTTTACAATATTATACCTTCAGTTGATGACAGCAGTATAATAATATAGATCAACATGTTCACTCACTGAACTATTAAGAACAAGCTAAAAACAGAGCAGCTGCTCCACACAGTGTTGAGTGATGTTCATCTTTACCCAGCTGTATGCTGTATAGTGTCTGTGCTAAACTCCTCCTCCTGACCTGACATTAAATTTGAAACACCTAAAAAAGAGATAAACTGAATATTCCTGGCTGTTATATATAAATAAATATATACTTATTTCTTTTATTTCTTTGTTTTTTGATAATCCTTTTTTGTTCTTCATTTTGCAGCTCATTGCCAATATTGTATTACCATTTTGTTCATACATGTGAGTTTCTGTAGTTTTAATGAGACTTATACAGCATAATATGAGAAAAGAGATAACCTAACAAACAAGCTTATGTAACCCTTTTTACCTCCCAAATTCACAGCTGTTAACACATTCCCTGGTTGTGGTTTATAAAAACATGATGTTTTTTTTTTAATGCTGATTGATTAAAGACTCTTCAAAGCATTAATTTCGTGTGAATTTTTGTAAAACTTCTCTGGCATTTTGAATCACATAATATTACATATATCATGATCTAATACAGAATTAGTGTAAGTTGTAAGTTACTGTAGTTGTGAAGTACCTGAAGCTGTGAGAAGTGGAGTATCATTTGTCTCTTCTCCATTTCCTCAGATTTAAAGTCAGCTTTAAATATTTTAAGTTGTTTTAGTTTATTGTATTATTGAACTGATTTTTGGAGAGATGTAACTAATGAAATATGCTGAATGTGGCTTTATAAAATGAATACAAATGTGAGAGTAGCTAATGGGTGACTGAATACATCAGAACTCAGTGAAGTTTTATTGTGTACTAATAATGTGGGTGTGGTCAGAGAAACACAGAACATGCTCTGTGCACTTCTGTATATCACGAGTTATTTACCCTTACCATCTAACTGCATTTCAAACAGATCTAATCTAATGAATTTGCTTTATCATAATTAAACGGAGCATGTGAAATATACTTTCACCAAGGTATTATTAATAATCATTACTAAACTCTACATTCAGTGTTTGAAATGAAATATTGATAGCACTTCTCAATCATCATTGGAGAACATCAGGAGCAAAGGCTGGTGAAATAATTGTGAGATTTGTTTTTTTTTTTTTTTTTTTGTTTTTTGTTTGGGGCCCCCCCCCCCCCCCCCCCCCCCCCCCCTTTTTTTTTCCTTTTGGGGGGTTTTTTTTTTTTTGGGGAAAAAAACCGCTCAGAAAAAAAAAAAAAAAAAAAAAAACAAAACTTATATTGAAAATAAATGTGCTTTCTTGGCAAATGGTTAAAAAAAAATATGCTTTAAAAGCCCCACTTTTTACTTTTTTTGATTTGAAGTAGTATAGACAAAAGCATTCTAAATATAATTCTATTCTTTTTTTTTTTATTACAGAAAACGACCTTAAATGATATATCAAAACATGAGAAATGTTTTTCTTTAACAAGCTACTGATTTTTATTTTTATTTTTATTGGTTAATTTATTTTAAGCTAACACAAACAAATGTCTTCATGAATTTCCTTTATGATTAACAATTAACCCAGTGGATGATTAACATAAGTCAGGTTTTTGTACAGTGTCATTGTGTTTCCTGTCACTGTGGGCGTCAGAGCACAGTAGTACACAGCAGAGTCTGTCACTTTAGCAGAGGAGATCTCCAGAATCACATAGGTTTTCTTTACTTGGTCATTTCCAATTTTCCAGAAAGGAAAATCGAGGGACTTCTTTTGTTCTTACCAATTTTTTTTAGGGGGAAACTTTTTGGAACACAAACTTTTTCCCTGTTCCCTTGTAGTATTATCAAAAAAAATAAAGGTATTTTCAGGAGCTGGAAGTTGGATAATTTGGGCGGATTTGTTAAAAACCACAAAAAAAAAAACCCCCTTGCAGGAACTAAACAAAAAATGCCTGAAAAGAGTAGTTACAGGACAGAGTTATATTGTCCCCCTCTGTCCCAAACACCTCAGGCTGGACTGGTGTGATGACATTCCCAAAACTCACCCCTGTGAAACAGATTTAATCATATTAGCTCCATTCCATTGTCACGAAATACAAAAAAAAAATAAAAATACAATTGAATAATGGGGACAATCTGGGGGGGGGGGAAAAAAAAAAAAAAATAATTAATAAATAAGCAAACAAAAAAAAATTAAATTTTAACATTCTGAACATGCAAGATTTGCAAGAAACAAAAGTAAAAGAGAGAGCACCCATTTTGCAGGGATTAGTTCATCTGCTGCCACAGAATGTAGACAGCACCCTCACTGTGTGTAGCCAGAGGATGTCTGCAATGCACCTCCC
Source organism: Sinocyclocheilus anophthalmus (assembly GCA_018155175.1). NCBI lineage: Eukaryota > Metazoa > Chordata > Actinopteri > Cypriniformes > Cyprinidae > Sinocyclocheilus > Sinocyclocheilus anophthalmus. The sequence goes on along the minus strand of JADLZN010008662.1, from coordinate 97,429 downwards.
CTAAAACCTGCACTCCATAAAACACAGTCCATCCTTTTGGAATTGACATCAAAACTTCAACACCCAAACTGTGACCAATTTCTGCAATTGAATTTTAAAACATCTTCAAAACCATCACTTAAAAAAACAGCAAAAACCATTGGGGGGAAACACAGGTGGTCTTAAAAGTAACTACCAAACGTCAATTGTTGTTAAAGGATTTAACATGTGTAGCTCTACTGGGTAAAATTGGGAAACACTGATATTTGTCTGGTGTGTTTGTTTATATACACAGTAAAATATACTATATTATTCTAAATCACCCTTATGTGTATTTGCACTAAACTGGCTAATGCATGCTTCATAGACTCATATAAAATATGCATCAAATCTAAATTAATTATAATTATGTCTAAAAAATTTAAACTTATAATTCTCTCATTATAATCCTGACGCTCTGTTCTTGGGTCCTGTTGATCACCGTCAAGGTTGAGTTTACAGTGATGACTGGCTGACTGTACATTTTCCCTTACCTAATGACAGTAAGCAGAGTTTTGTACAGTATATATAGTACAGTATACAGTACAGTTTTGTAGTGATTACACAAAACACCCACACCACACACACAAAAAAACCCCCCCCCACCCCCCCCCCCCCCCCACAAACACACAAACTTTTTTACCCAGACATATTTCTTTAAAATAAAGGCTTAAAAAAAATAAAAAAAATATTTAAGTCTACAATGGGAGCCAGAGGTGTTTGGTCTTGGGGAATTTAAAAAAAAACCATGGGGGTTTTTTGTTTGTGAAAAAATTCTTTTGGCCATGGGAAGGGTTTTTTGTAAATTTTTGTAACCCCTTGGTTTTTCATTTTTTATATTTTGGGAATTAGGGACTGTAATTTTTTTTTTACGTTGGTCTAAATTTTTCTCAGGTTTTCCAAAAAAAAAAAAATTTTTTTGTATCGCCCCTCTAGTTTTTGAACAAACCACACCTTGTTTTAGCCAATCAAAGACTTATGAGGCACGTTCTGCCTGTCATGATTTTGCTCATTCACAGCAGACGGTCCATATATACGAAGCCAGAAGCTAAGTAAATTTCCTGCTGAGGTGTAACTACATGAAAGATTTATAACGTCCCCTTCTGTCTATAACATATGAGTTTCAACTGGTGTGATGACATTTCTAAAATTGACATCTTTTAATCTCATGAAGGAAAGACTTACAAATTAACAGATTTAAAAAAATGAAATGAAAGAATGGTTGAAATGAAAGAGAGCAGAGCAAAGAAAATAAAACACCCCAAGGCATTATTTATTATTCATTATTCATTGAATTTATGAAGCAGATCATCTGATCTTAGATCTGTGATCTCTGATTCTAAATGTGTTTATGATGATAACTTAGCAACTAAATAATATTTTTCATTATAGCCTTAAAAGTATTTAGACCTTCATTTTAGTAAAGTCAAATATACTGATTAATCTAAGAAGCCTCTTGTAAGGGGGGAAGGGGTTGGTTTGGGGGATTTTTTTTTGTATGGTGGTGGTTGTGTGTGTTGTGTGTGTGTTTTGATTTTGTTGTTTTTGTTTTACAAGGGGGATTTTTAATTGATTTTCAGCTCATTTTTATAATTGATAATTTTTTTATCCATTAAGAAAAAAAAAAAAAAAAACAACAAAAATTTTTTGTTTTTTTGATGTACAGTTAAAATGAGAGGAAAAAAAAAGAATTTTTTTTTTTTTTTTTTTTTTTTTTTTTTTTTTTTTTTTTTTTTAAAAAACTTTTAATAGGTGAGCATATGAACCATGTGATGCATTCTCTAGCAATGACCTACAAAACCGTTTAACATTCCCAAAACACCAGTGTCACATTCTCTGTTTGTGGTTTATAAAAACATGATGTGTTTTGATACTGATTGTATTAGATACTCTTCAAAGCATTAATTTCATGTGAGTTTTTGTAAAGCTTCTCTGGTATTTTGTATCACTGGGCTACTAGAAGAGCACAGTAATAGAGAGCTGAATCCGTCAGAGTTAAACTGTTGATAATGAGTTCAGTGGATGTCTGAGATGTAGTTGATTGAAACCCATCTGGTATATCTTTGTGCCTGTTCTGTGATCGAGCACCTTTATACAGTATATATTCTGGTTCTCTGTTTGGATATTGTCTGTACCAGTAAAGATAAATATCATTGCTGTTAGTTTCAAATGTGCAGCTCAGTGTCACAGACTCTCCTTCTTCTCTGATTATATTAGTATCTCCTTCACTTGGTCCAATTCTATCAGCAAATCCACCTGAAACGCCCCAAAACAGTTTTTTCCCCAGGGGGGGTGGGGGGGGGGGGAAAAAAAAAGTATGTGCATATTTTAAATACTGAGTATAATGAAGTTATTTGTCACTAAAAGTAATATTAGTTTAAATTAATTGATTCAAAAAATATAATTAATTGTGATAAAAAAAAAAACATATTTACCTGAAACTGTAATGAGCATTATGAGTAGCATCTGCTTCTCCTCCATCTTAACTGAAATCCACTTTAAAGATCAGATTTTAATTGTCTAATACTTGATTTACATAAATATAATTGATTTATTAGATTATCATTATTAACTTACCGGGGGGGGTGAAAAACAATGTGTTGTAGTTTCCCACAAAATTAATTTGATTGGGGAAATTGTGGCCCCCCTTTACAAAAAAAAAATTTGGGAATTACCAAAATATAAAAGAGTAACTGAGTTTGAGTTCTGGTTTTGTGTTATTGGAAAAAAAATTTTTAAAATTTGTTGGGGCTGTGGGTTAGTGAGATATGAAACACGTTCTGTGCCTTCAAATGTGTTTCTTATAGACATCAGGTGCTTGTTTAGTGTGAATAAAACAGCTTGTGAAATAATGTTGCCCCCTTCTGTTGGAGCTCAGAACAGCATGTTTTGTGCAGTTGCTTTACCCGGTGCTTTAAAATGTGCCGTCTAAAATGGTAAATGTTTTTGAATTAATTTTATTGACAATTAGTTTTAATTACAATCATTGTTTGGCTCACACATGTTATGCATATAACACGTTTTATGTCCTCATAAAAGTAATAATCTGTCTTCCACTTTCAGCCACAGAATATTTTCACAGTATGAGAGTTTCTTAAGGATCTACTAATATAAGAACTTTATAATAAATATCTGTGTGATTTAAAAAAAAAACATAAACCTCATCCTCATCTCTCACGTTCAGTTTTATTTAAAGAGCTTTTTGTACAGCATGCAGTGGATTTCCTTTCACTGTGGGCTCCAAAGCACAGTAGTAGAGAGCGGAGTCAGTGACAGCAGCAGAGGAGATCTTCAGATCCACATTACTGTTGTCTTTATTGTGATAGATTGAGACTCCAGCAACTGGAGGATCAGCTTTAGTAACTGTCCCATAGGACTCTAGGATGAGGAACTTTGGTGGTGAACCTGAGTATTGACGATACCAGTGAAGACTTCGAACAGAACCAGTGTAGCTACAAGAGAGTGTCACACTGTTACCCTCAACAGCAAACTGCAAAGCACTGTATGGTGTGATGACCTCTGCCGCTCTGGAACCTGCATTTAAAGTGTACATTTTAAGTTTAAAGAACAAAAAGAAGACAAGGATTAAAATATAACTCATCTTCAATGGTGCATTTCAATTCAAGCAAAAAACAAAAAAAAAAAAAATTTTTTTTTTTAAAAAAAAAAAATTGGTATTATGCTTAATAAGCAACATGTTTGTTAGTTTACGCTGGTAACTAAAAAAAAAAAAAAAACAAAACAAAACATGTTGGAAGGACAGGTTCTTTTTTCCCAGTTAAGAAGGGAATCCTAATTATTAATTATAAATAAAAAACAACAATAATAAGGTTTTTATCCTAAAAATGTTTTTCATTCACTTTTTTAAGGGAAATGTTTGTCCATATATTAACCTAATTTTCAGTAAAATAACCATACTGGAAAGTGGGATTGGATTGGATCGTAAATATAATACATGGATAAAAAACATTTGGGCAAATAATCAGTGGAAAAACCGCAAGTACAGGAACATCAGGATGGATCTAAAGCGCTTGTTGCAAAATGCTGGGACAGTTACTATGTACAAAAATTTTCAATCTGTGCTAAACTCATCCTACTTCAGTGGACAACCATCCAGCCCCTAATCATCTCACACAATTATACATTATGAAAATGTTATGAAACCACAATTCCCAACCATTAATTGGAAAATAAAAATAAAATACATTTAATAAAAAAAAAACAAAAAAAAAAAAAAAAAAAATTTTTTTTAAAAGGGGGGGGGTGGGGATTTTTTTTTTTTTTGTTTATAGATTAAGCTCGATAAAAAAATGGGACAACGCTACCCAAAACTATTGTCAGGTTTGACATGGGGCAGTGCTTTTTGGGGGGATACTATTTTAATATAAACATGCATGTTTAGGGCAGGGAAAAATGGGGGTTCGGTAAAACTAATATCAAAGGAATTTGCAGAAAGAAAGACGAACACTTCATGTTTGACTTAAAGTTTAAACTGAAAAAAGGGACTATTTAATACATTTTTTTATTTACGTTGGTGTAAAATAAAAAACATGAAAATAAATTATAAATAAAATGTCAGTTAAGGAAAAAATATCTGTATGCTTTTATACTTTTTTGAAATGAAGTTTTTTTGCACAGTGTGTATGTAGTTTGGTTTTCATGTCAACTGTGGGGGCTCTGCAGAAGGAGGCACAAAAAAAAAAAAAAAAGGGGGGGGGGTTTTTTTTTTTTTTTTTGACAGGAGCAGAGTGTCTGAACAACCTTTAGGCAGAGGGGAGATTGATTCCAGATACACCCATGGGGGCCCCCTTTTTTTTTTTTTTCCCTTTTTTTTTTTTTTTTTTTTTTTTTTTTTTTTTTTTTTTCTGTATTGATGGGGTATTTCCCGGGGGGAAACGGGTGGAAATAGCCTGGAGGTTGTAAAACCCTGGAATCTCCCAGTATGGGAACAAACTGTTGGGGGTGGATCTGGGATTGGGGCCGATTTAGACCAGTGAAGAAACACCGCGAAAGCAGGAACCGCTGGAGTTACAGGGAAGGTGTTCCCCACTTTTGGGTCCACCCTTACAAGAAAGGCAAAAATTTCTCTTGTCCAAACCCCCCCTTTTTTTTTTTTTTTTGTTTTTTTTTGTTTTGGGGGGGGGGGGGGGGGTGGAGTGGGCCTTCTGAGGGGGGGGGGCCTCTTGGGAACTGCACAAAAATGGAAAAAATGGGGGGGAAAAAACAGTGGTTTTGTTAATTTAATGTAGTTATCACACACTCGCTGGGGGAATAATGATTTTTTTTTTTTTTTTTTTTGTTTTTGGGTGGGATTTTCACTTTTTATAAACATAATGATACTTCAGTTGAAGGACAGCAGGTTAGAATATAGATCAACATATTCACTCTGTTCACACTGGTAAGAACAAACTAAAAACAGAGCAGCTGCTCCACACAGTGTTGAGTGATGTTCATCTTTACTCAGCTGTATGCTGTATAGTGTCTGTGCTAAACTCCTCCTCCCTGTCCTGTCAATGTCCTGAATTACAATGCACCAAAGATTAAAAGAGCATTCATAACTGTTTAAAATATATGTTATATCTTTAAATTCTTTGTTTTTTATATCAATATTGTATTACCCTTTTGCTCAAATATGTGAGCTCCTATAATTTTTAATGAGACTTCTTATACAGCATAATATGAGAAAAGAGATAACCTAACAAACAAGCTAACATGAGAAAAAAAAAAATAGTGCCATACGTGCTAAAAGTTGTGATTCCCCACCCCCACCCCCCCACAGCCATTATGTAACCCTTTTTACCTCCCAAATTCACAGCTGTTACCACATTCCCTGTTTGTTTTTTACAAAAATGTTATGTTTTTTGATACTGATTGATTAAAGACTCTTCAAAGCATTAATTTTGTGTGAATTTTTGTAAAGCTTCTCTGGTATTTTGCATCATTGGGCTCCTACTCTTAGTGCACAATAATACAGAGCTGAATCTGCCAGAGCTGCTTTTACAATAGCAAGTTCAGTGGATGACTGGGATGTAGTTGATTGAAACCCATCTGGTATATCCTTATAAAAAAACACTAAAACAACAAAAAAACTTGCTTCAATGAATTTTCGAGCGGGGCGGGCCTTTATGTTTTACAGTAATATATTAGGTTTCTATGTTTTGGCTCGTTGTTCTTTTTCGGTGTACCAGTAAAGATAAATATCATTGCTGTTAGTTTCATATGTGCAGCTCAGTGTCACAAACTCTCCTTCTTCTCTGATTATATTAGTGTCTCCTTCTCTTGGTTCAGTTGTATTAGTAAATGAACCTGAAATGAAATACATAATATTAAATATATCTTGATCTAATACAGAATAAGTGTAAGTTGTGAGTCACTGTAGTTCTGAATAAAATACAGTATTTACCTGAAACTGTGAGAAGTATCATGGGTAGCATTTGTTTCTCCTCCATTTCTTCCAAGTTAGCTTTAAATCTTTTAAAAAGAAAAAAATAATCAAAATTATAGATTTTAATGATGTTTATTTATTATTAAACTGCTTTATTGAAGAGTTGTAAGTAATAAATTCTGCTGAATGTGGCTTCATTAAATGAATAAATATGTGAGAGTAGCTAATGGGTGACTGAATACACTGGTACAAGTGAAGCTTTATTGTGTACTAATAATGTGGGTGTGGTCAGAGAAACTTAAACATGATCTGTGAGCTTCGGTATATCACTAATCATTTACCCTTACCATCTAACTGCATTTCAAATAGATCTATCTATATGTCTAATGGATTTGCTTTATCATAATTACACAGAGCACGTAAAAATATATATTTTTACCAGGGTATTACTTTAATAATCATTACTCAACACTCCATTCAGTGTTTAAAATGAAATGTTGATAGCACTTCTTAATCATCAAGGGTGAGCATCAGGGAAATGCTTGTGAATCATGACATGAGATTATGTTGCCCCCTTCTGTTGGAGTTTAGAAAAAACAAGGCATGTTATTTTTGAAAGACAATTTTGTAAATGTTTTTATGGTTTGATGGTAATAAATGTTTTTTTGGACCCCCTTTTACCCCATTTTTGTGTTCTTTCTTTGATTTTGAGGTTATTAAAAAAAAAAAAAAAAAAAAAAGGTGGGGGGCTTTATTTTCAGGATTTGTGCTACATATTTCTATAGGTGTCTTACCAAGAACAACAATACCCTTACATGATTATATCAAAAATGAGAAATGTTTTTTGCAAGTTACACATTTTTCTTTTTATTGATTTTTTTAGTAACAAAACCAAATGTCTGCAAGAAAGTTTCGGATGATAATATTAAACCTAGGATGTTAACTTGAATGTCAGGTTTTTGTTACAGTGCGTTGTGTTTCTGTCACTTGGGCTCCAGGCCACAGTGTAAACACAGCAGGTCTGTCACTTTAGGCAGAGGAGATCTCCAGATACCACTGGGTTTTTCTTTTCATTCACTTTTTACCAGAGAATCGAGGACGGTTTTACAATTTTGGGGACTTTTGTGATTGGAAAAAAAAATCTTTTTCCCCCTGGGTTCCTTATTGTTAGGTATTAAATTCAAAAAAAGGGTATTCCGGAAAGAAGGGCGGAGTTTGGGGGGATTATTGGGCGGAAAAACCCATTTGCCCAGGGGGGGTGGGGGGGGAACTAAACTTTTGATGGAAAAGGGCGTTTGTTAAAGGAAAAGGAAAGTTAAATAATTTTGGGTTTTTTTTTTTTCCCCATCTGTTCACCCAAAAAAACAAACCTTTCAGGATGGACTGGGTGTTGATGGGGGAAACTTTTCCCCCAAAGGGCTGGGGGGGAACAATTCTGTTAAAAAAGTTTTTTAAAAAAGGATTTTTCCATATTTTAAAAAAATCCAATTTGTCATTGGAAAAAAAAATACCAAAAAAAAGCCAAGAAACAAAAAACCCAAAAAAAAAAACAAAAAGGGAAAAAAAAAGACAAATACAAATTACAAAATTAGGGGGCAGGTAATTAAAAAAAAAATCTGGGGAAAAAAAATAATATTAAAAATTAAAAAACAATGTAAAGAACAAAAAAAAATTTTAAAAAAAAAATTAAAAAAAAAAAAACATTCTTTACCATTTTTGCGTTTGTTTTTTTTGTTTGGGGGGGGCAAAGGAGGGTAAAACAGAAAAAAAAAACAAAAAAAAAAAAAAAAGGTGTTAAAAAAAGAAAGAGGAGCACCATTTTGCCAGTGGATTATTCATCTGCTGCACAGAATGTTAGACAGCAAACCCTCACTGTGTAGCAGAGGCTGTCTGCAGATAGCACCTCCCCTAAATCCTGCACTCCTGCACTTAAACACAGTCATCCTTTTGAATCTTTTACAGCAAACTTCAACACCAAACTGTGACAATCCCTGCACTTGAATTTACATACTACTGAATACTCACTAGATAAAATAAATAAAATGTTAAATAAAATATTTAATCTCTCTAAAGAAAAAAAACCTCAACCATCACTTAACATAATATATGGTGTCTAACAATACTGTACTACAACAGTCAGTTGTATGTTTCAAGAACATTTTAACATGTCTGCCTCTGCTGGTACAACTTGGAAACACAAACATTGGTCTGGTGTGTTTGTCTAGTAAAACATATAATCTTTATTCTAAATCACCCTTATTTTATATTTGCACTAAATTGGCTAATGAAATGTTTGCATGCTTCCTAGACTCATAAAATATCCATAAAATCTGAATAAATTTGCTTTCCCTAAATAAGAATGATCATATTAACGTTACTGTCCACAAAACAAGCTGTACAGTAACTTGCTCCTAGCCTATTTGAATGCTCATTGAGGTCGTATCTGAAACCAAGGGAGTGAATATAATTTTTTATGATTATCATAAAATAATCTTGACACTCTATCCTTTGGTTTTGTTGATCAGGGACAATTTTGCAGTAATGACTGGCTGGAAGCAATTATTAACTGTTTCATGAGTATTAACTGGAGAATGCAAAATGTTTGCTATATCTTATCTGTCAAGAACAGCTTACAAAGCCAACCACCCTAAAAGGAAAATAGGAGGATTATAAAGAGCAAAAAGCGACAGGTCTCAAAGCAAGACAAGAGTGGACATCGGTAAAGCTTTCCATCGCTACAGGAGACTTCAAAGCGCTTGGAAACAGATGCAGATCTTTCTTTTTTCGGCTTGACAGGTAAATGCCTTGCTTTGTTAAGGTTAAGCCACAGCGGCGGGTAGTTGGCAATGGGCGGGTTCTTTTTTCTCCACTGTTTATTTTTGTTAACTATTATTTTTTAAAAAAAAATGTAAAAAACCCCCCCCACGTAAACCAAAAAAACAATTAGGAAGGCCCCCAACTTCTTGGAATGACTGATATAGGTACTTAAATTTGTATACAGCGGGTAAGATAAGTATTGAACACGTCACCATTTTCTCAGTAAATATATTCCTAAAAGTGCTTTTGACATGAACTTTTCACCAGATGTCGGTAACAACCCAAGTAATCCATACATACAAATAAAACAAAACAAATAATTTCAGAAATTAAGTTACATGTTATAAAATGGAATGACACAGGCGAAAAGTATTGAACTACTGAAATGTATTTAATACTTTGTTCAAATGCCTTTGTTGGTCATGACAGCTTCAAGACGCCTCCCGAATGGAGAAACTTGTGGAATGCATCGCTCAGGTGTGATTTTGGCCCATTCTCCCACACAAACAGTCTTCAAATCTTGAAGGTTCCATGGGCCTCTTCTATGAACTCTGATCTTTTGTTCTTATTTTCTATTGGATTCAAGTCAGGTTATTGGCTGGGCCATTCTAGCAGCTTTAATTTCTTCTCTTTTCTTTTCATCTGCTGCACTGGATTTTCAGGATTGTTTAATTAGGCTATGACTTTTTAAGCTCATGTCAGCGTGTATGATTTGACTAGCGTTATAAGCTCAAGTAGGTTTTTGTTCAAGCTCTGTATATCCTGTTGTCACTGTGGGCTGCAGAGCACAGTAGTACAGAGCAGAGTCAGACACACGTGGATTTTGAATTGTCAGAGGAACTGATTTTGAAGTAGAATCATGTCTGGAGCGAAATCGTCCCTTGAACTCAGTGGCTTCATCTCCATCTCCAAATTTATGTCTCCGTAGAATATATTTTGGAGAGTCATAACTGTTTTGTCTGTACCAGAGTAGAGTAGGGTTTGAGCTTGTAGTATTGTATTTACAATCCAAAGTTACTGAATCCTCCTCTTCATATGCTGATTGGAAACTTTTAGGCTGTTTAACAGAGTCTTGTCCTCTGCATTCTGTGAGGAGAGTAAATTATTTTAGTAAATTTGTTTATAAATCAAGATGAAACTGACAGGTAGGAGAAAATACAGGCATAAAATATAGTACATTACCCATGCAAGTTGCAAACAGGATTAAAAGAGTTTCCACACAGCTTCTCATTGTATTCATGATATAGAAGACACCCAAAAAGTATACAATGTCCTCTTGAATCTAACTGGAACTTGCTGAGATGCTCAAACTCCATGTGAAGTCCTGACTGTAAGAATGGAGCTGTATATATTTGTTAAAACATCTCCCCCAAGTGGAAGAAAGCAGACACACATCTGTCTAATGTCAGGTTTTATTTGGAAACTAGTACACCTCAATTAAATGCAGTGAGCACTAAGTGTTTGTGTATTCTCACAAGTTCTAGCTTATGAAATAATGTACACTTTGTATTATGTACAATATTACTTACATACTGTTTACAGACTTACATACTGAACAGAAGCTTTGCAACCTATAAACAGCGTATTTTAAGGACCTGTTAATAAATAGAATAAAATAAGAATGCAAATATGCATAGACCTGTTATCCCAACTTGTTTTTTACCATCATGGAATGTCTTGACACTCAAACTATAATCACAAATAAATAGGGAGTCAAAATGAGTTAACTCTTTTTCTATCTATAGAAAGAAGGTGATAAATATTTCAGTATATCTGTTTTGCAATTGAGGATCGCTGTGGTTTTTGTATGAAGTCAGAGGATTTCCTTTCACTGTGGGCCTCACAGCACAGTAGTACAGAGCAGAATATGCCACTGCAGCAGGGAAGATCTCCAGCTCCATGCGTTTTGTGTCTTTTCTGTTGAACATTGTTATCCCAGGAACCTGAGGAGTAGCATGTGTTATGAATCCAGACGATTCCATTATGAGGAACTGAGGTGCTGATCCAGGGATTTGACAGTACCAATATAAATCGTAAACCGTGCCTGTGTAGCTACAAGATAGTGTAACCTTTTCATCTGCTTTAGCAATTACTGTATCATTGTTTTAAAATCAGTTCCTCTGATTTTGTTTTAAAATCATAATTCTGAATTGCATACACGGAAACCACTTTAAGGTGATAATTAGTGGAAATCTTACCTATTAGGAGAGATTCTATTAATAGGACTACTGCAAATGTTGACATGATGCTTTGCCAGTCAGGAAAAAAAGTACAGGTTTACTGAAACAAGAAGATCCTTGTCTCAATGTTGGAGAGCTCCTCTTTACTCCTCCTCCTTTAAGCATGTAAGTCTTATGTGACAGTTATTACTCTAGAGTGCCATTCATTTCACATTTCACAAGGGAGTATAAGGAAATACAACTAGTTTGTAAAATAGTTTTTGCATCTATATCTCTGTTTATTTTGACTGGCTTTAAAATGTGAAAGTACATTGCAGATAGTTGAATGGGTTGTAGTGTATTAATCAAATGTTGTATAAGGAAAGTAGTGCTGAATGAAGCACATACATACTGCCTTTAAAACCAGCAAGATTTTAATCGTTTTTTTGTGGATTAATTGACATGTAAGATATGTTGCATATCACGGTGTCATGTTTTTGTGCATTGCTTGGAGGTGTTTCAGTCACTGTGGGCTGCACACAGCAGAGTCAGACACATGCAGATTCTTGATTGTTAGTGGAACTGAATTTGAGTCCAATCGGGCATCAAATCTCTCTTCAAATTCAGAACTGTTGCTTGATCCAAATTTGTTTCTCATCAACACATACGCAGGGCCATTAGAGCGTTGAATGTACCAGTAAAGGTATGGAGTTAGTTGAAGTGTTTTAAATTCACAGTTAATTGTGACCTGCTGTCCTTCAGCGCCAGCTATATTCTCATTTGGCTGATTGACAGTGTCCTCGCCAAAGCATCCTGTTAAGGCATAATAACATAATGCATTTAAAATAAGCATGTTATCAGTGACTTTTAAATTGAAATACAACAAACAGGAAAGTTCTCCTTATATATCTGTGATTTCTTACCATACTTAAGGACAACCATGAATACAATGCATGCCCAGTAAGCCATCGTCGCTTAATAGTGACAAAGACAAAAAAGACACTGATGAAGGGGAAAAAGTGTTCTGTGACTGAATGAAAGCTTTGTTTTTTTTCCTAGTAACTCTGCAATTTGAGTGGTTCTTTTGAGGTCATATCATGGCACAGTAATGTGTTTATATTGCCATCTTCAGGATGAATGTGTTATCGTGCTTGACTTGCTATTTACAGGAATGATCCAGCCAAAAATTTAAATTGTGTTCATGTTGTTCCAAACCTGTATAAGTATCTTTATGTTGAACATAAAAAGATATTTTGAAGAATGTTGATAACCAAACAGCTTTAGTTCCTATGAATCCCATTGTATTTTGTCCACATGGAAGGCTAATGCGAACTGTTTAGCTACCAACATGCTTCAAAATATCTTATTTTGTGGTCAGCAGAGGAAAGAAAGTCATTGAGGTTTGGAATGATATGCGGGTGAGTATTGTTTTAAATTTTTGTTTTAAGTGTTATATTCTAAATCAGCAATGCTTTCTATTGTATTATGTAGGTTCTGGTGCTGTTTGGTCATTTTTGATTGAACTATTTTACATGTAGTGTAAAGACTAATTTTTCCTTCATCAGAATGGTCTTGGCACTTGTTTTGTGAACACAAAAAATCATGAACATGATTTGAAAGGATTAAATGGTCCTGAAAAAAATAGTCACACTCAGAAATGACCACATTGGAAACAAATGGGAAATTAATTTTATGTAGTGCAAATGTTTGATCCTTCACCCAAACAAAATCTTATTGAAAGCTTATTTTTTTGACATGTCAACCTCAAATTTGGAACATGAGTTGTTTAAATTTACATTTTTGTTTATATTTTCACACAGTTTTAGTGTACCCAGACATGTTTGGAACAACGATTTTTATGTCACAGCATACGCTGACCAGTGTCTTCTTTAAAACGAGACCAAACTTTAGTCTGTGCTCCAAAGCATTCAAGATTTTTGACAGTTTAAGTTGGAAATGTAATTTTCAGGTCTATGCTCAAAATGTGGTTAACAGATAATAAATGAATCATAACTATTCAATAAATGTAAGAACATAAAAACATTACTGAACTAAAATATAGTACATTCATTAAATGAATACAAAAAAGTCAATTTTGACCACAGCACCATGGATTAAAATTTTGCTCAAAGGGTTCCTATTAAAAACAGAACTGGGCCAACAGAATTCATATTGTCGTGTCTTGCTTTGATACATCTATTACTTTATGGTTTCATTATGCTAACCTATGTACCTATTTAGGTACTACATTTGTGTGTAATTTTTGAAGTTGTGTTTTTGTATGAGTGTTGAGTGTGTTTCAGTCACAGTGGGCCTCAGAGCACAGAAGTACACAGCAGAGTCAGACACACGCACATCCTGGATTGTCAGTGGAACTGATGTTGAAGATGTTTGTAATGTTGCATTAAATCTCTCCTTAAAGTCTTCATCCTCATCGCTTGATCCAGCATATCTCTTCAGCATATATTTTGGTGCTTGATTTGCTTTGTATTGGTACCAGTAAAGCGTTGGGAAAGCGTTGGTTTTGTATGTGCAGTCAATAGTCACAGTTTCACCTGCAGTAGCAGTTTGAACTTTTGTTGGCTGAGTAACACTATCCTCTCCTCGGCATTCTGAAAATCAATACAAAATATCTCAAAATTATTAAGTAGCCTAAAACTAAAGTCATGACAGAGAAAATATGGGTTATAGAAGAACTGATTACATACCAAAAGAAAATGAAAAAAGAATGAGTAAAAATGTAATCCAAGTAGACATTCTGTAACTGTTGCTGAGCTGTAATTTTTTAATTGTCATCAAAAAAAGCAAAGAAGTATTTTTATGTACTGTGCAAAGTGACTTTTGTAGCTTTGAACAAAGGTGAGCTCCACCCTCTGGGAAGATGAGTCTAACCAAACAGTTGACGGGGAGTAAACAATGACAGAATTTTCATTTTTTGGGGGCAGTTCTATAAAACATAATTCAGTGCATCATGTTTCAGTATAGATATTAGCAAATGCAAGTGTACATGGTGTTATAGTGATGAGTGACTGAATGATCTTCAGCTAATGAAGCAGTGAATAAAACAGCATTGTTTATGAAAATAGAGAGGGGATTTTTGTCAAAGAGGAGCTCAAGAGCTCTTCAAAATAATAACTGGAGCAAGTGCTTGTCGCCCTCTTCTGCACTGCACAAGTTATTACAAGGTGACAATAAAATTGGTGTTATGCGTTGAAAAACTGTAAATAAATTGTACAAATTTTAAATTAGAATATAAAAATAATATATGTGCAGAATCTGATATGGTAGGGGAATATCAAACCTGTATAATATATAATTAATTATAAATATTTATTTTTTAGGTTAATAACGAGTAGTGGAATTAACGAGTCACAGTGTTCATAGAAATAAAATAAAAAATATAGCAGATAGGCCTATATAGGAAATATAATCAGTGTAACTCAGCACCATGAGTTGTTGTATGAGTGTTGAGTGTGTTTCAGTCACTGTGGGCCTCAGAGCACAGTAGTACACAGCAGAGTCAGACACACGCACATCCTGGATCATCAGAGGAACTGATTTTGAAGTTTTGTCGTGATTTGCGTTAAATCTCTCTTCAAAGTCTTTTTCATTTTGTACAGTTTTAGCAAATATCATCATCATGTATTTGGGGATTCCGTTCGTCTTTTGTTGGTACCAGAAAAGATACGGGGATGGATCACTGGTTTCATATGTACAATTAATCGTTACAGATCTGCCTTCAACAGCAGTTTGAACTCTTGTATTCTGGTCAACACTCTCCAGAGAATCACATCCTGGAACAGAATTTAAAGCATAACCAATTCATATTCTGCATGTTATAATATGGCAAATAGAAGGCAAATAAAGGGTCCTACTCACCCCAGAAATATGTAATAAAGATGATAAAATGTCTTTCCCAGTGAGTCATTATAATAACTGTACCGTGTAACTGAGAGGAATGAACTGTTTAAATCCACTGGAGAGCACAGTTGTTTCAGTTTGTCTTTGATGAGTCTGCTTTTAATATAATGGTACTGTATATACAGTGGCTGGGAGGAGCTTGTTCTGTTGAATCAGCACATGGAGTGTTTGTTCTCTTCCTTACAAATGGGCGATTTCTTGTTCTTTTTTCTCTTTATTTACACACATTTATAACTCTTGGATTTAAAAAATATATATATTTTATTGTCTTAATAATCAGTACCTGTGATGTTTGATGTTTGATATGATATATGACACTACAGTTAGCCTTTATAACAGAACGCATTTTTGTCTTCTATTACAGTTTTTCTCAATCGATTTGACATATCTCTAAACTCAGGTCACTGTTCTCAAAACAGATAACACTTTGTAATTGTCCTAAACAGACTGTACGTTTTCATTCATTTCATACAAATTACAAATCATGCAAATCATTTTCTCAAAACAATGTGCTCAAAATGTTTTCACAAAGTTAATACAAACAACCAATACTTTAAAATATCTGAAAGAAGGTTTTACACAAATCACAAAAATTTATGTACCATTTGTCCAAACACAACAAACAAAACTCTGTAATTTGTCATTCGATCAAATGAACATAGTATATATTCGATTGGCCCTAAACTGAGAGAGAACTGAGAGAGGAAGAAGGTGCAGATGAATTTCAGGTGAAATCAGAATTACCCTAATTTACCATGTAAAAAATCATGGCCTCTCCTTTAGAGGGGAGTTACTATTTCAAAACACTTATAAAGTGTTGTACTATGATTGTTCATAGTACAGATGTTTAGTCCTCCTGGGACAACTTCTGTTATTTACTGTAAATATCCCAAAAAAAATCAGAATTTAAGTTTGAAATCATTCAGGTGGACAATCAAGATTATTTTGAATGGAACAGAAGCATTGTTGACATGGTGGTCCAGAACAACACCACCAGCCACAAAGGAAGAGGCCTGTGGAGATGTTGAGACAGGAGCTTTTCAAGCATGGATTCAACCTTCTAACATTTTTTCTTCTATGATAAAATGCAATGAAATTCTCTTCCAGATGTAAATGAAAGGCAAGATCAATAATTCATGTATACAGCAAACACACACGTGTGTATAGTGGTGACCAAAATGATTAGAATACTAGTATTTTCACCAGCTAAAAAAGTCATTTATATATGATCTGTAGTTATCAGAAAAGTTTGTTTGCAAAAGTTCTTGCTGCTAAAGGTGGCACAAACAGATTTTAAGTTTAAAGGGGCAATTAGTTTTTTTCTCATGGGTGATAGCAGGTGTTGGAACAATTTTTATTCGTTTAGATATACACAATATATGTAAAACAAAACTCCCTGTTGAAGAATTGAAGTCAACATGTATTTTCATTAGCATATTTGTGCATCTACAGCTGAATGTGTTTTATAATCAATAGAGAACCCACCTATAGATTTGATGTTAATATTTACTTATGATTATAAATGCATTACTAGAAAAAAATTGCAGTGCTTCATTTTGCAGTAAAGTTGAACTGTTTGATTAAGATAATTTTGTGTTTGGATGGCTGTGGAACTGATGTTGAAGAGGTTTGTAGATTTGCATTAAATCTCTCCTTAAAGTCTTCATCCTCATCGCTTGATCCAGCATATCTCTTCAGCATATATTTTGGTGCTTGATTTGCTTTGTATAGGTACCAGTAAAGCATTGGGAAAGCGTTGGTTTTGTATGTGCAGTCAATAGTCACAGTTTCACCTGCAGTAGCAGTTTGAACTTTTGTTGGCTGAGTAACACTATCCTCTCCTCGGCATTCTGAAAATCAATACAAAATATCTCAAAAGTCATGACAGAGAGAATATGGGTTATAGAAGAACTGATTACATACCTAAAGAAAATGAAAAAAGAATGAGTAAAAATGTGATCCAAGTAGACATTCTGTAACTGTTGCTGCGCAAAAAAAGCAAAGAAGTCTTTTTATGTACTGTGCAAAATGACACTGAGTTTTTGTGAATATTCACTACTCTTACTTTAAATGTTGCCTTGAAAGCAAAGTGTTCCGCTGGTATTGTTTTGTGGGTGTGGTTTGTGCCATTAAAGCCCATCCCATATTTTGTGTTTTTTAGTATTTTTCATATATATATTTAGATTTATAAATATATTTTGAATTAGTGTTTATCTTTATGTCTCGTTTTCGTTTCTCAATTTCAGATGTGCTTTTGTAATTTTTATTAGATTTTAGGTTTTTATAATATCTCTATTTAGATTTATTTTATTTCTGTATAAATAAATTTAAAATCTGTATAAAGGTATACATTTTTACATATTAGTCTTAATTATTAATTACTTTGATCCTCTCTCACTCCCATTAAATAAGCAGGTGTTACCATATTGTGGTGTATTTATTCTGTGTGGGTTATATGAGAGATAAATGTGGTGTAGAGACATTTGATTACTATTGTTCAACTTTGTGTGAGTTTTTGTAAAGCCTCTCAGGCATTTTGTATCACTGGGCTGCTACTCTTAGAGCACAGTAATAGAGAGCTGAATCTGACAGAGTTACACCAATAATAGTGAGTTCAGTGGATGTTTCTGATGTAGTCGACTGAAAACGAGGGTCTGGTATATCCTCACTTCCGCTGTATGATTGAGCACCTTTCCACAGTAAATACTGAGGTTCTGTGTCGGGATACTGTTTGTACCAGTAAAGCAAAACATCATTGCTGATTGTACTGTATGAGCAGCTCAGTGTCACAGACTCTCCTTCTTTATTGATTATAGCATCCTTGTTTTTTGGTCCAATGCTGTCAGGAAATACTCCTGAATATAAATTTGAGAAACACAACAGTACATCTGAAACCCAGCCCATTTAAAAATTTGATGTAATGTAATTTCAAAAACGATGTAATTTCATAGTTTGATATTTACTCTGTATTGCTTACTGTTACTTAAAAAATGTGAAAATGAAAATTTTATTTGACTCTACCTGATACTGTAATGACAATTAGTAGTAGATATCTCTCCATGTTTATGCTTTTGATCAGATCTGTTCTGAGGATTTTTTTTTTTCAGCGTTACTGTTTTACTCAGGATTAATTACTATATGTAGAGAGTTGGTCTGTTGTTTATTACTAATGTGGGTGTGGCTAATGACATCAGGTCCAACCACTCCTCCCTCTTCCTTGTATATGTTTCTTTTGATTTTGTATGAGAGAGAGGCTTCCTGTTAACACTGTGGGCCTCAAAGCGCAGTAGTACACAGCAGAGTCAGACACACACAGTCTCTGGATTATCAGTGGAACTGATTTTGATGGTTTCACCTCAGAGTAAAATCTCTCCTGGAACTCTGTTCCATTACTTCCTCCTCCGTATGAATTCCTTTGTAACACAAGTTTAGGAGATTCTTCTGTTCTCTGTATGTACCAGAAAAGCTCTTGTGATGGTGAGGTTGTAGAGTATTTACAGTCCAATGTTACTGATTCTCCCTCAAATTTAGTAACATGTTTAAATGGCTGATCAACTGTGTCATCTGACTGACATCCTGTTAATACACAAGAGTAATTCTGTGACACACAGCATTATAATGTAGAAATAAAACCAAACATTCAAGAGTAATATATACCAAACATACCAAGAACAACTAATCCCAATATTATTAATGTCTCCATCAGCCATAGTTTCATTGTTTGTTCTTCAAGATGATAAAGTGGTACCCAAAGAACAGACAAATCAATCAGTGAAAGCAAAGTAACTGAGAAAAGAGAGAGATTCAGAGCAATCATTACTGTATATAAGCAAGGGAGGAGCTCATAACACGTTCATGTCAGAGCTCATGTCAGATACTCACTGTAACAACATCAGTCTAGACGTGTATCCCTCTCCTGGTTCTTTATAGAATTACAGAAGTTGAATTTATTTTCATGGATTATGAAATTATCATTTATTTATAGGTAAATTTGTACTTTTGTTATATTACAAAGATCAATGATGCATTAGTATACATAATGTTATATATTATATATTATATTATGGCATTTTGAAGTGCATTCCTTTTCATGTTGGTGAGCTGTTTGGTGAGGTGCAGTGAGGACTTAAATCTCACTTTACATTGTGCAATTGATGATTTTT
The DNA here is from genome assembly GCA_018155175.1 of Sinocyclocheilus anophthalmus. Classification (NCBI taxonomy): domain Eukaryota; kingdom Metazoa; phylum Chordata; class Actinopteri; order Cypriniformes; family Cyprinidae; genus Sinocyclocheilus; species Sinocyclocheilus anophthalmus. Next base: position 77,966 of record JADLZN010008662.1, on the reverse strand, counting down.
TGAAGCTGAAGAAAACACTTTCAGTTTTTCTATTTTAGAATGTTGTGTTACTTGTTTCTTTATGAAATTAGAAATTTCTAAATGAAAATTGCTTATACAGAATTGTTTTTCAGTGTAGCTGTTAAATCTTTCTGGTAAAGCTTGTGCATCACAGATATTAAGATTAAGTGTAATTTGTGATTAAAATGTAAAGATATTAGTGATTAAAATGTAAAATAATATAAATAATTTTTATTTTGAGGCTGAATTATAGAACAGCTCAGTGCTGATGAGATCTTGATTTTCCTACACTGCCTACCAACCATAACTGATTGACATGATGATCATTGACAATGATGATTATTAAATTCAGTTTATAAGAGTGATTCTCAACAAAGTTCTTAAAGCAAATATGATTTGTAGGTAAACATTCTCGTCCATTAAAAAAAAAGAAGTCTCAAACCTGAAGATATGTTCATAAGTTCTTCTAATTTGATGACATACTCTGTCCTCTCCACTCTCACATATTTCAGAATTGTTCAGCATCTGTTACCCCATTCTGTAATTTACAGTCGCAATGGATACAAAAGTTCATATGCCAGTGGGTATGATTTAATATTTGATTTACTGGTCGTTTTCAAAGCAATAACAGTGTTGTGTGTGTGGTTGTGTGTGTGTTGTGTGTGTGGGTTTGTGTTTGTGTGGTGTTTTGTAAGCTTCTCAGGCATTTGTAGACAGAGTTACACCAGTAATAGTGAATTCATATATCTCCATGTTAATACAGTACCTCAGTTTAAATACGTTTTAACTGGTTTGATCACAGCTTTAGGAGGTTTTGGTGTTGATCATTTCTGGGATTCATACATATGCAAACTTTTGATAAATGGTATAAATGATAGGGATGGATGAACAGATAAATGACTGCGGTGGGGAGGTGCTTTGCTCTTATGAATACTGTGGGTGTGGTCAGTAACATCACAACCAATCCTCTATTCCTTTTTATTTCATAATGTAATTGATTTAACTGATGTTAACTACTTTAAATGGAATCAAATCAATGCTTATCAACCTTATAAAAAAGTGACTCTTTTTATGCCATCACGGTGGATCTTAGAATAATCTACTGTATGTAAGCCAAACAGTTGTCCTACACAATCATTAAGCCATCATTGTTCTTGCAATTCATAGGAATTCATTTGACACATGCTTCTAGTTTCATTACCCCTTTAAGATTTTTTGTCTGTTTTAATTTGAATGTGAAACTAAATTAAAAGTTTAAAATTTTTCTATAATGTCAAATTTATTTTGCTGTAAAACATCAATTTGTTCTGGTTCATTATCATATCTCCCCTTCTCTTCTCCTAAATTGTTCGGCAGGTGTTCTGTTATTTACTCTCAGTGGTACATGTGGTATTATACACATCTGATTACTGACGTTTAATGCAAGAATTGTGTGTTTGAGTTTTTGTAAAGCCTCTCAGGCATTTTGTATCACTGGGCTGCTACTCTCAGAGCACAGTAATAGAGAGCTGAATCTGACAGAGTTACACCAGTAATAGTGAGTTCAGTGGATGTTTGGGATGTAGTCGACTGAAAACGAGGGTCTGGTATATCCTCATTTCCGCTGTATGATCGAGCACCTTTCCGCAGTAAATACTGAAGTTCTCTGTTAGGATACTGTCTGTACCAGTACAGATAAACATAATTGCTGCTTGTATCATATGTGCAGCTCAGTGTCACAGGCTCTCCTTCTCTCTTGATCATATTAGTATCCTTGTCATTTGGTTTAATGCTGTCAGTAAACACGCCTGTAATAAAATTGTAGTTGCACATTAAACCATCAGCCTATACCATGAATCAATCTGTCATTCTTTTCAAAAGCAACATTTAATAATTAAAGCGTAAATTATATTCACCTGAAATTATGAGAATCACTAGCAGACACACCTCCATGTTGAAACCACGGTTTAAATGTTTTAATTGGTTTTGATCACAGCTCATCGTTTTTGAGGTTCATACATGCAAACTTGTAAACATTTGATACATGAAATAAATTAATCGATACATAGATGAATAACTGCAGTGGGGAGGAGTGCTGCGGTTTATGAACAGTGTGGGTGTGGTCACTGACATCATAGCCAATCCCATCTCTTCTTTTCATAATGTAAATATAACAGGGAACAATGCATATCAACTTAATCACAGTGACTTTTTTCTGTCCCAATCTTGCACTGTGGATCTTAGAATAATCTACAAGAGGCAAATGGTTGTCTTAAAATTTTTATTAAATCATGATTATTCTTTCCTTTACAATTTGTATTTATACTTCTAAATAGAAGACATAACTTCTATTTTTATGATTTTCTGTACTTCACATAAGAAGTCAGATGACACAACATGGGTTTTTTTTTTGGGGGGGGGGGGTCGTGAAATCTTGTGCATGCCAAGACATAAAAATACAAAAAAATTCGTCACATATTAGTACTTTTACTGTATTTTATTATTATCACCATTTCTCTACTCTCTTCTTGCGCTCCTAAATTGTTCAGCAGGTGTTCCCACATTCTGTTATTTACAGACTCAGTGGTACATGTGGTATTATACCCGTCTGATTACTCACTTTTAAAGCAAGAATTGTGTGTGTGAGTTTTTGTAAAGCCTCTCAGGCACTTTGTATTACTGGGCCCTTACTCTTAGAGCACAGTAATAGAGAGCTGAATCTGACAGAGTTGCAGTCTTAATAATGAGTTCAGTGGATGTTTGGGATGTAGTCGGCTGAAATGATCTCGTATATCAACAGCTCCGCTGAATGATCGAGCACCTTTATACAATAAATACTCAGGTTCTCGGTTATTATACTGTCTGTACCAGTAAAGGTAAATATTTTTGTTTGTATCATATGAGCAGCTCAATGTCACAGTTTCTCCTTCTTTCCTGGTTATACCCTTATCCTCTTCATTTGGTCCAATACTGTCAGAAAACACACCTGGAAGTAATATAAATAAGACAACCTCAATCCTTTCAATATAACTAAAAAGGATACGTTAAGAATTACACATGTATGTAATTGAATGCACTGCTTAACATGTTGAACTAAGAACTGCTAAACGTGAGTTTTACCTGATGTGATTATGAGGATCAAAAAATATCTTTCCATGTTGATTGTTCAGATCTAAACTGTTTTTAAAAGTGGGCAGTCCTTCTATGATGTTTTGAATGATAAATGATAGCCTACCATAATTACTTTTAAGTGTACATAAATCATAGGTTAATGAATGCACTGAAGAACTGATATGCTTTATATTAATAATGTGGGTGTGATTGCTGATATCAAGACCTGCCCCCTTTTCTGCCAACCCACAGCAAGCTTGACTGTCATTGAACATTTATTCTATTTTAAAATCCAAAATTATATTAGAATTTAAAATATAGATTAAATAATAATAATAAGCTTTTGTATATATACATGTGTGACAATGAATGAAGAAAAATGATGATTGATTTATGATTGTTTGATAAAATGGAGATCTGCACTGATTAAGGTTTTTGTGTAAGAGCTGAATGACTTTCAGTCACTGTGGGCATCAGAGCACAGTAGTACACAGCAGAGTCAGACACACGCAGATTCTGGATTGTCAGTGGAACTGAATCTGATGACACTTCAGAGTGAAATCTCTCCTGGAACTCAGTGCCCTGATCTCCATTGTATTTGTTTTTCCTCAGCATGTATTTAGGAATGTAATTTGCTCTCTGGATGTACCAGAAGAGTTCTGGTGTTGTTGTTGTAGTTGCAGTATATTTGCATTGTAATGTGACAGATCCTCCTTCAGCTTCAGTTACGTGTTTATTTGGCTGATCAACTGTATCCTCTGCTCTACATTCTGCAAATATATGATAATCATGTTTCAAATAGTACTATAAATAAATAGAAACAAATTAAATTAAATATCAAATAAATAATCTAAAATAAATTAACCAGCATCATACCAGCAATAACTATTGCAAAAATCAACACTTCCAACCATAGTTTCATGTCTTGATAGAGTAATATCCAAGCAGTTTGATTCAGTCCTGAAACTGTGAGTCTGTTATTCAAAGCCTTGGTGTTGTTAATGATAATGAGGAGGAGCTCACTCAGTGCACCATCAGATGAACATAGTTAACAATGTAAATATAAAGTGAATATCACCCTCTCCTGGTTTCTTTTGTGTATTGCAAAATGTTCAATAGCCATTTCTCACATTTACTTACATTCTGCTAAAATGTATGTTTATGAATGTATTATTAAATAATACTGATTTAGTTACTGAAAATATAAAAATATATATACAACACTATTTCTTTGTTTTGATATGTTATTCTTGAGGGGAAAAGTAACAATTGGGATATTTTAATTCTTTGCTGTAGCTGCCACTTAATTACCAGTTATTTAGTCTTCCTAAATTTACAATTACAATTTATTATCATTAACATTTTATTCCGTTAGTAATTTTCTTTTTCCCAGCTCTGTTCATGAATGTCTCAGGTTACTTATGTAACCATGGTTCCCTGAGTAGGGAACGAGACACTGTGTCCTCTAGGGGTCGCCTATTTACACTGTAGTCGCACCAGTAGTGACATCATGGGCTGTCGCCAGCCAACGTGTTGGTGTTTTCAATGTATGCTTCAGACAAGGGTCACGACGAGGCGTTCCCCATCGCGACCCCTAGAGGACACAGTTCGCGTTCCCTACTTGGGGAAACGTGGTTATATAAGAACTGAGACGTCCCTGTCAAGGGACTTGAACTGAGTCATCTAGGGTTCGCTATGGGGAACGGTATACCCACGCCACCATGCTGAGGGGAGTGCGGGCCAGAACCATGGCACGCACCAAGTACCAACTTTACCATTTTCATGGTTGAGGTGCCCATGGGCACATCAGATGGCTCGTCGTGGACTTTATCCCTTAAGGCCAAGGCCTAGGTACATACACAAACTTACCTGTTAGGGCCAGCTCCTGGGCCAAGGGGTAGGAGGCAAGGCTGGGCTCATATGGAATTCCTTAAGGGGAATGACCAAGAGCCTAGTATCATACTAGTCTTGGACTGTCACAAAGGGGCTACCACTTTCTTTGCAAAAGCTCTGAAAGGAAAACTGGTTCAACAGACCTCTAATAGCAACACCTGTTAAAGTAGGTATCCCACCGCCGATTTTTTTTCCCCTACCGGTGAGGGATGCCCAAGCGTCGCCCCCTGAAACGGGGCACTTTAACAGCTCATACGCAAACGAGCCCCACGCCATTTCCTCTCCCTTTCTCCAGAAACCCGCCCTCGACGAAGCCTTCACCGTCTCTGATATAGGATTTTAGAAAAGAACACAAGGAACTAGCGTGCAAACTTACCACAATGTGGATTTTAGAAAGTGCACAAAGCCTTCACGTGCACACTTACCATAACATGGATTTTAGGATACCGTTCTAAGGGGCTCTCGTGGCACTCTGAAAGAGCAGCTCATAGATGGAATGGTGCATCCCAAAACCAACATGTTTGAGAGTCACCAACTCGATCTAAGGCAAAAAGCTGGATTGGCTAGCAGTAAATCTCTAGCTAAGGGAGCAAACACCCAGCTCTCAATCAAGAAGGGGCTCGACCTACAGCATGTTCCAAAGCTGGAAAAGCTAGCAACAATTTACTTAGCTGAGGGAGCAACACACCCAGCTCTCAACGAGAGGGGGCTCGACCTACAGCATGTTCCAATGCTGGAACTGCTAGCAGTAAGTTACCTAGCTGAGGGAACAAAGACCCAGCTCTCAACGAGAGAGGGGGCTCGCCCAGCATGATCATTAGAAATCAGAGGGTAAGCGTACTGCAAGCTAGCCAAAAAACTCAGCGCATCAGAGAGGCGGAGGAAGGGCCTAGTTCACCTGATGCTGCTGGTTACAGGTGCTCTGGAAAAAACAAAGAACTCAACTCTCACGTGAGAGGAGAACACCGAATTCAGAAAGAATAGGGGTGCGCCTCAATAGGCAATCTTTTGGTAAGTGGAGCACTGCTAGTATTACCACTCGAGATTTTAGACCTCTACCGGAGCGAACACGGGCACCGATAGAGCAGCATGCTTCATAGTACCGTACAATTGCGTGAGGGGGAGCGATCTTCAAAGTGGTCGAAAATAGAGGAGTTAATTTTCACCCTGCCTGAGTGGCGCGCCAGGTACCGGGCTTAACCAACTCAGATGTGAAGGACCGAAGCTTTTAAAACAGGTAACCCTTAACGTATTCAGCCGATCTTCAGACAAGTGCGCACTATTAGTCCTAGATGCACACCCACCGAATGTGTTGAATTTCTAGAAAGGGCCTGCAAAGGCTCAGCGGTGCAATTAACACACTATGGGATTTCAAAACGTTCCCGGCTAGTGTGTGCATACCATGCATGGATTTAACATCTGTGGCCAGGCACTCGTTCACTTATTTGATTATATTGTGATTTTCTTTATTGCTGTACGGGCCAAACGGCCCCTCGGATGGCAAGTCCAATACACCCCTCTCAGGCGCGGGTTGTTAGCATGCCGAGACAGGTCAAGACCAGGTTCTCGCACCACGCCACTTCATACTACTTTCCCGCCGTAGCTCAGGCCAAGGGGTGATTTAGACTGGAGCTTTCGGACCATCTATTGGACCTTGTTGTGCAGTGTTGTGCGCTGGGGTGATGGTCGACATAAGGCTCCTCGCAAAGCTTACGACCTTGGCCGCGATCCCCGGAAGCATTGAAGCGGACCACGGTCTAATCCTACCGGTTATGTGCCACTTCTTTACAACTCGACGATGTGATCTCGGCTACTAACTGATAACAGCCCAGCACGCATTCTGGTTTCTGTAATCCAGAACCGCGCCATCCGGGTCTTCATCAGATGTGCATTTTCCACCTTAGAACGTGACAGCCCAACAACACCCCGGTGCAGAAACTTCTGGCAACTAAATCTAACAGCTTTAGATTATACCACTATAGGTGCCCACTTAGCATCATTAAAATAGATATCATCCATATTAATATATATGTATATCTGAGGATCATACTCACCTCCCAATGGGTTTCCCTTGCGAGCCATGTTAAGCGGATTCAAAGAATCCTCTCTCGTCCCTGACATCCTTAAGGTTTGGTCATCTTCTAAACTTCCTATAGAAGCACATCCAGTACATTATAGTGTCTCTTAATGCCATAGGAGCTCGGAAATGCAGTTCGATAAATTGTATCCTTAACTCGGTCTCGAGGTTGTGTATCGAGCTGGGTGGTTTATATGGGAATAGGCAGTAAGTGGCACGCATTGGTTCAGCCCCCATGTATAGGAAAGACGTCGTTTATTAAAGTCTTCCTCTGCTTTCTTCGGACGAACGCAGCTGAGGCTTGCCATGGATTGAATCTATCCTGGTCCCATTCTCTTGTTCACTATTCTCTTCGAATCGGAATTTCTCACTTACCTACCTACTAGTGCGGGCGGTTAGGCGCGCGTTAGCTGCGGACCATATTAGTCTTCGGCTGGCCCAGTTTCTCTTGTATCCCTAGACCGAGACGGACCCGAACCTATGTGTTGGTTAGTATTGGATAATCGGTTGATTATATTAAGGTATTTCGTGAGGCGCTGAGCACGCCTTGGGCACTACTTTCTTTTTCTGTACATTCCCGACACAGTCTCATCGGCGAACCCATCAAAATGGAAGGCGCAACCGGTCGCTATCCCATCAAAGTGAGGTCAAAGACCCCTTTTTCTTTTTTTATCCCAGCCCGATATCTGCAAGGTTCAAACACAGCTTGTCTCTCATAAATACATGCCGCCATTCTAGTCGCACAGAGCTGGATGTGGCAATTTTTCATGTGTTTGTAGTTGATCACACTCAGTATCCACTTCCGGTCCTTTACACTGGTTCTTTCAGAGGTCAGCTAATATGCCTGGTTTGCCAGCATCGTTGTGCGACGACGTACAACAGGACCCTGCGTTTCTGAGTCTGACTTTTTGCAGTCAGAGAGATTCGGGCAAAGCATTTGGCGCCAGCTTTTAATGTTATTGAGGTTAAATCCCCATTCAGAATAGATGCTGCCAGTGTCTTTTATATCTAGGGGTATCCCTTCTTATAGCCCATTTTTCCTCGCATTCGCCTCTGAGTCGCTTTAACATTTGTACCTCCTGCTGGGCATATCGAATGACCTATGGGGACGAAAGAGTATTACTACCATCAATATATCCATCCTTCACCATACTCGCAGAGCCGTTCCCGAGATATGGCCGACAGATAAGACTACCAGCTCTCCTCGCCTGCTACCTAAGCACTCTAGCGTCTTACCTGGCGCCCGCAACACTAGCAGCGCACCGGCCACACGGAATAAGCCCGGTGTGTAATCGATCTAATCAACACTATTTCACAGACTCCATGCGCCGTGTCATTACACTGAGATCGTCCCACACGCCGAAGATGCTCATAGAGAGTGGAAAGCCCACTGTCTTAAACTTATCGGCACCAGCGATTTCACTCCCCTGCGACACACCAACTAAGCCCATTCTCTCCCCCGCTACCCTCAGCTCCAGTGGCGGGTGTCCATCCGAGCCTGCCGGCGAAAACAGTGGCTGCCCTCTCGTCTCGGTAAAAGATTGAGACCAACTCGCTGAGCGTTAGATTTTTTCAATGCAAAAACGCCACAATGATACCAGGATTGGCCCCCTCTACCCGACAAGGACCAATTGCGTGCGTGTCTCCCGGTCCGTCCGTCCTACCTTGCATCCATAACACCATATACATTGCAGAGTCGTGTTGTTATAGGTGCAACACCAACCCTAACCACGCACGACGCACTCGGTATGCACACACCTCTAAACGCTTTGCTCGTCGTGCTAGTGCCTCGCTCACCTAATTTATCGGAATATCGATCGCTCGTCTACTCACTTGAAATTGACACTTGCAATACACAAACAGTAAGCCTGCGTAAGTTCGAAGATTACGCGATTGGAACCTGTTCTCCCGTTGTCCCCTATCTCCATACACAGTAGTTCTCCGCTCCCACTTCATGTCGCCGCACAAAAGGCCAGAGGCCGCTTCGTTTTCTGCCCCAGGCAAACCGTCGTTGTATGCGATGTGTTTTCAATGTATGCTTCAGACACGGGACACAATGAGGCGTTCCCCATAGCGAACCCTAGAGGAAGCAGTTCGAAGTTCCACGAAAGGGAACCACTTTATTGTTTCACAGGTGTTACCAATCTTAATTTACAGTTTGTGTTAATAAAAATATATTTCTGTGGTTTTGTACTCATTTGATTCTGTGTTCAAAGTAATAAACAAGTGTGTGTGAAGATTTTGTAAATGCTTACTCAGCATTTTGTATATGGGGCGGTAAGTCAAATCATTCAACAAAAAACTCCAGAATTTTGTATGAGTGTTTCAAGAGCATTCTACGAGCACAGTAGTAAACAGCAGAGTCAGACACACGCACATCCTGGATTGTGAGTGGAAATGATTTAGAAATTGTGTTGAGATCATCACTAAATCTTTCCTTGAGAAAGCCAAATTTGCTCAGCATTCCTTTTGGAACTCCATTTACTTTTTGCTGGTACTAGTAGAAATTTGGTTATATATCAGTGGTTTCATATTGACAGCTGATTGTTACAGCAGTTGTTTAAATTTACAGTAGAATCTTTTTTTCAGCCTCTCTCTGATAAAGTTGTTGTAACACTATCACATATGCAAAGACCTGCGGAGTCTGGCTGCACAGTATCTGAACACAGTGTGACTGTCTCCTCCTCCTGAAGAATTCTGGGTGCATTTTAGTGACTTTTCAATGTTCAGATGTTGGTTTTTATCAGTCTCTTCACATACATTGATTCATGACTCTTTTTCAGTTTAATGAACTAAACTAATTCTATAAGACAGAGCAATTGATATTATTAGAAGTAGCTGTAAAAAATCAAGGACTTGTACTATTGAAATATGGTATATTTAATGTTGTTATTCTCAACTAATATATTAGTTTTTTATTTGTATTTAATTATTACTGATTCATTATACAGTAGTTATGCATTTCTCATCAGTGCCAGAGAGTTGTGTTTTTGTGTGAGCGGCGCGGGTCCTGTGTTTCAGTTACAGTGGGCTTCAGAGCACAGTAGTACACAGCAGAGTCAGACACACGCACATCCTCGATCATCAGAGGAACTGTTCCTAATGTGGAGTCCAGTTTTGTATGAAATCTCTCCTGAAATTCAGGCTCTGTAGTTCCCTTCCCAATGGAAAAGTCACTCAGAATGAATGTCGGTGATCTGTTTGGTAGTTGTTTGTACCAGAAGAGATAAGCATTAGCAGAACTCATGAGAGTATAATTACACAATAAAGTCACTTGATTTCCCTCAGCAGAAGTCTTTTCTCTTAAAGGCTGATCGACACTGTCCTGTCCCCAGCAAACTGAAAGGATCGGACATGAATTAACAATCAGATATTAAGTAACTCAAATGAATAAAGAGTAAATGAAAGATGTTCTCAGCAAAATCATGTGGTGTGAAGAAAAGAGTAATAATCAGCCATTTTGTCATATTGTTGCTCAGAGTTGAAGAGAGTAAAAGTCAGACAACTGATGTGAGTCTCTCCTTATAGCAGATCTCACTGTCCTTAGTAGCTTCTCTTGATAGTTTCAGCAACTGAACAGTCTCACACAAGAAATTAAGAGATGCTTCCCCCTGGTGGTGATTTTGTTGTAATAAATAAACTAAAACTTAATTTTTGTAAACTATGATTTCATTATGCTATTCAACTGTGTTGTGTTTTGTGTGAGTGTTGAGTGTGTTTCAGTTACAGTGGGCTTCAGAGCACAGTAGTACACAGCAGAGTCAGACACACGCACATCCTTGATCATCAGAGGAACTGATTTTGAAGTTTTGTCATGATTTGCATTAAATCTCTCCTCAAAGTCTTTGTCATTTTGAACATTTGTAGCAATTATTGTCATCATGTATTTGGGGATTCCGTTCGCCTTTTGTTGGTACCAGAAGAGATATGGGGATGGATCACTGGTTTCATATCTACAATTAATCGTTACAGATCTGCCTTCAACAGCAGTTTGAACTCTTGTATTCTGGTCGACACTCTCCAGAGAATCACATCCTGTAACGGAATTTAAAGTCAAATCAATTCATATTCTGCATGTTATAATATGGCAAATTAAGAGATAGAAGGATCCTACTCACCAGAAAAATGTTATAAAGATATATAAAATGCAATTCCAGTGAGTCAGTATAATAACTTACCATGTAAACTGATGAGGACATAACTGTTAAATCCACGGGAGCACAATTGTTTTGAATATTAATGAATCTGTTATAACAGTGGCGGGAGGAGCTTGTTCGTGAATGAGCACCATGGGGGGTTTGTTCTCATTCCTTACAAAATGGGCCATTTCTTTTTCTTTTCTATTACGTTCATACAACTGATCTCTAATTCGGATTTATTTGGACTTCATTCCTTGTCTTAATAATCAGTAACTAACAATAAATCAGTTAGATCACACATCACCAGTCTTTTATTTTTGCCAGTATCTGCTTCTACACATAGTGGATTATTATGAATGAATGAAATGAATGAATGAATGGTGCATGTATATAGAGCTTTATGGTCTTGTTGTACACCTAAAGCTCTTTACAATCATGTGGGGGGGTCTCTTCCTCAACCACCACCAGTGTGCAGCATTCACTTGGATGATGCGACGGCAGCCACGGGACAACGGCGCCAGTGCGATCACCACACACACCAGCTACAGGTGGAGAGGAGAGAGAGTCATATAGCCAGTCAAGTGGATGGGGATTATTAGGAGGCCATGATAAACAAGGGCCAGTGGCGTCAATTTGGCCAGGAGACCGGGGTTACACCCCTACTCTTTTTACGAGAAGTGCCATGGGATTTTAAATGACCACAGAGAGTCAGGACCTCGGTTAACGTCTCATCCGAAGGACGGTGCTTGTTGACAGTATACACTCTTAAAAATAAAGGTTCAAGCGATGCCATAGAAGAACCATTTAGTCTAAATGGTTCCATAAAGAACCTTTAACATCTGAAGAACCTTTCTGTTCACAAAAGGTTCTTCGTGGCGAAAAAAGATTCTTCAGATTATAAAAACGCAAGAAAGAAATGGTTCTTTAAAGAACATTTGACTGAATAGTTATTTGTGGACCCAAAAATGGTTCTTCAATGGCATCGCTCTGAAGAACCTTTTGAAGCAACGTTATTTGTAAGAGTGTAGTGTCCCTCCACTATACTGTGGGCGTTAGGACCAAACAGACACCGGGTGTACACCCCCTGCTGCGATCACTAACACCTCTTCCAGACAGCACACATAGTTTTCCCAGGCTTGCCATCCCATCCAAGTACTGAACAGGGAAAACAACATGCTTAGCTTCAACGCTGGGCAACAGTCTTGGGCTGCGGTGATACTGGCACTGCTTATTACATTTATTAAAAGGCAGGGGATCAAGTAATACAAAAAAATGCATTACAGTCCTCTATTTGTTGGCTAAAGGATATTCCATGTAACGCGAATAAAGTATGTATTTTTCAACATCACAACACACTGTTTCTCCCAGCTTATTGTGGTTTTCTAAATGTTTGATTACCTCGATTTTCAGCAGTCATTTGTTAGTGTAATTTTTGTAAAGCCTCACAGGCTACTTGTAACCACTGGGCTGCAGTACAGAAGGCCCTCATCACAGCACTTAATAGAGAGATGGAATCTGACACAGCTGCTGTATCAATAGGAGGTTGAAGTGGATGATAGAGACATAGGAGTTGACGGAACTCGATGGTCTGATATATCTTCTTTCTCAAACTCCCCACGGATCGAGCACTCTTTATAAATAGGTTCTATATAGAATCCTGGTAAAGCAAAACATGTGCTGATTGTCTGTATGAGCAGCTACGAGTCACAGACTCTCCTTCTACGTGTATAGCTCCTTGTCTTTGGTCAGATGCTGTCAGGCAAATACCCCGTTTAATATAACATAACAGACATAAACGCTAGACATAAACAGTAGATAAAAAAAACCCAAGTCCGTTAATATAACTAAAGCAAAGTGTGGTGATTTTAAAAAAAAGTAATTGGTCATTTTTTTTTGTATCGCTTGCTTAAAACACGCTTACAAATTGAAATGTAGTAACAAGATTTATACTGCTACCTGATTCTGTAAATGACAAGCAGTAGTATGTCTCGCTGTCATGCCTTTGATGGATCTGTCAGATTATGTTTTTGAGCGTACTGTTAAGTTGTCTAAAGATGGATATTACTTATATGTATGTGGATAGTTGGTCTATGTTATTATAATGACACCTCGGCCATAATGTGTCAGTGTTTGGACTGTTTTTTCCTTGTTTTACCCTTTCATAGTCACCGTTTCCTATATGGTCATTTCATTTTCTGTTTATGGGTGGTTGATTAAGATTCCTTGCACCTGTTGTTGGTAATCATAAATAGTTGTAAGTGAATGTAAGTATTAATTATAATTTATTGTAATTTAGTCGTCCTGTTTGTTTTTCCTTTGTTTGGATCTACTGTGCACTACGGTTGTTATGTGAGTGTGCTAAGTTCTAGTGGATTTACCTGTGTTTCGTTATAAAGACTGATTTACATTCTCGTGCTCATGCGTGCTTTCATGAGGAACAACGTGACAGGAAGACCCGACACAAAAGCTGACTGCAGATGAGGACGAGCTGTGGGGTTTTGCAGCAGGGAGATTATGATGGTTGGACTATGCAGGGAGGGATTGTAGCGAGCTCTCTAAACGCGTGACGCTGGCAGGGGACTCTAGAGTGCGGTGCTTCCGATGTGGTTGGATGACGAGACCAATCCATGCGAATCGTCCCATGTGTGGTTACCCCTGATCAAGCTGATTAATCTCGACTTTCTTGACTTGAAGTTGAAGAAGTAAAGGAACATACTACCGCCTCGTCGTTCCAGCTCCCGCTTGAAACCGCCGCGTCTCCTGTGGGAAGCTTTTTATTAATCAAAAAATATGAACTAATCAAAATACAATCCAATGTTGACTTAACCATTTATGTATTAAGTTATTCTACTGTTATAATCATGTATCTGCCTGTGTGTGAGGCCTGCATGAGAATGGAATTTGCAGGGGTACAGTATATGGTGGAGCTGCACACTCTATTTGGACATTAGACAAAATATATCATGAGACCAGTGGGAATCACTGTATAAAAGAGAGTGCAGACACAGACTCTATAGATTGTTCTGCAGAGCTTTCTCAGTTATATTGTCTCTGAATAATAAAATCTAAATTCTGGCATCAAAACCCCAAGACTTTGAGAATGATTCCTCACAGCACCGGCAGAAACCACCACACTCCCCAGCTCACCCCATATAGGGGGTCCAGCTATAGTGGCGGGCTGAGGACCGAGGACATCCCACCATGGCTCCCCGATGTCTGCCTGCTCCGCCATGGCCTCCTAAAATTTTTTATTTTTTTTTGGTGGAAAGCTTGTGTAATTGTTATGGTATATATCAAATTGAACAAGAGAAAACAAGAGTGATGATACCAGTTTTGTCACTTACCATTCATTAACATGATCTCAATTCAAACTATTATTAACCCGACATAATATTTTATTTTCTTGGATTAAAGTTGGTTTTGGACCTGTTAGTGATAATTTTACCCCTGTAGCTCATTTATAAATTAAACTGATGGTGTTACATCTCAGCCCGTTTCATTCCCCTCTCTCCCCTGTATAGGTTTGTGTTGATTTTGTATGAGAGAGAGGCATCCTGTTAACACTGTGGGCCTCAAAGCACAGTAGTACTCAGCAGAGTCAGACACACACAGTCTCTGGATTATCAGTGGAACTGATTTTGACGGTTTCACCTCAGAGTAAAATCTCTCCTGGAACTCTGTTCCATTACTTCCTCCTCCGTATGAATTCCTTTGTAACACAAGTTTAGGAGATTCTTCTGTTCTCTGTATGTACCAGAAAAGCTCTTGCGATGTTGAGGCTGTAGTATATTTGCAGTCCAATGTTACTGATTCTCCCTCAAATTTAATAACATGTTTATGTGGCTGATCAACTGTGTCATCTGACTGACATCCTGTTAACACACAAGAGTAATTCTGTGACACACAGCATTATAATGTAGAAATAAAACCAAACATTCAAGAGTAATATATACCAAACATACCAAGAACAACTAATCCCAATATTATTAATGTCTCCATCAGCCATAGTTTCATTGTTTGTTTTTCAAGATGATAAAGTGGTACCCAAAGAACAGACAAATCAATCAGTGAAAGCAAAGTGACTGAGAAAAGAGAGAGATTCAGAGCAATTATTCCTGTATATAAGCAAGGGAGGAGCTCATAACACTGTAAGATACTCACTGTAACAACATCAGCCTAGAGTGCATCTCCCTCTCCTGGTTTCTTTGTAGAATTACAGTACAGAAGTTTAATTTATTTTCATGGATGATTTGTTAGCTTTGTAATTTATTTCTACACGCACATTGAGAGCCACTGTTTTAGACACACTTGCAAGCAGTTAGCTATGATATGTCAATCATAAACATAATTACTGTAAAATACTGTTCATTTTTATTATTGCTTGTTATGCTTGTATTACATCTGTTGATTCTTCTAAGCATATGACTAAAGTAGGATTTTCCTCAGATTTCTCCCACTTTAGGATCTCAGCGGGATCTCAAGCTCAAGATTTTTACTAACATCTGTGAAAATTTCTTCATATCTGGTCCCCCACCAGATATAACTAACTCTAAAGTAAGG
The DNA here is from genome assembly GCA_018155175.1 of Sinocyclocheilus anophthalmus. Classification (NCBI taxonomy): domain Eukaryota; kingdom Metazoa; phylum Chordata; class Actinopteri; order Cypriniformes; family Cyprinidae; genus Sinocyclocheilus; species Sinocyclocheilus anophthalmus. Next base: position 62,207 of record JADLZN010008662.1, on the reverse strand, counting down.
GGTATTAAAAATGAAGGTGTGCAATTTTTATATGCATCTTACAAATGTAACAACAACTGTATTCAAACCAACTTTATAAAAAGGCAACTCTTTTGATGCAATCTTTGCCCACTGTGGATATTAGAGTAATCTACTGTACATAAAGCAAATAGTTGTCCTACACCATCATTAATCCATCATTGTTCTTGCAATTCATATGAATTCATTTGACACAGCTTCTAGTTTCATTCCCCTTTCTGATTGATTATTTTAGTTCACATGAGAAGTCAGATAGTGTTGTTCTGGTTTTGTAAATCTAAAGATTAAGATTTTTGTCTTTTTTAAAAGTAAAAGTTTCATATTTTACTATGAAATGTCCAATTTATTTTGCTGTAAAACAGCAATTTGTTCTAGTCGATTATCATATTACCATCTCCCCTTCTCTACTCCTAAATTGTTCAGCAGGTGTTACCACATTCTGTTATTTACAGTCTCAGGGGTACATGTGGTATTATGCACATCTGATTAATGACTGTTAACGCAAGAATTATGTGTTTGAGTTTTTGTAAAGCCATCAAGGCATTTTGTATCACTGGGGTACTACTCTCAGAGCACAGTAATAGAGAGCTGAATCTGACAGAGTTACACCAGTAATAGTGAGTTCAGTGGATGTTTCTGATGTAGTCGACTGAAAACGAGGGTCTGGTATATCCTCACTTCCGCTGTATGATTGAGCACCTTTCCACAGTAAATACTGAGGTTCTCTGTTAGGATACTGTCTGTACCAGTAAAGATAAACATAACTGCTGCTTGTATCATATGTGCAGCTCAGTGTCACAGGCTCTCCTTCTGTCTTGATCATATTAGTATCCTTTTCATTTGGTTTAATGCTGTCGGCAAACACACCTGTAATGAAATTGCAGTTGCACAAACCGTCAGCCCATACCATGAATCAAAATATCATATTTGTCAAAAACAACATTTAATAATTAAAACGTAAATTATATTAACCTGAAATTATAAGAATCACTAGCAGACACACCTCCATGTTGAAACCTCAAAGTTTTAATTGGTTTTCGTCACAGCTTACCGTTTTTGAGGTTCATACATGCAAACTTGGAAACATTTGATACATGAAATAAATGATTGAGATGGATGCATAGATGTAGTGGGGAGGTGCTCTGCTGTTTATGAACAGTGTAGGTGTGGTCAGTGACATCGTAACCATTCCTATGCATTATCAAGTTCACTAAATATAGGCAATACTTAGTGGGACAATACTTAATACTCTGTGACCCCCCCCCACTCTCACACTGTGCAAATGGTTGTGTTAAAATTCTTATTAAACCATAAATGTTCTTTCTTTTACAGTTCATATTTATCCGTTTGACAACTTCTGGTTTATGATTCTCTGTAGTTTGCATTACAAGTTTTTTTGTCTGTAGACTTGAAATTATAAATGTTTTGCTGTTAAGATAATGTAAGACACATTAAATATACAAAAATATATAAAAATTACGTTCAGTAACTTGTTCTTGTTCATTATTATACTGCCTTTTCTCTGTTCTCTTCAAGTGCTCCTAAATTGTTCAGCAGGTGTTCCCACATTCTGCTATTTACAGTCTCAGTGGTACATGTGGTATTATACCCGTCTGATTACTCACTTTTAAAGCAAGAATTGTGTGTGTAAGTTTTTGTAAAGCCTCTCAGACACTTTATATTACTAGGCTGCTGCTCTTAGAGCTCAATGTTCAGTGGAGAATTCGGATGCAGTCGACTGAAAGTGACGGTCTGTGTCAGCAGCTCCATTGTATAATCGAGCACCTTTCAACAGTAAATACTGAGCTTCTCTGTTTGGATACTGTCTGTACCAGTAAAGCAAAATATTATTGCTGCTTGTATCATATGAGCATCTCAGTGTCACAGACTCTCCGTTTTTCCTGATTATACTCTTATCCTCTTCATTTGGTCCAATGCTGTCAGAAAACACACCTAGAAGTAATATAAGACAACCTCAATCCTTTCAACGAAACTAAAAAGGAGACGTTAAAAATAGCACATGCATAATGTAAAAATTTCTCTCTACTTATTGAATGCACTGCTTAACATGTTGAACTACTATTTAAGAACTGCTAAAAGTGAGCTTTACCTCTGATTATGAGGATCAATACATTTTTCCCCATTTAGATTTTTCAGATCTGAACTTTTTTTTTTTTTAAAGTAGACTATATGTCTATGTTGTTTTAAAAATTATATTAATAAATTAATTAAAAACATTTTTTTTTTATCTTGACTGTCACTGAACATTTATTCTGTTTTAACAGTAATTACACTGGTGAATTGAAAATAATAATACAATGATAAAAATTAAGCTTTTGTACATATACATGTGTGACAATGAGTGAAGAAAAATTAATGAATGTATCACAAAATGGGGTTCAGAACTTATTTTAAGGTTTTCGTGTAAGAGCTGAATGACTTTCAGTCACTGTAGGCCTCAGAGCACAGTAGTACACAGCAGAATCAGACACATGTACATCTTGGATTGTCAGTGGAACTGAATCTGATGATACTTCCGAGTGAAATCTCTCCTGGAACTCAGTGCCCTGATCTAAATTATGTTGCCTGAACTAAACTTCAAGAAATTAACTTTACATACCAGGAATAGCTAATGCAAAAATCAACATTTCCAACCATAGTTTCATTGTTTGACAGTTTGACAGAGCAGTATGATTCAGTCCTGAAACTGTGAGTCTGTTATTCAAAGTCTTGGTGTTGTTAATGATAATGAGGAGGAGCTCACTCAGTGCATCGTCAGATGAACATAGTTAACAATGTAAATATAAAGTAAATATCACCCTCTCCTGGTTTCTTTTGTATATTGCAAAAGGTTCAAATGCTATTTTTCACATTTACTTACACCGTGCAAACATTTACGTATGTATTTATGAATTTATTTATTTATTTCATAACTCATAGCATATTGACAAATAGTTCATGTGATTTCACTTTATAATAATTAAATACACTGTTAAAGCTATTACTGATAATTATTTTCCAGTAGATCAAATGCTCACAACACAACCCAGTAAAGAAAAGCACTGCAAATACTCACAACAAATAACATTCTTTATTTGGTTTTGTTGTGAGCATTTGCAGCACCTGCTATCAAACTGATGAAGATGTTTTCTTAAATTGCTGGTGCTTTTTCTATTTGCATGCGTTTTCTGAAGTGAGTTGCAGCGCATTGAGCTCTCTCGGCCACCGTATACTCATTTCATTGCCTTTGTTCAAATAAATAAGAATGTCTGAGTTTTTGTAAAGCTTCACAGGCATTTTATATCACTGGGCTACTACTCTTTGAGCACAATAATATAGCGTTGAATCTGACAGTTACACCATTAATAGTGAGATCAGTTGATAATTGAGATGCAGTCGACTGAAACAAATGGTGGGAAGTTGTGGCCTAATGGTTAGAAAGTTGAATTTGTAACCTGAAGGTTGCAGGTTTGAGTCTCAAGTCCGGCAGGAATTGTAGGTGGGGGGAGTGAATGTACAGCGCTCTCTCCCAACTTCAATACCACGACTGAGGTGCCCTTGAGCAAGTGAACCCCCAACTGCTCCCCGGGCACCACAACAATATGGCTGCCCACTGCTCCAGGTATGTTCCGGTGTGTGGTTCACTGCTGTGTCTGTGTGGCACTTGGCTGGGTTACTGGAGAGCACTAATTCCAAGGATGGGCACATGTCACGTCACTGCAAGTCACGATTTGTAACCTCATTTGCACTGTATGTTCGAGCAGGTTGTACGGTAAAATATTCTTGTTCTCTGTTTAGACGGTCGTACGGTAAGAAAAAATAACTATGCTTTGTAGTTACAGTTAACAGGCAAATTGTACGCTATTCTTCTCCATGATAATATGGTATTTATCATGTTAAACTGGACCAGTGTGTATGCTTAATGAACTGCAATAAAATTTGATTATGCATCATCAAACCTCAGAAAGATATTCTTGTTAAACCCACCGTAAAAAATGCTATTATTTACTTGAAACTGTTATGACAAATCATGACGTCTCTCCCTGTTAATAAACTTAGTTAGGGATTCCCCTTTTTATAGCATATGTAAAATATAAGAGGAACAATAAAATTATATAGCCTATATATATATATAGGGCTGCTTCAAAACGATTAATCGTGAGTAAATCGCATACAAATAAAATTTTGTTTGACATAATATGTTTGTGTTCTGGTGGATTTATATGTATATTATGATATACACATAGTATATATATAGTATACATTTTGAAAATATTACTGTCAAATAGATAATATAATTATATATATATAACTAGATTCAATATATAAAAAACGAACATATTTTCTGAAATAATAGATGCTAGTGTGTTGTGTGGGTGTATTTATATATACATAATAAATAAACACAGTACACATAAATATATTATGTAAACAAAAACTTTATTTTGTATGCAATTAATCGTGTAATTTGACAGCACTAATCTAGATAGATTATATATATATATATATTATATAATATATATCATATATATATATATATATATATATATATACTAAATGTAAATTATTCATTATAGGGATTAGCTCACCTATAATGCCTTAAAACTCTCTTCAAATTCCACTACAGGGTGACCTGCTGTCCTGCGTTAGCAGTTTTTGTCTCATTTGGTTGATTAACATTGTCTTTGCTAAAGCATCCTGCATGACAACATAATTATACATTATTACAATGTGTATAATATTACAGTTAAAATACGCTTGCAATTGGATGACAGTTTTATGAGCTCTAAAGGCAAAAATGAAGACAAACATCTTTGTTTATGAAAGAAAGTTAAATTGAGAAGTGTAAACTGTAGGAGGACGCTTTTGTTTCTGCTGTCATGGGATGGTGCTGTTCACACAGCAGATGTTTTCTTTAGAATATAAATCTGAGGTGGTGTCGTGTAGATATCACCACCTTCAGACTAAAATATTTTACCATCTGTGTCCCATTTGAGGCAGCTTCCAAAGTAATATAGAAAAAAGATATAGAATGACATAAAATAAAATAGTTTTTAGAGGATTTTATAAAGATATAAGAATATATTATATAAGTAACATTTGGCAAAGCAATTTTTTAGCATTTGTGGCAATTTATTATTAATTGTTATTAAGTGAGATTTAGAGATTTATAACAGTGGAAGCAGTAGTCACATCACATCAAAGGTTCAAAAACTAAACTTGCGCACACAGGGTTTTTGCATGAATGTTGAGTGTGTTTTAGTCACTGTGGGCTTCAGAGCACAGTAGTACACAGCAGAGTCAGACACACGCACATCCTGGATTGTCAGTGGAAAGGATTTTGAAATTGTGTTGAGATCACCGTTAAATCTTTCCTTGAAGTGCTTGTCATTTGTACCGAATCTATTCAGCATGTATTCAGGGAATCCATTTACTTTTTGCTGGTACCAGAAGAGATCCGGTGATATATCAGTGGTTTCATATTGACAGCTGATTGTTACAGCGGCTCCTTCAACAGCAGTTTGAACTGTTGTATTTTGTTCAACACTGTCCAGAGAATCACATCCTGTAATGTAATGCAAGACAACACTGTTGAGGATCAGATTATGTTTATATTAGCATTAAAACATTTACAGAATTTTACTTACCCCAGAAATATGTGAAGAAGACTACAATTATTTGCCAGTTTGCCATCACAATAATTTTTCATATAATCATTTAGATAAAATGAACTTGTTGAAATCTACAGTAGACTCTTGTTTCAGATAAAGTTGTTGTAACACTGTCACATATGCAAAGACCAGCTGGAGGAGTCTGTCTGCACAGTATCTGAACACACAGTGTGACTGTCTCCTCCTTCTGAACAACTCTGGGTGTATTTTAACATCTATTCAATGTTTGTATAATCAGTTCCATACTGTACACTGGTTCAAGCACTGACCCCTTATTTCAGTTTGATAAATTAATGTAATTTTAGATATCACTTGACATTGTTATTGTATTTGGGTATATTATTAGAAGAAACTGTTCAAAAAAAAGAAAAGAGAGAGAGAGACTTAATGTTAATGTTATTCTCAACTACTCTACTATATTATATATAGTAAATACGTTCATTTTCCAGCAAAAGTCAGTTTCTAATTAATTTTTATTTCATATCTTTAATATTATATCCAGAACTATTTATTGACGATGGTTTTGCTATTGTTTTTGCATCATGGTATTATTAGTGTTCAAGTTCCTGGATGGAATCTTATTTTGATCTCTTTCACTTTTTCTTTCTTTTCCCTTTATAATTTGAAGAAAGTTGCATCTAACCACACCCAGGTGTTTCCACAAGTATAATTATATTGTGTGAATTATAGATTGTGGGTTTGATGTGGTTTGACAACAAAGGGGAAAAATAATTTGAGTTTTTGTATGGCTTCACATACACTTTGTATCACTGGGCTCCAACTCTTAGAGCACAATAATAGAGAGCTGAATCTGACAGAGTTACACCAGTAATAGTGAGTTCAGTGGATGTTTCTGATGTAGTCGACTGAAAGTGAGGATTTGCAGGGGTCTGCTCCATAAACGAGCCTCTTTCCACATTAAATACTGAAGTTCTCCATCAGGATACTGTCTGTACCAGTAAAGTCTAACATATCTGCTGCTTGTATCATAATTATGTGCAGCTGAGGGTCACAGTCTCGTCTCCCTTCATGACACTAGTTTCTTTATTCAGCCTGATCTGGTCTGCAGTCATCACACCTAAAACAAAGAAATAAGACAATTACGGAGTCAAACTGCACAAAATTATTTCTTTAATAATTTTTTTCTACTGTACATCAAAGGGAGTCATACTGTACCTGAAGTACTACAGAAACAGGCATTTTACCTAGGTCAGATCAGTGTATTAATGTTCTCTGTGCTCCAATTCTAATGTATGAGTTCAGTCCGCAAAGACTGAACTCTTTAATGGGTTCAGATGCAGGTGATTGGTTGGAAGTGACAGTTTTAAACACAAGCACAAGAGAAAAAAGAAATCAGAAAGTATGTGATCAGACTCTTTTGAACTGGTTCTGGGTCATAGTACTGCAAAAAACCACAATGGAAATATTATAGATCTATGCTCTGCTTGAGTAGAACTTCCCAACTTCATGACTCAAGGTTCATCTTGAACTTCTAAATGGCTTGATTCTTTGGTTCCCCACAAAGAGCACTTTATTGTTTATTACTAATGATTCTGACTTGATAACTTATAAATTATGATAACTTTTTATAATATTATAGTTGGTTTAAAGTGTTGTGTTGGCAAAGTTGGAGTTTTTTATTTATTTTGTGTGTTTTTGAGTGTGTTTTAGTCACTGTGGGCCTCAGAGCACCGTAGTACACAGCAGAGTCAGGCACACGCAGATTCTTGATCATCAGTGGAACTGTTCTTGATGTTGTATCCAGTGTCGCAGAAAATCTCTTCTTAAAATCAGGGTCAGTTATTCCTTCACTAAATGGATATTTATTCAGAATCAATGTTGGTGATTTGTTTGATAGTTGTTTGTACCAGAAGAGATAAACATTTGTAGCTTTGGTAGTGTAGTTACACATTAGAATTACTTGATCTGCTTCATTTGCAATCATTTCTCTTTGAAGGCTGTTCAACTCTGTTTTGCCCTCAACACACTGGAAAAAAGATTTAACTATTAATCTTTTACATATATGAAGTAACTCGCATATAAATAAATAATAAAGTGCAAACTATAAACTTACTAAAGTCCTGTGCTGTGAAGAAAAGTGTAATTATTACCAATTATCACCATTGTTGAGAGAAAGAGATTAATATTTGAATGTGTATTCTTATGATTATGTCTCTTTGTCTGATGTGAATGTAGCTCTTGGTTTCCTCTGTGTTGCTCTTCTCTTGATATTTCAAGTCTTCAGGTCTGGAAGCACGTCTCCTTAAAGACACCTTGAGGGATGCTGCCTCCCTGTGGTGAATTTATAACCAACATTTTTATCAAAAGTAACTCATAAATGTGAAATACAATCAGAATGAATGCAATCAGACACCAAAGCAGTAACACAATCCATATAATGTTTCAGATTTCTGCAAATACCAGAGTAGTCTTGTAGACCTGAGGAGGTGTGTTGTTTTGGTCCAAAAGATCCAAAGATTAGGACATTAGTAATGACACTTTTTGAATTTAATTGAATTTAAATATTTTTTTTTATGAATAATGTTTATAAATGCAAAATGATTGGTTTCTGTCTTGTTTTACAGCTTTGTAATACAAATTATTTATAACAAATGTCATGATAAAGACACTCTGCATTTGTATACATAGATTTTGGTTTGTCAAGAGAAATAGAAAGACATTTTAAGTTTAATTATTAAGTTCAATCATATTAATTAGATTTAGAAAAATAACACCAATTAAAATATGTGACCATAAAAAAGACAAAATTAGGAGCTAAACTTGGTAATATTTCTAAACTTGTGAATGCCCACACATAGTTCTTGTGTGAGTGTTGAGTGTGTTTCAGTCACTGTGGGCTTCAGAGCACAGTAGTACACAGCAGAGTCAGACACACGCACATCCTGGATTGTCAGAGGAGCTGATTTTGTTATTGTGTTTAAACTTGCATTAAATCTCTTCTTGAACTCTTCCTCATTATTTCCATAAGTAGACAGCATGTACTTTGGGAATCCATTTACTTTTTGCTGGTACCAGAAGAGAGTTGGCAATGGATCAGTGGTTGTATATGAACAATTAATTATTACAGCTGCACCTTCATCTGCTGTTTGAACTCTCATATTCTGGTGGACAGCATCCTCAGATTTACACCCTGGAATTTAGAAAAACATTTACCAGTTGAATTCATTAATCACTCATTCATTCTTAAATTAAAATGGAAGGAATCTACTTACCCAAGAAATATGAGATAAACAGCACTAAATATTTTTTCCAGTGTGTCATCATCAGAATATTGTAAATGTGTTGTGCTAAATTAGATAGAACTGAATGAACACATATAGAAGAGCAGTTCTAACCACTTGTTGCTTCAGTCTCTTGAACACTTTTACAAACACCTGGAGGAGGAGTCTGACTATACCACAGTATATAGATAGCTTGGTCGAAGGGTTTTATTATTTATTTTGACACTTAATTCTCATAGTATTATAGAATAATTAGCTTTAACTTTGAAAGAATATGACATTTTAGTATTCTCTCACTTTTTAACAATATGTAAAACTGCATATTAATAATATAAATAAAAATAAGATTAGAATAAAGTTAGCATATTAGTTTTGTCATACATAACTCTAGACAAACCATATGTAATTTATTTAATTAGACATGAAGGTAGTTAATACTTTACTTGTTATATTGTTTAATTCTATTAATTACTTTATTAATAAAAATAAATGTATATTTTGTCATCATCTAATCACCCTCATGTCATTGTATGACCTGTGTGACTTTCTTTCTTCTGTAGAAAATTTAAGTATATTTTGAGAAATCTCTGTGTTTTTTGTCCATACAGTGGAAGTCATTCCTTGGTTTGTAGTCAGTCTTTGGTTACCAACATTTTTCGAAGTATTTTATTTTGTGTTCAGTAGATAAAGTAAAGTCATACACGTAGGATAACATGAGGGTGAGTAAATAGTGGCAGAATTGTAGTTTTTTTTGGTGAACTGTCCCTTTAAGATCATGGTTATGGATTTTATACAGTGTTTGTGAATATATTTGATAACAGGAGTGGTTTGTTGTAAATTTCAGTGTTTTCGTATGAGTGTTGAGTGTGTTACAGTCACTGTGGGCTGCAGAGCACAGTAGTACACAGCAGAGTCAGACACACGCACATTCTTGATCATCAGTGGAACTGTTCTTGATGTGGAGTTCAGTGTTGCTGAAAATCTCTCTTTAAATTCATCCTCAGTAGTTCCTTTACCAACTGTAAATTCACTCAGAATGAATGTTGGTGATCTGTTTGGTAGCTGTTTGTACCAGAAGAGATAAGCAGTAGAAAAACTGATAGAGTAATTGCACAGCAGAGTAACTTGAGCTGCTTCATTTGCAGTCATTTGTCTTGAAGCTTGTTCAACTTTGTCTTGTCCCCAGCACACTGGAAAATAGATTTACCCATTATCCATGTGCTTACACTGAGTATCTCAAACAGATAACATGCAAGTTATGAAATAATGTTCTTACCAAACTCATGAGCAGTGAAGAAAAGAGTAATAATCACCCACTTTGCCATTGTCACTTAAAGGTGAAAAGGGAGAATATTTGATCAGAACTTTCCAGAAGTGTTTTCTTCTTACTGTATAGTTTCTGTTTCTCTTTATGATTCAGATTCTTCATGGGGTTCAGCTTTATATAAGAATGTAAGGAATAATGCCTCCTTGTGGTGAGTTTGAATAGATTTAGCTGATCTGGACTATTTATATTCAATTGTACCATATTCCGACATGATTCACAACAGTGTAACTGATGTCAGAATCAATTAATCAGAATAAATGTGAAGGAAAAAATTAAATTTATTTGACACGTTTGCACTATATGACGAATTTGACTTTGAGTGGAAAACTTTTCCTTAAGAGACTCAGGCAGACTTCATACAAAATACTTTTTACACATTCTGGGTCACTGTACTGCACTCTGTTTAAAAAAAAAAAAGTTGAAGTGATAAAAAATAATGAAATACATTGGAAATACTATAGATCCGCTCTGCTTCAGTAGAAATTCACAACTTCATGACTCTAGATCAGGGGTGCCCAAACTTGGTCCTGGAGGGCCGGTGTCCCGCAGAGTTTAGCTGCAACCCTAATTAAACACACCTGAAACAGCTAATCATGGTCTTCAGGTTTACTAGAAACTTCCAGGCAGGTGTGTTTAGGCAAGTTGGAGCCAAACTCTGCAGGACACCGGCCCTCCAGGACCGAGCTTGGGCACCCTGCTCTAGATCAAGCGGCAACCTCCCGCTCTCTCTCGTGAAGCCAACAAGGAAGTGACTTAAACTGTAATTCATCGACTGGCCGCTAGAGGCTGGCTGCAAAAGGGAGTCAATCCCATAGACTCCCCATGTTAAAATGTCCACATTTACAGCAGAAAAAACATGTTTACAGCCTGGTTCAAAAAATTATTTTGGTCTATATAGCTAATTTTGCCCTTCGTGACAACTGTGAGGGGGTGAATTTTTTTTATAACTCATCCGTTTAAATTATATTAAGCCTTAAAGTTCTGCATAATTAAGGGTGTGGCCACTTGAGTGACAGGTGGATTGCCGCTGCTGTCACCACCATCGAGCTAGGTGGGCGTGGTTTCAACAACCAGCTCCCGCCTCTTTGCCCATCTTCGATTATCCAGGAGCAGTGTTGGGGAAAGTTACTTTTAAAAGTAATGCATTACAATATTGCGTTACTCCCTAAAAGTAACTAATTACGTTACTTTTTTACTTTTTATGGAAAGTAATGCGTTCCGTTACTTTTTAAATCTGGACAGGGCTTGCTTGTTTGTTTTTAAAATAAAAAAGTTCTATTTTTGGCAAATATAAAAGCCTTTTCACACCAAAAGTGAAATGAATAAGCCTCAGGCTGAAGGGAAAGTAAAATTACGTCCGTACAGTAGAATGCAGAAGAAGAAATTTCAACACACAAAAAAAGACACACAAATGTTTGTCTAGAGTAATTTGTGCTTATTAGTACGGTTGAACTGGATCATCGAAGGTCAGAAGCAAAATAGAATGGGATTAAATACATAAAGATATTTGTGTTGTTTAACATTTAATTATTGCAGGTTTGCGTCATATTCTGAGTTGCATTATTTTTATTAATTTTGAGGAATACTGAATCGGTGTTTTTTTTTGTGAGTGAGATGAATTAATGCATATTCATATTATTTAGAACTACAGTAACATCTGATTTCTCTCAACATGGGGACAGGAGAGCTGTCAATCAAAAATTGGGAAGAAAAAGTAACTTGCGTTACTTATTTGAAAAAGTAACTCAGATATTCTCTTGTAAATTAAAAAGTAATGCGTTACTTTACTAGTTACTTGAAAAAAAGGAATGCGGGGGCGGTGGTCACCCAAGATGGCGACGGCCGCCTCCGCTCACTTTTGAGCTTCAAAAACTCTCTTTGGAACCCTACGGGTGACGTCACGGACACTACGTCTATGTTTTTATACAGTCTCAGGCTCTATGAGTCATCTTGTATATTTATTTTTTAAATAGCTTGATGCTTTGGTTACCCACAAAGAGCACTTTATTGTTTATTACTAATGATTCTGACTTGATAACTTATAAATTATGATAACTTTTTATAATATTATAGTTGGTTTAAAGTGTTGTGTTGGCAAAGTTGGAGTTTTTTATTTATTTTGTATGTTTTTGAGTGTGTTTCAGTCACAGTGGGCTGCAGAGCACAGTAGTACACAGCAGAGTCAGACACACACAGATTCTTGATCATCAATGGAACTGTTCTTGATGTTGTATCCAGTGTTGCATAAAATCTCTTCTTAAAATCAGGCTCAGTTATTCCTTCACTGAATGAATATTTAATCAGAATGAATGTTGGTGATTTGTTTGATAGTTGTTTGTACCAGAAGAGATAAGCATTAGGAAAACTGGTAGAGTAATTGCACAGCAGAGTAATTTGAGCTGTTTCATTTGCAGTCATTTGTCTTGAAGCTTGTTCAACTTTGTCTTGTCCCCAGCACACTGGAAAATAGATTTAACTATTAATATTTTACATATGAAGTAACTCACATATAAAGAAATAATAAAGTTCAAATGATGAACTTTCTTACCAAAGTCCTGTGCTGTAAAGAAAAACATAATACTCCTGGCCAAATTGCTCCCCCCCCCCCCCCCCCCCCCCATTATGATGGTGCTAAAAAGAAAATTATTTTGGGTATTTGGTGTAAGGCAAGTGTTGATGCGGTTTAAGTTAAAAAAAACACTGTATTTTTCCACAGAATGTACATTATTGTTGATCCTCTATGCCCTGCCTTTCTGAAACACGTCGATTTTTTAAAAAGCTCATCGTTCTGAAAAGCGATGTGTGCTCTGATTGTTCAGCTATCCAGTGTGTTGTGATTGGTTGAATACCTCAAGCGTGTGACGGAAAAATGTTACGCCCCTTACCATACTGTGATGCAGTCTCCCGGCACGACCAGACAAAACCAATAAAAACCCATTACAAACGAAGCATTTGTAGCATCCAGTGGGCGGCATAATTACGGATTATAATGATTTATATTGTCTTTTTACGCGTTGCGTATCATGCTGCGTAAAACATAAAACCATGTCTGCATTTGTCATCGGAGAAATGACAACCCAACAAGCGCTACTCTACACTGCTCAAAATTCACGTTTGAATCATCAGTGGCAAATTCTTTAATATAAAGTACTTACAGTCGCTGAATCAGAAGCGCCAGACTGTCCTTGCAAAGTTGGAATTGCCCCACTTGATAGAAACAGTCTTTGTGCACAGAAGCATTGTAGGCTACTGGTTCAGGAAACAGTCCTCCATAAAGCGCTGCACACAATGATATTTGGGTTGACTGTCTGGAACAGTGTTGTAAATACAACTTAACACTGATTTCTAGTCATGTGTCCTTCTTTTGGAAGACCAAACAAAGTAGTTTCACTTTCACAACGAAACACACAGCATCTCCACAACATGGCAGCGGCGGCAACAGCGAGAATCAAAGTTACGCCTTCTTTCTTTGCGTGAACATTGGGCGGCGTTATGCAAATCTTCCCAAAATCGTGACACAGACATGTGGGGGCGTGTTAGAACGAGCCGTTTTGGTAGGCGTGGTTGACTCTTAACTTTTATAAAACTATTTGGATTTGAGACTTTAGTCTTTGCAACTTTACAGATCTTCTTTATGCACCAAGAGCTTGTAACACTTCAAAGAGAAAGGACAAATTGAAATCGTATCATATGACCCCTTTAAAGACATCTTGAGGAATGCTGCCTCCCTGTGGTGAATTTATGTTTTTCTAACCAACATTTTTATTCAAAGTAACTTAAAATGAAATGCAGTTAGAATCAATACAATCAGATACCAAAGCAGTAACAACAATACACTTAATGTTATCAGATTTCTGCAAACACCGGAGTACTAACTTGTAGACATGCTTCCAGGGGAGGTGTGTTGTTTTGGACATTGCAGTGTTTTGAGATTAAAAGATTAGGATATTAGTAACAAGCCTTTTTTAATTAAATTGAATTTAAATCAGTTTAAATTAATAATGCTTATAAATCCAAAATGTATTTGTCTCTGTCTTGTTTACCAGCTTTGTAATACAAATTATTTATAACAAATGTCATGATAAAGACACCCTCCGTCTGTATACACAGATTTATGGTTTGTCAAGAGAAATAGAAAGACATTTTAAGTTTAAATATATTAATAATAACACCAATTAAAATATGTGACAATAAGAAGACAAAATGAAACACTAAACATTGTAATATTTCCAAACTTGTGAATGCTCAGTTGCTCACACATATATAGTTTTTGTATGAGTGTTGAGTGTGTTTTAGTCACTGTGGGCCTCAGAGCACAGTAGTACACAGCAGAGTCAGACACACGCACATCCTGGATTGTCAGTGGAGCTGATTTGGTTTGTGTGTTCAGACTTGCATTAAATCTTTTCTTGAACTCTTCTTCATTATTTCCATAAGTAGCAACTCTGTTCAGCATGTATTTTGGGAATCCATTTACTTGTTTCTGGTACCAGAAGAGAGTTGGGCTTGGATCAGTGGTTGTATATGAACAATTAATTATTACAGCTGCACCTTCATCTGCTGTTTGAACTCTCATATTCTGGTGGACGGCATCCTCAGATTTACACCCTGGAATTTAGAAAAAAAACATTTACAAGTTGAATTCATTCTCAAATTTAAATGGAAGGAATTATGTTTAGAAAAACAACAAAATTTTTTACGTACCGAAGAAATATGAGATAAACAACACTAAATATTTTTTCCAGTGTGTCATCATCAGAATAAGTATCCTATGCTGTAGTAAATAAAATAAAATTGAATGAACACATCTAGAAGAGCAGTTCTGACCCCTTGTTGCTTCAGTCTTTCTTTGTTAAAAGTTTACATCTGAAACCACATTTACAAAACACCTCCCCCCCGAGGAGGAGCATGACTAAAAACACGAAGATAGCTTGATTGAAGAGTTTGATATTCATTTTGAAACTTAAGGCTCATAGTATTGTAGAGTAATTTGCTTTAATTTCGAATGAATATGACATTTTAGTATTCTCTCTTTTTTTTTTTTGTAAGCGAAAATGCATAGTAATACAGATAAAAGAAAATCAGGTATAAAGTTAGTATATTAATTTTGTCATACATAACTCTTAACAAACCCTATGCAGTTTATTTAATGCAACATGAAGTACTCTTTATATTGCCTATTTCTGTTAATTACTTTATTAATAAAAATAAATGTTTAATTTGTCATCATCTACTCACCCACACATCATTGTTTCTATCTTCTGTAGAAAACAATGAGTATACTGTATTTGAACAAATAGTATATAACAAAATTATCATAACAAAAAGTATATGTTGAGAAATCTCTCAATGTTTTTTGTCCATACAGTGGAAGTCATTTCTTGGTTGCAAGTCAATCTTTTGTTGCCAGCATTTTTCGAACTATTTTATTTTGTGTTCTGCATAAGAAAGTAATACAGGTAGGATAAGATGAGGGTGAGTAAATAATTGCTGATTTTTAAAAAAAAAAATTGGTGAACTGTCCCTTTAAGGTTATAGATTTTATGTGGTGTTTGTGACTTTATTATGATGACAGGAGTGGATTGTGGTAGATCTCAGTTTTATTTTGTATGAGTCTGAGTGTGTTACAGTCACTGTGGGCTGCAGAGCACAGTAGTACACAGCAGAGTCAGACACACGCACATCCTCGATCATCAGTGGAACTGTTGTTGATTTTGAGTTTAGTGTTGCAGAAAATCTGTCCTTAAATTCATCCTCAGTAGTTCCTTTACCAAAACTAAATACACTCAGCATGAATGTTGGTGATCTGTTTGGTAGCTGTTTGTACCAGTAAATATATACATTTGTAGCACTGGTAGAATAATTGCACTGTAGAGTAACTGGATCTCCTTTATTTGCAGTCATTTCTCCAGAAGGCTGTTCAATTCTGTCCTGCCCCCAGCACACTGGAAAATATGTTTAACTATTTATAATTTACATAACTAAAACAGATACTAAAGTATAAATAATCTTTCTTACCAAAGTCCTGTGCTGAGAAGAAAAGCATAATAATCATCAGTTTTTCCATTGTTGAAATGAAATTAATATTTTGGTGTGTGCTCTAATGAATGCGTCTCTCTGTCTTTACTGTAGCTCTCTGTTTACTCTCTGCTGATATACTCTCTTGATATTTCAAGTCTTCAAGTAGGTCTAAATCCTCCCATAGCACACTGTCGACTTGACTTGACAGCTCTTTTGGGTTTTGCCCTCCAGTGGTGAATTTATGTATTTCTAACACACATAGGCACACTAGATTTACATTTTGTAGCAGTGGACATACAGAGGACACACTTCTTGACATAAAGCCTTATTTGTTTTTTATAATTGCCTTTACCATCCAGAAACTTTTCAAAGTTTATCTACGTTGATGATTTGTTTGATCAGATTTCTGCAGCATCCATTCAGTTCTTGACATTTGCAGCCTTTATTATAAATTTGAGATCCTGCCACCTTGTGGCCACATTTACTGATTTACACTGTGAAATTAATTTAATTTAGATATTGATAATATGTGTTATATTTGCATATTTGCTTAAAAACCTAGAATGATCCTTAGTTTTTTTCAAGTCAAGACCAGACTTTTCATAATACGAATGTTGATATTAATGTAGACTATTTTTTTTCTTTGCTCAGTTATGTAGTTTGTGAGTTCACAAGTGTCATAATCTTCTGTTGTACATTGTTTCTCTTTTACATCTTTGTTTCCACTTTTTATTAAACATTACATAGGCCTACCTGAATAAAATTTCTTATCACACTCAAATGCAGGTGTTTCCACATGATTTATTAAGTTCTGTGTATCAGATTGTGGTTCAGTTTCAAAGTGAAAAATGAATTTGAGATTTTGAACAGCTTCACATAGACTTTGTATCACTGGGCTCCAACTCTTAGAGCACAATAATAGAGAGCTGAATCTGACAGAGTTACACCAGTAATAGTGAGTTCAGTGGATGTTTCTGATGTAGTCGACTGAAAGCAAGGTGCAGCTGGGCTCCCAGTTCCACTCCATGAACGAGCATATTTCCATATCAAATACTGAGGTTCTGTATTCGTATACTTTCTGTACCATAAAAGTACAACTTATCTGCTACTTGTATCATATGAGCAGCTCAGTGTCACAGACTCTCCTTCTGTACTGATGACATTTGCACTCTTTTTTGGCCCAATCTGGTCTGCAGCCATTCCACCTGCAAACATAAAAATTTGGTCAATTAAAATTTGGTAAAAATTTGTGTAAATTCAGTCACATTACACTTAATGATCTATTTTCCTTAACATTGGTATGAAAGAGTATTTTACCTGAAGTCATGATTACAGTTAGTACCTAGTGTCTGCCCATGTTTACTAAGTCAGATCAGTTCTGTTGATGCTGTGTTCTGTGTTGTGGGTTGTGATGATTGTGATGCTCTGAGTTTCTGCAGTTACTCAGGATCTGAGTCATACAGTCACTCAGGAACGTCCTGCTCTCTGTTGATGATGACAACACCATATAGAAACAACATATGTGACCCTGGACCACAAAACCAGTCTTAAGTGTCAATTTTTTTTTTTGAAATTCTGGAATCTGAGGGTGCAAAGAAATCTAAATATTGAGAAAATTGTCTTTAATAAAGTTGTCCAAATGAAGTCCTTAGCAATGCATATTACTAATCAAAAATTAAGTTTTGATATATTTACGGTAGGAAATTTACAACATATCTTCATGGAACGTGATCTTTACTTAATATCCTAATGATTTTTGGCATAAAAGAAAAATCAATAATTTTGACCAATACAATGTTTTTTTTTTGGCTATTGCTGCAAATATACCCCAGCGACTTAAGACTGGTTTTGTGATCCAGGGTCACATAGAGAAAACAAAAAAACAGAAAACAATATATAGAAATGAAACCAAGTATTTGCAGAGTAGCAAATCAGTATCACCAAGAACAATTGTGAATATTGGAATAATATTCAACAATTTTGGTTGTATAGATAATAAATGAATGAATGAGGTAGAGAAAAACATATGTGAATGAGAGATCTGTTATTTAAAGCAAGTAAATTGAACTGGGGTAATTAATGACCCTGTACAGTAATTATATCTTATTATTATATATCCATTTTCACTTGTCGTTATATCTCATTTTAAACATGAGTCTTTGAGACTCATGAGTTTGATGGAGTCCAATCAGTGCCGGAGTTAGCAATTTGAGAATGTGATTCTCTCAATTGTTATATGTTCGTCTGTTTAGTCTGATTTGTAGAAAGTATAGTTATGCTTTTTTGCATGTCAGGTTTTTGTACAGTGTTCTTGTGTTTCCTGTCACTGTGGGCCTCAGAGCACAGTAGTACACAGCAGAGTCAGACACACGCACATCCTTGATCATCAGTGGAACTGTTTTTGATGTTGAATTCAGTGTTGCAGAAAATCTCTTCTTAAAATCTGGCTCAGTGGTGTATTTACCCAGAATGAATGTTGGTGATCTGTTTGGTAGCTGTTGGTACCAGAAGAGGTATGGGTTTGTATCAGTGGTAATATATTTACACCATACAATAACTTGAGCTCCTTCACTCGGAGTCATTTCTTCTGAAGACTGTTCAACTCTGTCCTGTCCCGAAGAAACTGGGGAACAATAGACAGAAAAAGTAAATGATTAGCATGAATCATTAGGAAAGCAAGTGAACACATTTAGTATCCTATATTTAAGTAAACCATTTTCTGTTAAAAATGCAGAAACAAAAATTTGCTTACCATCATAATGGGCTATGAAGCACAGATAAATCAAAGTCCATGTAAACATAGTTGATCTATGAACAAACATTCACTCAACTGTGCGCTTTCAAAAGCTCTGTGTCATAGAGCTCTTCTTTAAATGTTTGTATCATGTCACATGATATACTCATACATGAAGAGAGCAATGCTGACCCCTTGTGCAGGAAGTTTGACATTGCTAAACATAATGTTATTTTGCAAACCCTGAACAGTTCTTTAAAAAGGTATGATTGGTATAAATGGTGTTTTTGAACACATGCTTGATCACCACTATACTTATGTTATATGTATGAATGTTTTAAAGCAATTTACTCACTTATTTCAAGAATAACTGAATAAAGTATCATTGTATGTACTGTACGCTTACAGTCTGAGTTTCAACAATCTTATGACACAGTGTCTGTCAGGTTCTGCTAAATACTCTCAGATATTATCCACTCTTTCCTCACCACTTGGCAAATACATCTAGAGTTGTTTTATCGTCTTTTTTAAACATGGTTGCTTTATAAAATGTTATAAAGTCCCAGAGAAGCATCTTTTAAGTGAATCTTTGTGTGTCCCCTTTTCTGTTATAACATTTTATATTGTGAATGACATAATACTGCTTTTTGCTGATTAAAAGAGTGTTTCCTTGTTTTAGCTAGCAGATAAGGAGGTTGGATATGTGTCATGTAGATGCAATACTGTGAATCAGGTTTTTGTACAGTGTTCTTGTGTTTCCTGTCACTGTGGGCTCCAGAGCACAGTAGTACAGAGCAGAGTCTGGTATAGATGCAGAGGAGATCTCCAGATCCACATGGTTTTCTTTGTCTTTGGTGACTTTGGCAGTGAATCTGGAATCTACATTAGACTCCTGAGCTTGTTTTGATCTGTCTGAGATTAACACAATGAACTCAGGAGGTGATCCGGGATACTGACGGTACCAGTAGAGAGTTAATGCAGATAAATAACTGCAGGATAATTTAACACTTGAAAACTCATCAGCAAACTCCAAAGTTTTGGTAGGTTTAATTTCATTTCCATATGCTGCATCTGAAAAACAAATCACATCTTTTAAGAACAGGTGTTTATATTGAATCTTTAATCAGTTAATTATTAGCCATTCTGGCTGCTCATAATATTTAGTTTCAAAACACAAAACACTTACACAATACTTACATGCAAAGGCAGAAATTAGAATGACAGAATGGAGCATCATTGTGTGTTTCTTATTCTCTCTCTACAGACTTGAAGTTAAAGATCACATCAGGTATCAGTGCTTTAAACCCCACCTCTTCCAGAGAGCTCTTAAGAGAGAGCAGATCAGATAAGATCAGATCTGTTTCATACACCATTGAGTCATTTGATTACTATTCATATCCTATTGTAACATCTTGTGGTTACTTACTAACTCTGTCATATGATATAAATCCTCAGAACACAAGGACACTAGATTATTCCTCATACTTTAATTGTTACAATACTTTAGAGCTCATAAGGTTTATGACATTCACTATGCACAGCACTATGTAATTTATAATGTTTACATTAAATTTTGTATTTATTTATGCTTGTTATTGTTTTGGGACAGAAGTAAATAGCATGTGGATTTGCAGCTCATCATATAATTAAACACTTCCTCTGTTGTTGTATGAGTGTTGAGTGTGTTTCAGTCACTGTGGGCCTCAGAGCACAGTAGTACACAGCAGAGTCAGACACACGCAGATTCTTGATTGTCAGTGGAACTAAATCTAATGACACTTCAGAGTCAAATCTCTCCTGGAACTGAGCATCATTATCTTTTGCTCCAAATTTGTTTCTCCACAGAATGTATTTTGGAAAGTAATTTGCTCTGTGAATGTACCAGAAGAGTTCTGGTTGTGATGAAGTTGTTTTATATTTGCATTGTAAAGTTACTGATCTTCCTTCAAATTCAGCTATGTTTTTATCTGGCTGATCAACAAGCTCTTCTCCATGACACTCTGTAAAAACATGAAAACATGTTAGGATAAAACTTAAAAAAAATGTAACCTAAGGGTATAAAACTCTTTGAAGCAATTAAGAAATTACAAATTCCCCCACTTACCATGATAAACTGATGCAAAAATGAATAATTTAAACAACCTATGAGTTATCATTTTGTATCATGTGTTGACTGTAACAGGAGAAAAAGATAAATCAGCCATGTCAGTAAGAAATTGGATGGTTTATAGCAGGGGAGGAGAGTTTAAACATAAAAAAGGAAATAAAAATGTGATTTTAAGTGGTGTGTATGAATACTGCCCTCTTCAGGATATTATTGCAAAAATATTTTTATAATCATGTTTTTTTGTTTGTTTGTTTGTTTTATTAATTGTTCCTATAGCATTTGACAGAGAAAAGTCTTACTATGTTACAGTGACTATGTTTCCAGTGTCATCATTTAAGTTATTGAGAATTTTACCCTTTTGACACTTAAACATGCCTAAGACTTTTACATTCTGTACATTTGTACAATGCAAAATGACAGGAATATGGTTAAATCATCCATTATCATACTGTGTATCAGAATTAACATATAGGTAATGTAGGGAATAGAAAATTTAGTTTTACACAAGTCCGATGTACATTTATTCAAAGATGTGAATGATGCATTTTTGCTTAATGTGTTTATAGCACAGAATCTGTTATTTTAGCAGGAAAGATCTCCAGGCTCACAATATTTGGCTATTATTAATAGGTAAAATACAAGGAAAAAGAGGTGGCATTGACCCTCCTTGTGGTTAAATAAAAAACAGGAGCTCTGGATCCCGGAATCATATTTATTTACAGATGAGGTAGATGTGTGTAAGGATGAAAGAAACTAACAACAGAATCAGAAACAGACAATACAAACATACATGGGCATCTTCGAGACACCCCACAGAGTGGAGGTGCAGGAAATGGCTCTCTCACATATGCATCAGTTCCTTCTCATCCCCTTCCTTCCCCTTACCCATCCTCCCTCCACTTCGCTCACTCAGAATGGTCAATAGTATAATAATATAATGTTCTACGTGAATGCAAATGATATTTACAGTCATGTTTGGTATCATTTGAATAGTCTCAGGGCGAGTGGTACAATGGTCTCTCAGTCTTACAAAAGTAGACTAAAAGATAATACAGATCCTAAGAGTTAAGAGATATTTTGATTACTGTAGAGGGTGTCATTCCATGCAAATACCTTCTGTCCCATTTAGGTGGGTTCAACCACCGGTCTGGACCTGTGTGGTCCAACCACTCTTCCATACTATGTATTTTCCAAGGTCAGGTATGCTCTTTTTACTCTTAGATTCATCTTTGAGAATTTTGTTTTGTATTGATTTGATATCTTTGAATTGCTATGTAATTGGCATAATATATATTTACCTGACTGATAATAAATTCTTACATTTGATTTATTCTGACTTACTCTGAAATTATTTTCTCAAGTAGATTAAGTGAAGGCGTATGTTTCCGCAAATCTGCGTCCAGGGTTAAGTGCATACTAGATCTCAGGTTAGATGAAGCATGGGGCACATCAGGTGAGATTATAATTTCCTGACTACTGCTTGACTTTTCGTTAAGTTGTACTGTAGTTGCGTTAACTCATGGGTGTCTATTTCTAGTACTGGTCATAACCACTGTTTTATTGTTCTCAACTTTAATTAAGTTGTACGTGGTTATATTAACTATCGGGGGCTAGACAAATAGTACTAGCATAACCGCTGATTCTTGTTTGAGTTTTATTCAAGTTGTACATAGTTATTTTAACTATCGGGGGCTAGATAAAAAATACTATTGAAATATTAACATATTTCATAGTACTAGCATAACCACTGATTATTGTCTCAGCTTTAGTTAAGTTGTACGTAGTTATATAACTATCGGGGGCTAGACGAATAGTACTAGCATAACTGCTGATTATTGTTTTGAGCTTTAACTAAGTTGTACATGGATAACTGTAGGGGGCTAAACAGAACTAATATTTAAAGAATGGTAAACAAGGGCGACCTATTAAATAGTATTACTCATAACCACTGGCTAATGATCAGACTGGCGAGTTTGTGATCATGGGGCCCACGTAAAACGGCCAACGTGAGGCACCCTGAGCGAAGGAGTAAATATAAAGTAAAGAGTTAAATAGAATAATCAAATGTCAGAATAATAATAATTAGAAAGAGACAAACAACCAATTTGCCTTTCAACCTAAATTCGAGGTCATAATAAAATGGAGTCAGATTAGATAATAAAATGGAGTCAGATTAGAGTTTAACTTAAATTAAATAACTTTGCGCACTGAAAAGACCGAACACGCAAGAAACCTTTAGCCACCACTGGATACCTTCCTTGGGCCAAGTGCGTGGACCTTACATGTTTTTTCCCCACAAATGTTTCTGTGTTTTTCAGTGGTGTTATTGCCTCTGCAAATGCGTCCCTTGCAAATAAACCATAATACAATTCAATAAAACTACTTTAATATAAGAAAAAGTATAATTAATATAGCATTTAAATGTATAAACATAAATACATATGATATCAAAGATTCAGACATAACCCTGTTTTTGTATGTTCTATATCAGGGTTCTATGTAACCCTGGTTTTATTTATTTATTTTATGATATTCAACTGTGATTCAGGAAGTATTGTTTCATTTTCATTACCTTTTCAGTAACCACACACAGGTGTTTCCACAATATAATGATAGATTGTGGGTCTGATAATGCTTGACATCGAAGGGAAAAATTAATTTGAGTTTTTGTATGGCAAAAACCTCAAAAGTACAAAACTTTTTTTTGTACTTCATATAGACTTTGTATCACTGGGCTCCAACTCTTAGAGCACAATAATAGAGAGCTGAATCTGACAGAGTTACACCAGTAATAGTGAGTTCAGTGGATGATTGTGTGACTGAAAGCGAGGATCAGAGGGGCTCCCACCTCCACCTCCTGAATACTTATATATTAAATAGTGAAGCTCTTCATTAAAATGAAGGGTAACTGAGGGTCACAGTCTCATCTTCCTTTTTTATGACACTAGTTTCTTGATTGGGTCCAATCTGGTCTGCAGTCATCACACCTAAAACAAGCAAACAAAATAGGAGTCAAGTAATAAACTATCCCATTGGATGTGTCTGTATACACCTGTAATTATTAAAAGAGTCATATTGTACCTGAAGTCAGAATTAAAATCATCAGCAGGTGTTTTTCCATGTTGACTAGCTCAGATCAGTTGTGTATTAATGTTGTCTGTGCTGTGAGTCTCTGCAGTTTCACACTCAAACACACTGGAACTTCCTGCTTTCTGTGTGACGATATCATCTACTGCTTCTCATGTTTTTGCTTAGAGGAAAGCTTTCGCAACTGCAAGAAATTATACTTATATTTATTTATTTGGCAGATGATTTTGAAGAAA
This sequence comes from Sinocyclocheilus anophthalmus, assembly GCA_018155175.1. Taxonomy (NCBI): domain Eukaryota; kingdom Metazoa; phylum Chordata; class Actinopteri; order Cypriniformes; family Cyprinidae; genus Sinocyclocheilus; species Sinocyclocheilus anophthalmus. The sequence goes on along the minus strand of JADLZN010008662.1, from coordinate 37,763 downwards.
AATACAAACATAAATGACTTTGTTGTGATGGTTTTAGGCTCATGTGATTTGAGTTTGGAAGTTCCTGCCAAGTACATTGAGTTTGAAAGTTGCTGTATGATGTATCTTTCTGTAATTATGACTGCAGAGGATGGATACTGATACAGGGGCAGCATTTTTACAGTTATGATTTATTTCATGTTTTTGTATGAATGTGTTTTAGTCACAGTGTTTTAGAGCACAGTAGTACACAGCAAAGTCTGACATACGCACATTCTGGATTGTCAGTGGAACTGTTCTTCATGTGGAGATAAAAAATATCTCTCCTTAAAATCAGGCTCAGTAGATCCTTCACAAAAAGTAAATACTGTACACTCGGCATAAATGCTGGTGCTCTACTTGGTAGTTGTTTGTACCAGATGCAGGGTATCAGACCGAATCAGACAATCTAAGATTTGGTCAAAACATGGTAGAAACATGAGGAGCCGAATTCCACAGAGGCCAAAGACAACAGGATGCTCATAAATCAGACCCTAGCCCTAGCATCTGAAGCCTAACCTACCAACTCTTTGAACAGCTTGCAGCATTAAAACAAAAGAACACATTGATAATCCTAACTCAAGAAGGAGATTGTCAATTTTAGGGCAAGTGATCAAGATTAAATGGTCAAAGAGATGACCGCATGACCATCACGTGATAGTAACTACAATCACGAGCGCTTTAGAATTGACATCCCCCACCTAAGAGACAGAACAGACTGAGATTCCTTACAGACATTTTAACCTCTGGTCTTCACAGAACGTGTCCTTACATTCACAGAATGGCACGGAAACTGCCTTTCCATGCATCTAAATGACACTAAAAGGACTTGTGAGCTACTAATCATTTCTATGCATAACTCCATATCATGTATGTAACCCACATATTTGACTATCATGTTCTAATCACTTATTGTGTATGTCTTTTGAATAAATATTGAATAGCTTAAGGGTTCTTATTCATGTTTAGTATGTGTGTGTTTGAATCTTCTTGCTTGAAATGTTTCTTCCAATCAATTCTTTGTCAAATGTATCGTATTCTTGTTATAGAAATCATGTCTAAAACTATACTCTGCAAGAGCGGGAAAACGCGGACCATGTGAATGATGAGATAACATTTTGATTTATGAATTGGGAGGAGAAATATACAACAACCCGAGCAAACATGACATCTAATTGGTCAAAACACCATTTGTGGTGTGTTAAACAGCCTGGTTTAAATACTCAGGACATCTTCCTTCTTCCCCTTTTCCTTCTTGCCTTTTCGAGCCTTGTTGTGTTTTTTTTTTTATCATGCTTCTTTAGCTTTTGAGCGTGCTCTGGCTTACACGCCATCTCCTCCAAAACCATGAGGAGAAACGCCACCTGGTCTCGTCAAACTTTACTTCTATTTCTATTTCTTTAGTTTATTTTATTTTCAGTTGAGAGTTTCGTGTTTCGGTTAAGTTATGCCTAACGCCCCTCTCCGAACGAGTGCTGCTAAAACTCAACTGCAGGACCCACAGCCACCCGCCTCGCGCGTCCAGCCAACGCCCAATCACTGGCTTCCCAAGACTGAAGTTCCAGCCAATCAGAAAAGCGGGAAACCTCTTTTGGCAACCAGACAAGGAAGGGAACCCCGCACACAGGAACGCAAGTACCTCCAGATCCTAGCTGAACTGGTGCATTTAATATAAATTTTAACCTCATTGAGGAACTCAATGCTATGGTTAATTAAGTGATTGATGGTTGTTGGACTGTGCAATTGCACTTATTGCTGTAAACTTGGGATTTCACATCTTCATTCTCTTAAACTAATTATTATTATTCCTCACTTTCTCTCTTTCTGCAACTTGTGTGAATGCATGTGTTCATGTGTTAGATTAGTTTATATGTCTTAGATTTATCCAATAAAGCCTTATTTATATTGAAAAGAGAAGTATCTTGTGTTTTGTGCTCACAAGTTAATGTCTTAAACTGCCGATCTTGTTACTGTGCTAATTAATAGTGTTTTCACTATATTTTGGATATAAATATCCATTGCAGAATTGATGTCATACGGCTCGTTCACTGAATCGCTGGCCGTCTCAGTGATCAGCCGTAAAACAGTGATTCTGTCCAAATTCCCTTACATATTATTGGTGGAGTTCCCTTTAAAATCTTAAATGATTCCCTTTGAGCTAAATTGACCTGTTTCCCTTACACAGAAGAATAAAAACTTCCTTGTAGTCTGGGTAGAAAATTGGCACCGTAGTTAGTCTAGATTCCTTTTTCAGCTTTTCTCCAGAAGGCTGTTCAACTCTGTCTTGCTCCCAGGACACTGAGATTGCCTGCTTTTCAGTCTTTAGCACTAAAGACCTTCCTGCTCCTTATGAAAGCTGCGTGGCATTTGGTCTTTATCTACTTTGATGATTTGCTTCATCAGATTTCTGCAGCCCCTCAAAAAGTTAACAATGCTTTAAATAATTGACTTTATTTTTTTAAAGACCCTTTCAAATCTAGAATTTATCAAAAATGGACAATTCTACCATTATTTAATTATTTGTTTCTTTTAGAAATATCCTATAATTAGGCTATTACTTCGATCATATTCTCTAAAATCATTATGATTGTGTCCACCAAAAAATTACAATTTTGTCATTGTCAATCATTTTTAGTTCAGTTTTTACAAAATATTTACTGTACGTTAATTAGAATTAAATTGAGCCAAATAAATTGACTGAACTGAGTTAATGAATAAACACTAAAATTACAGCACATCCACAGGATTTGGGGTAATAAGACATCCATCATGCTGGTTGTGATAAATACTTAAATAGATAATTGTAACACAATAAAAAAACAATGAATACATAGTAAAAATATAATACAATGATGATATTATCTGAAATTACCTAAATTTATTATGTTTTCTGTAAGTATGAAAATGCTTACAAATTTGTGTCTTCTGTTGTGCATTGTTTCACGTCTACCTCTTTTTTTAACATTACATATTCTAAAAAAAATATTATCCAACTTCTCACACAGGTGTTTCCACAAGTATAATTATATTGTGTGAATTATAGATTGTGGGTTTGATATTGCTTGAGATCAAAGTGAAAAATGAATTAGAGTTTTTGTACAGCTTTACATACACTTTGTATCACTGGGCTCCAACTCTTAGAGCACAATAATAGAGAGCTGAATCTGACAGAGTTACACCAGTAATAGTGAGTTCAGTGGATGTTTCTGATGTAGTCGACTGAAAGCGAGGTTCAGCTGGGCTCCCAGTACCACTCCATGAACGAGCATATTTCCACATTAAATACTGAGGTTCTCTATTTAGATACTGTCTGTACCAGTAAAGTGCAACATATCTGCTGCTTGTATCATACGAGCAGCTCAGTGTCACAGACTCTCCTTCTGTACTGATAACATTTGCACCCTTGTTTGGCCCAATCTGGTCTGCAGCCATTCCACCTGCAAGTATTAAAATAAACATTTGCTTACATTGTGAAAAATCATGTGAGTTAAATTCAGTCACATTACACATAATTATCTATTTTCCTTAGCATTGGCATCAAAGAGTATTTTACCTGAAATCATGATTAATATCAGCACCAAGTGTCTGTCCATGTTTTCTAAGTCAGATCAGTTCTGTTGATGCTCTTCTGTTCTCTGAGTTGTGATGATTGTGATGAGTTTTGCATGAACTGAGTCATACGAATCTGGAACTTCCTGCTCTCTGTAGAGATGATGCTCATTTTAGTAAATGAATGAAAGAGGTGGAGAAGCAGATCTGTAAATGGCATGTTATTTATTAAATAAAAAGGAGGAGCTAATGATCCTGTAATGAGGCTTGATAATATGAATATGTGGTGTATATTGCCATCTTATGATAACAGAATTACAACATGAAAATTAAGTTTAATTTCTTAGTTTCCTAATTAATTAATTAGTACGTTTGTTTTAATGTATTAATAAAATTAATGAGAATTAAAGTCTGATGGAATACATTCAGTGTCTGAGTTAGCAGTTTGGGAATCTTATTCTCTTATTGTTTTTTTATTCAGTCTAGAAAATGTAACAAGATCATATGGGATGAATGTGCATGTGCATCATGTGGATTTGCACCTAGTCATATAACTGAGCACTTCCTCTGTTTTTGTGTGAGTGTTGAGTGTGTTTCCGTCACTGTGGGCCTCAGAGCACAGTAGTACACAGCAGCCTCAGACACATGTTGGTTTTTGATCATCAATGGAAATGTTCTTGATGTAGAGTTCAATGTTGCAGAAAATCTCTTCTTAAAATCAGGTTCAGTGGTGTATTGACCCAGAATTAATGTTGGTGATCTGTTTGGTAGCTGTTTGTACCAGAAAAGGTTTATGTTTGTAACAGTGGTAAAATAATTACACATTACAATAACTTCATCTCTTTCACTCGCAGTCAATTCTTTTAAGGACTGTTCAACCCTGTCCTGTCCCGAAGACACTGGAAAAATAGACAGAAAAAGTAAATCACTAGCATGAATTATTAGGAAGGTAAGTGTAAACATTTAGTAACCTATATTTAAGTAAACTTTTTTTCTGTTTAAGTATGCAGAAACAAAAAATGTGCTTACCATCATAATGTGCTATGAAGCATAGAGAAATCAAAGTCCATTTAAACATAGTTGATCTATGAGGTAAAAGAACAGAAAATTCACTCTGCTTTCAAAAGCTCTGTGTTTATGTCACAAAGCTCTTCTTTAAATGTTAGTATCATGTCACATGATATACTCATACATGAAGAGAGCAATTCTGACCTCTTGTGGATGAAGTTTGTAATAGCTAAACATGATGATATTCTGCAAACCCTGAACAATTCTTTATAAAAGTATGATTGGTATAAATAGTGGTTTTGAACAAATGCTTAATAACCACTATACTTATGTTTTACTTGAGTATGTTATAAAGCTTTTCATTCATTTTTAGAATAACTGAGTATGTACTGCATGCGTACAATCTGAGTTTAAATGATTTTATGACACAGTCTATAAGGTTCAGCAAAATACCCTCAGATATAAACCCCTCTTTTCTCACCGGGGAAAAAGCAAATGCATCTAAAGTTGATTTTATCACCTCTTTGAAAATGATTGCCTTATAAAATGTTATGAATATCTGGAATAACATCTTTTAACAGAGTCTTTGTGTCACCCTTTCTGTTATATATTTTTATGTCGTGAATGACAATCTATAATGCTGTTTTTTACTGAATAGAGGGGTGTCACCTACAGTATAGCAGATATGGAGGTTGGATATGTGTCATGTAGATGCAATAGTGTGTATCAGGTTTTTGTAGTAATGATTATATGCAGATGAATAACTGCAGGATAATTTAACACTTGAACCCTCGTCAGCAAACTCCAGTGTTTTGGTTGGTTTGATTTCATTTCCATGCGCTGCATCTGTAAAAGTAGATCAAATCTTAAAGAACAGGTGTTTAAATTGAATCTATATTCAATTTAGCCGTATCAGTATAGAACACAATATACTGCACGAAGAACACGTTATACTTAATTTTGAGAAGAAATTAGCAGTTCTGGCTGCTCAAGAGTACTGGGATGCAAGACACAAAGCATTTCAATACTTACATGCAAAGGCAGAAATTAGAATGACAGAATGGAGCATCATTGTGTGTGTTTCTTATTCTCTCTACAGACTTTAAGTATCAGTGCTTTCTTTTTTAATTATATGCATATTATTGTTGTGGGACAGAATTAAATAGCATATGTATTTGTACCTTGTCATATAACTGAGCACTTCCTCTGTTTTTGTATGAGTGTTGAGTGTGTTTCAGTCACTGTGGGCCTCAGAGCACAGTAGTACACAGCAGAGTCAGACACATGCAGATTCTTGATCATCAATGGAAATGTTCTTGATGTAGAGTTCATTGTTGCAGAAAATCTCTTAAAATCAGGCTCAGTGCTATATTGACTCAGAATGAATGTTGGTGATCTGTTTGGTAGCTGTTTGTACCAGAAGAGATATGGAGTTCCAGAAGTAGTATAAGTACACATTAAAATAACTTGAGCTCCTTCATTTGCAGGCATTTCTCTTGAAGACTGTTCAACATTGTCTTGTCCTGAGGACACTGGGGGAAAAAAACAATTTAAGTCATTTACATAAATTAGTAGCATTAAACTTAAACATTTAGTAACCTGGATGTAAGTAAAGCCTATTCTTTTAAAGTATACAGAAATAGAAAAAAAAGTGCTTACCATAATAATGTGCTGTGAAACACAGAGAAATCAAAGCCCATCTAAACATAGTTGATCTATGAGGTAAAAGAACAGAAAATTCACTCAACTCTGCTCTCAAAAACTCTGTGATTATCACACAGAGCTCTTCGTTAAAGGTTTGTATGTCACATGTTACACCTATAAATGAAGAGAGCAGTGCTGACCCCCTGTGGAGGAAGTTGGAAATGGCTAAGTATTGGCTGCATCCGAAATCACATACTTCCCAACTTTAGAGTAGGCAAAAGACAGTATGTGAGAAATAAATTATGTCCAAATTCACAGTACTCACTGCCAATGGAGGGGTTGTTGAGTTGGGGTGCAAAATTTCCCTAATGGTGGTTTTGTTTTTGGGTTTGGGTGTTGGGGTGCCCTCTAGCTGGGTTGTGCATCTTGGGGATTCGGTGGGTTGATTCTGGAAGTGGTACATTAAGATGGACTCTTTAATGATCCGGCTAGTGGAAGCCCGTGTGGTTTTGTGTGGACAGTTGGGGATGTACGTACGTTTGTGCAGGTGTTGTGGCTCACTGTTCAAGCACTGGATGCAGATGTTGAGCGTATGTTGTTCGGGTTGGTGGGAACATGTGTGTATCTTTGGGCCTCAGGGTACACTCATCAAGCATTTGTTCAAAAACACTATTTATACCAATCCTACCGTTATAAAGAATTGTTCAGGGTTTACAAAATAACATCATGGCTGCATCTGAAATTGCATACTCTCTATAGGTACTTTTTTGAAGTAATTACTTTGTGGCCACAAAAAAAATAAACCAATATTTTATCACCTTTTTGAACATGGTTGCTTTATAAAACATTATGAATATCTGGAGAAGCATCTTTTAACCGAATCTTTGTGTATCACCTTGTGAATGACAATCTATAATACTGTTTGCTGAATAGAGGGGTGTCACCTACAGTATAGCAGATATGGAGGTTGGATATGTGTCATGTAGATGCAATACTGTGAATCAGTTTTTTGTTCAGTGTTCTTGTGTTTCCTGTCACTGTGGGGTCCAGAGCACAGTAGTACACTGCAGAGTCTGATACAGCAGCAGAGGAGATTATTAGATCCACATGTTTGATTTCTTTTGTGGATTGTTTTTCTTTTTTGAGTTTAGTAGAGAATCTGGGATCTACATCAGATGTCTTAGTGTCTTTCACACTCTCTATTATAAGCACAAGAAATTGAGGAGCTGATCCGGGATACTGATGATACCAGTGAAGTGATTCTGCAGAGGAATAACTGCAGGATAAAGTAACAGTTGAACCCACTACAGCAGATTCCTCAGTGCTGTCTGCTGTGATTTCATCTCCAAAACTCACACCTGGAAAAGAGAGAGAGAGAGAGAAAAAAAACCTATTATTAACAATAGTGCGAAATTGATTTATACCAGTGATTTGAAATTGTACAATACATACAGCAATTGATCCTAGTTATTATTAAATATTAATAGCATATCATTGTGATTAGATTTTAATTGGTAGTAGGGAAAAAATTACTATATTTTTTTTTATGGACGTCATAAGTTTTATCTTTTCCAGTGAAAAAGATTCTTATGCATGTCAGATGGAAAAATCATGTTGAACAGAAATATTATATGTCTATTCTCAACTTAGAAATGGCAAAGCATGCAAATCACACACAAAGGCCACTACGGCCAATGCAGAAGTCAAGAGCAAATGACTGAATGAAGTATCATTGTAACAGTTGTGTGTCCACTACAACAGCAGTACTGAGCTTTGTGCAGTCAATAAAATGTAACAAGATCATCGTCAGATCTATGCTATACGATCTTTAAAACTCCTCCTCTTTGTCTGGTACCAACAAAAACTCCACTCATATCTACACATATACTAACTAAATGCGAGATCTTATGGAGGTTCACAGAAGATTATGAATAGCATTTTAGTGGTGAGCCGCTTATTTAAAAATTGGTAATTTTATGTGCTGATACATAAATTTAAAATTCTTAAAAATAGGTATATGATAGTTTACACAGAGGCACGTACAGTTTTCCATTTGTGGAATTGTGAAATTGATTTTTAAAAACCTATAAACTGGGGTACAATGTCATATTCCAATTCTGGTGAGCTTTATTCTTTTGGTTCATTGTCTGGGCACACAGATTTTTAAGGAAGAGAGTTTTTGTATGATTGTTGAAAATGTATTTCCTCAAAAGGAAGGGAGTGGGCCTCAGAGCACAGAAGTACACAGCAGAGTCAGACACATGCACATCCTCGATCTTCAGTGGAAATGTTCTTGATGTGGAGTCCAATGTTGCTGAAAATCTTGTTTTAAAGAACTCCGTGGTGTATTGATTCAAAATGAATGTTGGTGATCTGTTTGGTAGCTGTTTGTACCAAAAGAGATAATTAGTTGTGGAAGCAGTAGTATAATTACACATTAAAATAACTTGAGCTTCTCCTCCTCCTTCACTTTGTCAGAGAGAAGATTCAGGACTTCAGGCAGTGGTCATTCCTCCTGAAGCTGTTCAGGTCCTGTCCTTGCTGATGACACTGTAAAAATAGGCAGAAAAAATACGGTCATGTAACATGAAATTATTAGTAAAGTATATTACAATGTATTAACCTGAATGTGTAACCATTTTCTTATAATTAGGCTTATACAGATGTACTTTACCATCATAATTGTTGCTGTGAACACAGGGAAATAATCAAAGCCCGATCTGAGAACCATGAGTTGGATCCTATGGAAAGGCAAAATATTCACTCAACGGTCAACTCTGCTCTGTGTTTTACCGTCCCACAATGCTCTCCTTACATGTCCAGTGGGGGGGGGGGGTGGGGGGGGGGCCGTGATCTTCCGGGTGGGCTTCGTCGGGGGTGACGTGGTGTGGGGGGATGGGAGAGCAAGGCTGACGCACACCTTGGTGGATGAATTTTCGGTAATTTGTGTGGGGGTGTTCGTGGGTGTGTGTAAAAAAGATGGAATTGGGGTGGTACGTGGTGGGAAGACCATTGTTTGCCCCCACTTCGCCCCCAGCAAATTAGTATCCTCGTTGTGTGTGGGTGGCCTGATTTCTGTGGTGTGTGGGGGTTTGACGGGTGTGGGGGGGCACATGCCTGATCCCACGGGGGGTAGGGGGGGGGGGGGGGGGGGGGAGGGCTGGGACTCCGTTTGTCGTGGGGGGTCTCATTTAGGGAAGGTAAGTCCATTTAGTGTTACTGTGACTGGATATGTGAGCATGGGGCATGGGTGGTAGGGTTGGTGCCTAGTTTTTTTTGATTGGGGTTCGGTGTTTTTTTTTTTCTTATTTCTTTGTGTCGGGGGTTCTTTTCTATTTCTTGTGGTGGGGGTCTTTCGGGTGGGTGTCTATTCCTTTATTTCTTTTTCTATTTCTGGGGGGTGGGGTCTTCCCTGTGCCAGGATGCGATAGAGGGGGGGGGGTTTAACGTAAATGACTGGAGCGTGGAGGGGAGTTTGGGTTGTTTGGGAGGGTGTGGGGTGTGTTGGGTTGGGTTGTTGTGTTGGGTGGGTGTGGTTTGTGTTTTGTGTTGCCTTGGTGGTAGTTGCACATTTGGTAATTGTGATTGCACAGGTTTGTGCATTGGAAAGGGGAGGGTGGTGGGTGGGGAGGGTGAGGGTATGGCTTGGGCGGGGGTTGGTCTGGTGGTCTGGCGCATATGGTTGTTAGGTCGCCTGGGGGCACGGTGTAGTGCTTCGGGAAGGTTAAGTAACTGAACATGCTGAAAGATACCGAGGATAGGGGGGGGTGCTGGGAGTAGTTCATGGGGGTCACACATCAACGATTGATAAGGGGTCGGGCGGGGGATTTCTGTCGTTAACTAAAATAGGGGGAGAGTATCGGGGGGGGGGGGGGGGGGGGGGGGGGAGGGGATAATTTCTTTTCTTTCCTCCCTATATACTTTCTTTTCTTATTTCTTCTTTCTCCCTGTCTGTAGAATACTATTGTTTCTTTTTTAGAGTAAGGTTTTTGCACAGTGTTCTTGGGGGGATGTTTTCCGTCACTGGGGGACTGTGGGACCTCAACAGGGACAGGTATTACAGGAGCAGATGGATTCCTGATACTGCAAGGGAGCATGAAAAGATGATCAGATCCACATGGTTTTGTTTTTCTTTTCTATTATTAGTACTGAATCTTTGATCCACATCAGACGTCTGAGTTTGTTTTGCTCCATCTGAGATGAGCACAAGGAACTCAGGAGCTGATCCGGGATACTGACGATACCAAAGTAAAGACCATGCAGATGAATAACTGCAGGATAATTTAACACTTGAACCCTCTGCAACAAACTCCTCTGTTTTGTCTGGTGTGATAGTATCTCCATTACTGGCACCTGCAAATAAATGTGAAATGTTAGATTTGTCATTTTAGTCTGAAAGGGCACTATACTGAAAATGGAAGAATTTAAATAGTTCATGTACTTTTAGTGCACTTTTTATATATATTAAGTCCCCAAATAATAAAACCATGCTTAATTCTTCACTTTGATCATAAAGGTAATGCTTTTAAAAGTAGTGGTACTTACAAGAACATGCTAAAGAGCAGGATCCGAATAAAAAAAACTGGAATGGAGTAAATCATTGCTTGGTTTATTGGCTAACAGTCGTCAAGGATTACCTGACTTAAAAGTGTCAGTTTTGAACAAACTACTCACCTGTCAGATATAAACTTTACCCCTCCTTTAGCTGGACCCCTCGCCAAAAACCGGCAAAAGGGTGGAAAAGAAAATCAAGTAACTGGATAACAGCATCGTCAAGAATTAAACACTAGGCATAAAAAAGAAGTAAAAAAAAAAAAAAAAAAAAACGAGGGCACAACAGGCTAAAAGCAGAAGGAAAGAGGCTGAGAAAAAGGGGGGGGAGAGGTGAACATTGCGGGAGAAGAGGGGGAGGGGAGGGGGGAACAAGGAGAGGAACAGGGGTAAAAAAAAAAAAAAAAAAAGCGGGGAAAAGGGGGGAGATGAACTGGAGAGTCGCACCGATATCACGCCATCCCGGCCAAGGAAAAAAAAAAGGGGGGGGGGGGGGAAAAAAAGGGGGAGGGAGAAAGGGGGGGGAGGGAAAGAAGAAGGGAGAAAGCACCGAAAGGGGAGTAAAAAAGATAAAGAAAAAACAAGGGGTCGACACACATTGGTGGACTGGGGGGGGTGTGGTATGGGGTAGGGAGAAAAGTGGTGATTACCGGGGGGGGGAACCGAAAAAAAAAAAGGGGGGCGGGGTGTCAAAACAAAACAACAGGGGGAAGTGAAAATAAACAATAAAGCGAGGGCAGAACCGAAGAAAAAAAAAAACCGACAGACAGGGGGAAAACACAACCACATAATGTACATCATAGATGTACCGGACATAGCCGGCGGAACATCAAATCGACAGAAAAAAAAACATAACCAAATGGTAAATAAAATATGGATCTGTTGTGTGGTGGCGGTGGGGGGGGGTGGATAGTGAAGGGGGGGTGGGCCAAAGAGGAAAAGTCCTTCTGCATGGAGACAAAAACAGATCACTCTCGGCAGTTTTCTTTTCTGTCCTGTACAGTATTTTTAGTTGTTGTTTTTTTGCCACCCGCCTCCGCCAAATTCCCCTCCACTTCTCCTTGGTGCACCCCCCCGCCGCCAAATCGGTTTTGTCGTACTGCTGTATTGTTGCTGTGGGTTTTTTTTTTTTTTTTCCACCCCTGTCAAAAACAAAAAAAAAAGCTTGGGTGCACTGGTGCTATGGTGTGGTTGGGTTGGTTGTTCTAGGGACGGGGCGCGCTTGGCGTTCTCAGTGCAGATGTAAAGGAGGGTAGAATGCAAAAAGGATGGGAGTCGTAGAATTAAGCGCCAAATTAAAAGATAAGCAGAAAGTCAGTATGGAAAAAGTTTTGAGAAAAATTGAAAGGAGAAGGTAGGGAGAGGAAGCCTCAGACGAGTAAAAAATAAGTTTTTTAGTTTAACCCTAGTCCTGTTTACAGCAGCAGAGAAGATGATCAGATCCACACGTTTGATTTCTTTTGTAGCTTTTGAATACAGACGAAGATCAGGCTCAGATTTGTTTGAATATTCAGTGAGAAGAAGTAAAAATGTAGGTTTTTCTTTGAGATACTGGCGATACCACTGGAGAGAGTTAACAGTCACACCAGTGGTACTGTAGTTACAAGACAGAGTCACATTTTCACCCTCAAAAACATGTTTTTCTAAAGTAAATGGTTGTATTGTGTCAGCTGATGAAGTTTCTGTGAAAAAGAAAAGGGATTCAATTAATCAAGCAATAAAGTAATTAAACCATCTATAATCTATATATAAAATCTATATATACAGTGTCACTTTTTTTTACATTTATGTATTTATTTTGACTGAAATAATTCAGAAATGATCTCTTACCCATGCAAAATTGGATTATTATCCAGGTAAAAAGAAACATGTTTGCAGAGAGAGACGATGATGGCAAAAAAATAGTTCTTCAATAACTATTTGACTCTTTCATCCTCTCAAACTGTCAACATCAGTGTGAATCTGCTCCTCCCACTGCTGGAGTGTTTTATTCTGTAATAATTGGACAAGACATCTTTGTGGGGAAATATAATCTACAGGATGAATGTCATAACACACATATTAATAAATATTGAATTAGCATTGAGCAGCACTAATATAAATTGGTATATCATTGTAAATATGTTTACTGATGTCACTGTGATGGCTTCAAAGAACAGTAAAACATTTTGTTTTTTTAATCAAAATAAATCACATTGAATATGTATATTTACGTTAAGTACGTCAACAACTGCATGTTTCAGAGCTCTTAGTTCTTGTCAGGATGTTTATGTGTTTCAGTCACTGAGCTTGAGGATTTGTTGAGATCTGCATGAAAACTTTCCTCAAATTCTTTTTCACTGCTGCATGATCCGGTTGAGAGTTTATGGAGCATGTAAACTGGGAATCCATTGGTTTTATGTTGGTACCAGTAAAGATAAGGGTGTGAATCACTGGTACTGTAAGTGCAGTGAAGTTTAACCATCTCATGTTCAGAAGCTGTTTGAACTCTTGTTGGTTGATTGACAGAATCTTGTGTATTGCACTCTGTCAGGAGATATAAAAATGTAAATAAATCAGTTTTCATGTATATTCTGATGTAAGGAGGAATAATTCAATTTAAAAGCAAAGTTATTTTACTTAGAACTGCAGCCAACAGAAGTAAATTCCTTAGCCAGATAAACATAGTTTACTTAAAGCGTATACAAATTTCAAAGGCAATATTAGTAAAATATGATTATGATAAACATGAGGCAGTCTTAGTTTAGATTTCACTGTATGTGTTTGCACAGGTTAAACACATATAGGAGGAGCTTGCAAATAGGATACAATTCTGCCACAAAGTGGCCAGGATGTGCAATTACATAACTTAAATTAAAAATAAAAGTAACTCTTAAAGCAGAACTGGTTGCAGTTTTTTTGACTTCCAACACAAGACACAGCGTTTCATTATTTACTCAATAATTAATGTACCTGTTCCCATAATAACAATGATTAGAAAGCATCTGCCCATGTTGAATAAGATGAGCTCAGTTCTTTCTTGAGCCTTTCAATATTCTGCAGTGTGTGTGAAACACTGGAGGTCATAAAGACACCCAGGAACTTCCTGCTCACTGTCACATGATGCTGTTTGCTTTGAATACAAACTGCTCAAATGAGCACAAATGGTCTATCTGCCTATCTGTCTGTCCGTGAAATGGAAAAATAAAAATATTTGTTCAACACTGTCCAGAGAATCACATCCTGTAATTTAATGCAAAACAACCCTGATGAGGATCTCATATTCATATTAGGAGTATGTTACAGAATAATATATTCCTTACAGAATTTACAGACTTACCCCAGAAATAGTATGTGATAAAGAAGACTACAATTCTTTTCCAGTTTGTCATCACTATAATTGTTAAAATAATCATTTAGATAAAATTAACTTGTTGAAATCTACAGTAGACTCTTGTTTCAGATAAAGTTGTTGTAACACTGTCACATATGCAAAGACCAGCTGGAGGAGTCTTTAACTTGTTGAAATCTACAGTAGACTCTTGTTTCAGATAAAGTTGTTGTAACACTGTCACATATGCAAAGACCAGCTGGAGGAGTCTGACTGCACAGTGTGTCTGTCTCCTCCTCCTGAAGGATTCTGGTTTTATCAGCTGTAACAAAGTTGAGGGAGGAAGGAGTAACCGGCTTACCAAAAAAAAGTAAATTTGAAGTAGTATTGTCTTATAAACAAACTACAGTAATCTTTGTTTTATTTACAACTTCAAAGATTTTTTATTTCAGTGTGAATATATTACTAGAAGAAGCTGTAAAAAAAGAGAGACGTTAATGTTGATGTTATTCTTGAGTACTATATTGTTTTTTTTATTTTACATTATAGTTATGCATTTGTCGTCAATGTCAGAGAAATGTGTTTTTGTGTTAGTGTTGAGTGTGTTTCAGTCACTGTGGGCCTCAGAGCACAGTAGTACACAGCAGAGTCAGACACACGCACATCCTGGATTGTCAGAGGAGCTGATTTGGCTTGTGTGTTCAGACTTGCATTAAATCTTTTCTTGAACTCTTCTTCATTATTTCCATAAGTAGCAACTCTGTTCAGCATGTATTTTGGGAATCCATTTACTTGTTTCTGGTACCAGAAGAGAGTTGGGCTTGGATCAGTGGTTGTAGTTGAACAATTAATTATTACAGCTGCACCTTCATCTGCTGTTTGAACTCTCATATTCTGGTGGACGGCATCCTCAGATTTACACCCTGGAATTTAGAAAAAAAACATTTACCAATTTAATTAATTCAATCATTCTCAAATTAAAATTTAAGAAAAGTGTTTAAAATATACTTACCCAAGAAATATGAAATAAACAACATGAAATATTTTTGCCAGTGTGTCATTATAATACCGTAAATATTCTGTGCTAAATTAAACTAAACTGAATGAATGCATCAATAAATGAACAGTAGGACAGCAGTTTTAACCCTCTTGTTGCTTCAGTCTCTCTTTGCTAAAGTTACACTGATCACATTTACAAACACCTGGAGGAGGAGACTGACTATACCACAGTATCTGAATACACATAGCTTGTCTGAAAGAGTTTGTGATTCATTCTTTGAGTGAAAGGTGAAAAGGAAGAATATTTTAACAGAACTTTCCAGAACTGTTTTCTTATTACTGTATACAGTTGTCTCTGTTTCTATTTGTAGTTTGAGATTCTTCAAGAGGTTCAGCTTTATATAAGAATTTGAGAAATGATGCCTCCTTGTGGCATGTTTGAATAGATTTTGCTGATCTGAACTATTTAAAATTCAGCCACATTAACATAATTCACAAACAGTGCAACTGATGTCAGACTCAATTAAGAGTTCGACTTTGAGAGGGAAAACTTTCAGGCAGATATCATACAAGGATTTTTGTATGGAGATGGAGATAATGATAATGTGATGTTTAGTCAAATCTTTCAAAATGGTTGTGATGTACTGTAATTCAAGAAATATTCTACTGTATTGTGTTTCCTTTTCATTACCCTTTCAGTAACCACACACAGGTGTTCCCACAAGTTTAATTATATTGTGTGAATTATAGATTGTGGGTTTGATATGGCTTGACATTAAAGGGAAAAATTAATTTGAGTTTTTGTACAGCTTCACATAGACTTTGTATCACTGGGCTGCTACTCTTAGAGCACAATAATAGAGATTTGAATCTGACAGACGTGCATCAGTAATAGTGAGTTCAGTGGATGTTTCTGATGTAGTCGACTGAAAGCGAGGATCAGAGGGACTCCCACCTCCACCTCCTGAATACTTATATATTAAATATTGAAGCTCTTTATTATGATACTGTCTGTACCAATACAGATAAACATAACTGCTGCTTGTATCATATGTGCAGCTGAGGGCCACAGTCTCATCTTCCTTTATGACAATAGCATCTTTATTTGGCCTAATCTGGTCTGCAGTCATCACACCTAAAACAAACAAATAAAAGTAATTTGTCATTCAAGTTACACAAAATTATCTCAAATTATCTCATTAATATCATGTCAATATCAATAAAAGTGTCTTATTGTACCTGAAGTCAGAATTAAAATCATCAGCAGGTGTTTTTCCATGTTGACTAGGTCAGATCAGGTGTGTGTTAATGTTCTCTGTGCTCTGAGCTGCAGATATGTGTTACTGTGAGTCTCTGCAGTTTCACAATCAAACACACTGGAACTTCCTGCTTTCTGTGTGACGATATCATCTACTGCTTCTCATGTTTTTGCTCTGCCATTGGTTAGAGGAAAGCTTTTGCCACTGCATGAAATTACATTCGTACTATTCTGAAGCTGTCTGAAACTTTGCATTACTAGCACTTCTTGGGTTTATTTCCTGCTTAAGATGAATTGCTTTTTGTATTCCTCATTTGCAAATTACTTTGGATAAAAGTGTCTGCAAAATAAATAAATGTAAATGTACATAGATTTATTTAGCAAGATGATGATTTTGTCTAAACGAAAAATCAAAATGAATGGTTAATGAACCAGATATATTAAGATAATAACAAATTTTTAACCTGAGGCAAAATAGTGATTATACCACTACTACCTGACTGCAAGAGGGAGTCTGCACAAACGTTGTTATTTATTCTATATTAGTTCTGTTTTTGTATGAGTGGTTGGTGTGTTATCAGTCACGGTGGCTTCAGAGCACAGTAGTCACAGCAGAGTCAGACACACCAGATTCTTGATGTCATCGAACTGTTCTTGATTGGAGTCCAATGTTGCAGAAATCTCTCTTTAAATTCCAACTTCAGTGAGTTTCCTTTACCAATTTGGTTAAAAAATTCACAATCAAAATGAATGTTGGTGATCTGTTTGGTAGCTGTTTGTACCAGAAGAGATAAGCATTTGTAGCAATGGTAGAATAATTGCACTGTAGAGTAACTGGATCTCCTTTAGTTGCAGTCATTTCTCCTAAAGGCTGTTCAACTCTGTCTTGCCCCCACGACACTGGAAAATAGATTATAATTTAGATACATTAAGTAACTAAAATAGTATCTGTGAAGTGTGATAAATAGTGATCTTTCTTACCAGAGTCCTGTGCTGAGAAGAAAAGCACAATAATCATCAGTTTTTCCATGGTTGAGATTAATGTTTTGATGTGTTTTCTAATGAATGTGTCTCTTTGTCTTTACTGTAGCTCTCTGTTACCTCTGTGCTGCTCTTCTCTTGATTTTTCAAGTCTTCAGGTCTAAATCCTCACATGTTATTGATGGCACTGTTGAGGGATGCTGCCCCCCAGTGCTGAATTGATGCATTTCTAACAGATTAATTTTAAATTTAATACACATAGTCTAACGTAACTGCTGATTGTTATTGAGGATCATTTTGGTCTGCACATCAGCTCATCATCTTCTCTGACAATATATTTATTTTGCTGTGCAACATACTGTAATATATGCCAGGAACAGTCTGTCGTAGAGTTGCCTGTTTCTGAGTGAAAGTGAGGCACATGATCATTAGCTATGTTTCCATCTAAAGCTGTGAATTTAACTTTTACAAAAAAATGGAATGTTGCATAAATAATTTGCGAATAAAGCACCGTGTCCATCCCTCGTGTTCAAGAGAACAAAATAATATCGGAAGTTGAAAAATGTTATTTTACATTGATGTTTGGAAACACATCTTGTGAGACAGTTCTGAGAGGTAGTTTAACCATGACAGACTTCAGCTCAGGAATTTCAGAATGACTCAAACAACATTTGAGATTGTGTGCATTGGGATCAGTCTGCTGGTTAGTCCAGTTGTCTAATCACATGGTCTGTTGTGGCAAAGACACACAAGTTTTTTTTGTTGTTGCATGTTGTTCGCGAATTCAGCCATTTTCACATTATGTCTTAGTTTAGAGGCGAAGTTACAGAAATAAATTTGAATTTAATTTAATTTACTTTCTCTTCAATGTCTGTATCCTTCGTTCCATTCTTAAAATTTGCAGCTCTTGTGTATTAAAGCTTCACTATGAATCTAAGGGTTGCTGCTACCTTGAGGTCACATTTACTTATTAAAATTAATTTGATTCAATAGATTTTGGCAGTGTCTGAATTTTTTTGCATACTGCATACTGATTGTTTTTGCCCCAGAAGGATCCTCAGATCATCAGGTTCATGGATGGGCCCTAATTTTACACATTATATTTTGTAAAAACTAAACAATTTGTTTAGTTCTTACAAAATAAAAATATGTAAAATTAGGGCACATCAATGACACTTTTGGTGGTAATAAATATATCATGTTGGTGATCATGGTTGTTTGTGGAAAGCGAAAGTACACACACACACCATACACACACACACACACACACACACCACACCACACACACACACAAACATAATGAAATAGTGAGTTCATATCTTACTAATCTTATCGGTTACCATGATGATTCTAGTTTGAGGCTGTTTTTCCTGAATTTATTATATAGTCTGTAAGAGTCAAAAATGCTTACAATCTTACTCGCACGCACATGTTTCTGCATAATTTATTAGTTTCTGTGTATAATAGATTGTTGTTTTGATGAGGTTCAGTTTCAAAGCAAAGAATGAATTTGAGATTTTGTATGGCTTCACATAGACTTTGTATCACTGGGCTGCTACTCTTAGAGCACAATAATAGAGAGCTGAATCTGACAGAGTTACACCAGTAATAGTGAGTTCAGTGGATGATTCTGATGTAGTCGAATGAAAGTGAGGTTCAGCTGGGCTCCCAGTACCAGTCCATGACCAAGCATTTTTCCACATTAAATGCTGGGGTTCTCTATTAGGATATTATCTGTACCAAGAAAGTTCAACTTTATTGCTTGTATCATATGAGCAGCTCAGTTATACAGACTCTCTTTCTGTACTGATGACACTGACACTCTTTAATCGCCCAATCTGGTCTGCAGCCATCATACCTACTATAAAAGCATACAATTTGTGTACATTTTAAAACATGTGGGTTACATTCATTCACATTACACTATTTTCATTAGCACATCAAAGAGTATTTTACCTGAAGTCATGATTACAATTAGTACCTAGTGTCTGTCCATGTTTACTAAGTCAGATCAGTTCTGTTGATGCTGTGTTCTGTGTTGTAGGTTGTGATGATTCTGATGCTCTGAGTTTCTGCAGTTACTCAGGATCTGAGTCATACAGTCACTCAGGGCCTTACTGCTCTCTGTTGATATGATTCTGTTGAACCCTCACCCAGACATAAATATACATTTAGTTTATTTTCTGTTGTACTGACAGTAGATTAATGAAAGAGGTAGAGAAACACATATGTGAATGAGAGAACTGTTATTTGAAGCAAGGAGGAGCTAGTGATCCTGAAATGAGATAATATGAATATATGGTACATATTGCCTTCATGTGGTTTCTTTTCTTTTTTTCTTTTCTTTTCTTTCTAAATGTACCCTTTTTAAACGGGTATTTTAATGCATTTTATCAGATTTTGTTCTCAGTGTCTGAGTTGATATTTTGGGAATGTGATTCTCTTGATTGTGACGTGCTCCAGTCTAATTTGTAGAAGGTAGAGTTATAGTTATGTCAGGTTTTTGTACAGTGTTCTTGTGTTTCCTGTCACTGTGGGCGTCAGAGCGCAGTAGTACAGAGCAGAGTCTGATATAGATGCAGAGGAGATCTCCAGATCCACAAGGTATTCATTATTGTCTTTAGTGACTTTAGCCGTGAATCTGGAATCTACATTAGACTTCTGATCTTCTTTTGCACTGTCTGAGATGAGCACAATGAACTCAGGAGCTGATCCGGGATACTGACGGTACCAGTGAAGATAGTATGCAGATGTATAACTGCAGGACAATTTAACACTTGAACCCTCGTCAGCAAACTCCTCTGTTTTGGTAGGTTTAATTTCATTTCCATATGTTGCATCTGCAAATGTAGATCAAATCTTTTATGAACTGTGTATTGCAATATACAATATAAAGGAATACACTTTATACATAATTTAGATGCAAATCACTAAACACTTCAATACTTACATGCAAAGACAGAAAGCAGAATGACAGAATGGAGATTCATTGTGTGTGTTTCTTATGCTCTCTCTAACAGAAGTTTAACAAGATTGCATCAGGTATCAGTGCTTTAAACCCCACCTCTTCCAGAGAGCTCTTTGAGAGAGATCACATCAGATCTGTTTCATACACCACTGTGTCATTCGATTACTATTCATGTCCTATTGTACCCTCTTGTGGTTCCTTACTAACTCTGTCGTGTGATAGAAATCCTCAGATCTCAATATACAGAATATGATCTGGAATAATTCCTCATACTTGTTCTCTGTTTATATTCTCTAAACTCTGTTTAGATGTGCATATTATAAACACATAATGAATTTAGGTATACAATTGATTTTTGGTGGTACTAAAACAGTTATTCACAGCAGCAAAAGTGACATGAATATGGTTAAAACATCCTTTATAATTGTGTGTATCAGGATTAACATAATGTAACATACAGTCGAGTCAGGTGGTCAGTTATAGAATAATTTTAGGGTAATCCAAATTGATTAATGCTTTTGAAAGGAATTATGTAATTACTATCAGTAATGTATCAGTGGGAAATATAAATAGAATTTATTGAAATAAAAAAAATCTGCAGATTATTTCATATTTTCTTTACTGAGTTTGGGGGGGGGATGTGAATTCTGGTCATTCCAATTCAGTGGAAACACGGAAGCTTTGTGCAGATCTGTGCACAGAAGTGTGTTTGGTTATTTTATCCTCTGTAATGTGTCTCCCTGAGCTTTTGTATGAGTGTTGAGTGTGCTTCAGTCACTGTGGGCCTCAGAGCACAGTAGTACACAGCAGAGTCAGATACACGCACATCCTGGATTGTCAGTGGAACTGATCTTGATGTGGAGTCCAGTGTTGCAGAAAATCTCTCTTTAAATGCATTCTCAGTAGTTCCTTTACCAACTGTAAATTCACTCAGAATGAATGTTGGTGATGTGTTTGGTAGTTGTTTGTACCAGAAGAGATAAGCATTAAGAAAACTGGTAGAGTAATTGCACAGCAGAGTAACATGAGCTGCTTCATTTGCAGTCATTTGTCTTGAAGCTTGTTCAACTTTGTCTTGTCCCCAGCACACTGGAAAATAGATTTACCCATTATCCATGTGCTTACACTGAGTATCTCAAACAGATAACATGCAAGTTATGAAATAATGTTCTTACCAAACTCATGAGCAGTGAAGAAAAAAGTTATAATCACCCACTTTGCCATTGTTGCTCTAAGTTAAAAAAGTTCCAGAAGTGTTTTCTTCTTACTGTATAGTCTGTGTTTCTCTTTGTAGTTTCATATTCTTCATAAGGTTCAGCCTTATATATAATTAGATGAATTATGCCTCCTTGTGGTGAGTTGGAATATTTTGCTGAGCTGAACAAATAAGTGATAATGTACATCCAGATGGTTGTTTTCACTGAATAAACCCCAACAGGGTGATCAGAACCCTAGTGCGAAGTGGGGGTTATTACACAGCTACTTGCCAAATAAGTACATGACATATTAATTAGAGTTGAAATATTTAATTAGTTCTTTAAAAGCAAAAGAAAAACAGTTTTTAACAAACAGCTTTGAGCGACGACATTCAGATAAGACGGACATTTAAGGCATAAT
Organism: Sinocyclocheilus anophthalmus; assembly: GCA_018155175.1. Taxonomy (NCBI): domain Eukaryota; kingdom Metazoa; phylum Chordata; class Actinopteri; order Cypriniformes; family Cyprinidae; genus Sinocyclocheilus; species Sinocyclocheilus anophthalmus. Next base: position 15,860 of record JADLZN010008662.1, on the reverse strand, counting down.
GTACAGGTATACTAATTACACAGCTTTTCACCCCATAAATAATGAAGAGGGCATAAAATGTTATTTGAGAAGAAAGCATTTTAAAATCTTACCTGGTTATAATTACAAAAATCCATCACAGTGCAACATTTGTTCTGGCAACCAGAGGCAGACAAAGTACACGACTCCATTACTTAAGTGAAAGTACAGATACTGCTGGTCAAATATTACTCCATTACAAGTAAAAGTTGTAAAGACAGATTTTGACTTAAGTAAAAGTACAGAAGTACTTGCTTTTAAAAGTACTTAAGTAGCAAAAGTAAATTTCCTTATTTATGTCATGTTTTATTATTGTTGTAATACTTGCAATACCTCTGAAGCATCTTACAATACATTACACCTACTGAATAAACTGACTATCTTGTAGTATCTTTGGAATAAAGAGCTTTTAGAATGAAACCTATGGGGAAAAAATTAATAAATAATTAATATTATGTAACGACCCTCTATAACCCCTACCCACCCCCACAAAGCAGGATGGTAGTGATCTCACACAGCTCTGGATTCAGAGTGATTCATCCACATTTGAACAGAGTGGACAGTGAAATTGCTGTAAATACAGACTGATAAGGAAGAAATAAAAAATCAAACCTGCTTTAAAACCCAGCAACACAACTGTAGCTGTATAACTTTACAACAGCAACACTGCTTTAACAAAAAAGCAAAACAGCAAGACTTATTTGACATCCAAACAAAATAAATAAAAAATGCCGTCTAATCGCTCTCGCTGTACTTTGATGTCACACACAGAATGGTCTGTGCAGTGCTGCTTCAGTCAAACACCTTTTGTGTTTTATTAGGAGATGCACAACAGTTCTTCTGTGTCTTTATAGATAATATTTTCACTTATATAATTTAGCAAAATCAGACAATATTGTATCTAATTTTTACCACAATATTAACTTCTTATTATTGAATTGTTGTAAACAAATATCACATTTGCAACTGGTCAGTGTTTAAAAAATGCTGGGGAATCTCTTCATGTAGCCCTACAAGAGTGTTTACTGATAAACTGTCTGAAAAAAAGTCACGTTTTAGAGAAGAAAAAAATCACCCACTGATTTTCAAAGCTGCTAACGACTTTCTACTTCGAGGACCTTGATAGAAATGTAGTGGAGTGAAAAGTACAATATTTGTCTTTCAAATGTAGTGAAGTTAAAGTCATAAGTTTCCAGAAAAAATAATACTCAAGTAAAGTACAGATACTCAAAAAGTGTACTTAAGTACAATACTCAAGTAAATGTACTTAGTTACTGTCCGCCTCTGCTGGCAACCTTTCAACAATGTTACCGCTGCTATTAATACTGAAGTCCTCTGGTTTCATTTTACAGTAAATACAGTCGATAACTGAAGTGCAAGAGGATGATGATTTTGCGTGTTGAAGAACCAAAAGTGCATCTTTCTGATATAAAGACTGAAAGTACCTGGATGAAGCGTGGGTTATTGTTTTGCTAATGAAGCGAAAATGGTTATTGGAATACACAACCTTGAAGGTTGTGCGTGACAAACAAGACCCAGCCGTGTAATATTTTTAAAACCTACATCATTGTAAACATATTCACCAACTGTAACTAGTGTCAGAGCAATGTCAGAATACCTAAGATTAAAATTGAATCAGGACATACTGGACATATTTATTTGCCCTGTATGACGAATTTGACTTACACTGGAAAACTTTTCTTTAAGATAGTGTTGAGTACTGTGATGTACTGTAGAAGTTAGGGGTTTCAGTAACCAACCATTTGTTTCCACAAGTTTAATAAGCTGTGGAATTAAGATTGTGGGTTTTATGTGACTTGCCATCACAGTTGCAAAATTAATTGAGTTTTTGTATGCTTCACACAGACTTTTGTTCACTGCTGCTACTCTTAGAGCACATATAGAGACTGAATCCCCTGACAGAGACCTTACACATAATATTGAGTCCGCTGGTTGTGATTTAGTCATACGAAACCGTCCACTACTTGAATTGTGGCAGATATATTAATAGTGAAGCTCTTATTCGGAATGTCTGTACCCAATTTTAAACACTAACCACTGCTTGTATATGACCCGCTGTCAGGCCACAGTCTCATCCTTCCTTTATGACAACGCATCTTTTGTTTGGCAAATCGGATCGTGCATCATCACCCCTAAAGAAATAAACAACAAAAAATAATTAAAATAATAAAATCTCAAATTATCTCATTAATACCACTGTAATAAAAATAAATCAATCAATTATACCTGAAATCGTAATTAAAATGAGAAACAGGTGTTTTTCCATGTTGACTAGGTCAGATCAGGTGTGTATGAATGTAGTCTGTGCTCTGAGCTGTAGATCTGTGTTACTGTGAGTCTCTGCAGTTTCACACTCAAACACACTGGAACTTCCTGCTTTCTGTGTGACGATATCATCTACTGCTTCTCATGTTTTTGCCCCGCCATTGGTTAAAGCCTTTGCAACTGCAGAAAAGTATAGATTATTTATTAAGCAGATGATTTTGAAGATAAATTCAAAACATGAACGATTAATGAACCAATAATATTAACAGTGATATTATACATTTTGTATTATGATAATAGTTACCACAGTCAATGTCACAAATATGATTAGTGACCTGAAAAATATTTCTCAATCTTAAATGTTTTATTTATTTAGTGTCATAAATGTTCTTGTTTTAAATATTTCAAAGTGTAAGTTTGTTCCAGATTTAAAATAGATTTTGAATCCAATAATCAGGTCCTCACCGCATATGCTTATGTGTTAGTTTAATGTTCACTGAAGAGCTGATCTTCAGGTGTTTTTGATTGTTGTGATCCTTTGAGGTTCATGCGATTAATTCAAGTTTAGAAGCAGTTCATTCCAACTACATTGAGTGTGAAAATTGCTGTAAGACGCTGTACCGTTCTGTAATTTTACCACAAAATTAGGAGTTTTGAATGTGCTTACCACAGGACATAATTAGATTATTCTGTGTATTTGCATCTTCATCTACTTTGATTTGTTTCATCAGCTTTCTGTTGGCCAAAAAAAGTTAACAGTGCTTTAAATGAATGAATTCATTGGAGTACTTTGAAAGATCATTCTAATTCTAGAAACCATTTACCCAAAAATTACAATATTTATTCATTAGTTTATAATAGTAATGTCCTATAGTATTTACAGTATTTTGGTATCATTATGGTATCTTAAGAGATGTAACATAATGGTTGTGACAGTATACTGTACATACAAAAAGCTACAATAAATACATAATAATTAATAACAATAAATAAAGTAGCTTAAATTTAATGTTTTTTGTTTTTTTATTTCTTCATTTTTTACTTGTCTGGAAACTAGACGCAGATGATGATGTTTTCACATAATTTATTTCTGTGTATAACAGACTGTGGTTTTGATGTGGTTCAGTTTCAAAGTGAAAAATTTATTTGAGTTTTTGTACAGCTTCACAAAGGCTTTGTATCACTGGGCTCCAACTCTTAGAGCACAATAATAGAGAGCTGAATCTGACAAAGTTACACCAGTAATAGTGAGTTCAGTGGATGATTCTGATGTAGTCGAATGAAAGTGAGGTTCAGCTGGGCTCCCAGTACCACTCCATGAACGAGCATATTTCCACATTAAATACTGAGGTTCTCTATTTAGATACTGTCTGTACCAGTAAAGCATAACATTATTGCTGCTTGTATCATAAGTGCAGCTCAGTGTCACAGACTCTCCTTCTGTACTGATGACATTTGCACCCTTATTTGGCCAAATCTGGTCTCCAGCTGTCACACCTGCAAACATAAATATAACATTTTGCTTACATTTTAAAGCACATGTGGGTTGAATTCAGTCACATTACACTATTTTCATTAGCGGTGGCATCAAGAGTATTTTACTGAGTCATGTTTACAATCAGTACCAAGTGTCGTCCATTGTTCCTAATCGATCATTCTGTGATGCTGTGTTTCTTGTTTTAGGTTGTAATGATTGGTGCTCTGCGTTTCTGCAGTTACGCAGGAACTTCTGCTCTCTGTGATGGATCCTGTTTGGCAGTTTGTTAACAAAAAAAAAAAAAAACAATATACAAATACAATAAATTAAATACAATAATCTCACCAACCAAGTGGGTGGGAATATTGACAGAAGCTCAACCACTCTTTTTTTTTTGTTGTTATTTTATATACACTTAAAGAGGTAGAGCAACAGATGTGTAAAAGAGATATCTATTAATTATTAAATAGAAAAGGAGGAGATAATGATTCTGTAATGAGGCTTGAAAATATGAATATATGGTGTAATTCGCAATCTTATGTTTACCCAAAAGCATCACAAATTAAAAGTTTAATTTTTAAAGTAGGAAAAAAAGAAAATACAATTTCTTTCCTTCTTTGCATATTTTATTTTATTTTATATTAGCTTTATTGCTTTCAGAGCAGCAGAGGAGATGATCATATCCGCATGGTTTTCTTTATTGAATGTAGTGACTTTGACTGAAAAATGTCAATAATTTGACTTTTTAAGTGATTTACATCCTAGAGTACACTTTGAATAGATAATATTAAATAAAAAATAAATACACTCATAATCTATGTATATTACAAGTAGATTTATAGAAAGAAATTGTTTGCACACCTTCATCTGTGTCAGGTATTTGTACAGTGTTCTTGTGTTTCCTGTCACTGTGGGCGTCAGAGCACAGTAGTACAGAGCAGAGTCTGATATAGCAGCAGAGGAGATCTTCAGATCCACACGTTTGATTTCTTTTGTGGATTGTTTTTCTTTTTTGAGTTTAGTAGAGAATCTGGGATCTACATCAGATGTCTTAGTCTCTTTCACACTCTCTATTATAAGCACAAGAAATTGAGGAGCTGATCCAGGATACTGACGGTACCATTGAAGTGATTCTGCAGAGGAATAACTGCAGTCAAAAGGTCAGCGCGTTGTTTTCTGACTGCCTGCAAGCAATTCTGGCGGTTGGGCGTGTGGTTGCTGGTGTGATTTCAATCTTCCAAAAAACTCCACCGGGAAACGTGCAAAATAAATCACTTTTCAATATTGTTTGATTTGATTGAGTACAATGATCATTATTTGAAATTATACACATACAAGATACATATCACTACAATTGCAGTTTAATTTAAAACGTTCATTACATAAAAAATTTAGCCTTTAAGATAGAAAACTTATTTATGTCCAAATATAATGTGTATATCCTAAACGTTAGAACTACAAATGCATTGCAATACCTAAACAAAACACTTACAGTTACACGGCAAGGAGAGCAAAATGACTGAATGAGTATCAGGGTTATGTGTGTGTGCACTACAGTCGGACTGAGCTTTGTGACAGAACATGTAACAAGATCTATCTCAAATGTATGTGCCACTCCTCCTCTTTCTCCTCTTTTCACACATTCTCACTCAGCCATTACATATTTAGCAACTTAGTTCCAGTATTTTTTGTAGAATTATATATATATACTATCATATATATATTATATATATACTCTATCTATATATATATATATATATAATAAAATATATGTTATTTGTAGTGGGTAAGAAGTGAAGAGATTGTTCATGCCATGGGTAAAGCAACTTTTTCCAAAGTCTATCAGGATCAATTTAAAGTATGAATCAGTCCCTGTGGATTATGTATGGCCAAACATTCCAGTACTATTTATTTGCAGGGTTTTTGTACAGTGTTCTTGTGTTTCCTGTCACTGTGGGCCTCAGAGCACAGTAGTACACAGCAGAGTCAGACACACGTACATCCTTGATCATCAGTGGAAATGTTCTTGATGTGGAGTTCAGTGTTGCAGAAAATCTCTTCTTAAAATCAGGTTCAGTGGTGTATTTACCCAGAATTAATGTTGGTGATCTGTTTGGAAGCTGTTTGTACCAGAAGAGGTATGGGTTTGTATCAGTGGTAAAATAATTACACCCTACAATAACATGATCTCTTTCACTCGCAGTCATTTCTCCTGAAGACTGTTCAACCCTGTCCTGTCCCGAAGACACTGGAAAAATAGACAGAAAAAGTAAATCATTAGCATAAATTATTTGGAAGGTAAGTGTAAACATTTTGTATCTTATATTTAAGTAAACCTTTTTCTGTTTAATTATGCAGAAACAAATGTGCTTACCATCAAAAAGTACTATGAAGCATATAGAAATCAAAGTCCATTTAAACATAGTTGATGTATGAGGTAAAAGAACAGAAAATTCACTCAACTCTGCTTTCGAAAACATTGGGCACATCTCACAGAGTTGCTCTTTAAATGTTTGTATCATGTCACATTGTATGCTCATTACTCATAAATGGAGAGAGCAATGTTGACCCCTTGTGGATGAAGTTTGAAATTGCTAAACATTATGCTATTCTGCAAACCCTGAACAATTCTTTATAAAGGTAAGATTGGTATAAATAGTGTTTTTTAACAAACTCTTGATCATCACTATATTTATGTTATGCCTCTGTATAATTTAAAGCTATTTACTCACTAATTTTAATAACTGAATAAAGTAAGAATGAAGTAACTGAATAAATGCATCTAAAGTTGATTTTTATGATTGTATGAGTTTGATCTCTTCTTTTAAGTGAAGCGTCTTTTAAGTGAATATTTGTATGTCTCCTTTTCTATTATGACTTTTAATGTTGTGAATGACAATCCACGTATATAATACTACTTTTTGCTGATTAGAAGCAAAGTGTGTCCTTATGTTAACTATAGCAGATCTGGAGGTTGGATATGTGTGATGTAGATGCAATGCTGTGTGTCAGGTTTTTGTACAGTGTTCTCATGTTTCCTGTCACTGTGGGCGCCAGAGCACAGTAGTACAGAGCAGAGTCTGATACAGCACCAGAGGAGATCTCCAGATCCACATGGTTTTTCTCCCTTTTTTCAACTTTAACAGAGAATCTTGAATCTACATCAGACAACTCAGCTTTTTTTGCACTACCGTAGGTGAGTACAAGAAATTCAGGTTTTGATCTTCCATACTGACGGTACCAGTGGAGATAATCTGAAGCTACAGGTGATTGACTACAGGACAATGTAATATCTGAACCCTCTTCATAAACAATATCAGTTTTGTTTGGTTTGATGACATTTCCAAAGACCGCAGCTGAAAAAGAAAACATTTCTTCTTATTGAAATGTTTTAAATGAAACAGAAAAAAAATTAAATTCACCAAATTAGTACCTGCTGAGGCACAGAACAGAATAACTGAACGAAGATCCATTGATTGTGTTCACTCTGAGAAGAATCCTCTGAATCCTTTCAACCGCAGTCTCTGTCAGACACTAAGATCATATGAACACTGAGTCCCTCCTCTCTGAGTTACATTATACCCAAGTTCAGTTCTATAAATTAAATTCTGATGTTCATTGCTGCAGTTACTAGTGAATGTCTGAGAACACTGCCACCTTGTGGCACATTATACCAGCACAGTGTGTTACACATAAACCTTAACTGTAGGTTACTTTTGTATTGGTGTAATAAGCACTATTAGTATGCTTAATATACTTTGAAAGTCACATTAATTTAAAGGTGCCATAAAATGTGTTTCCAGAGGTGCACTTATAATCATAGTATGGTTTCATCATTAAAAAAATTGTCATAATTTAGATATAAATGGAAATTTTCTATCCTTTTACCCTTAGCCCTTTGGTTTGAATGCTGAATTTAAACGCTGGTTTGAATTCAGTGTAAACACCTTTGCAAATAGGGTTGCCACTTTCAGCGAGGCAAAATGGGACACCCATTCATGACAATATTGCCATCACGTGGTTTCTTTTCTTTTCATTTCTTTACTTTTCTTTTCGTTTATTTTATTTTCTTTCTAAATGTACCCTTTTACAAAGTTATTATAACTTATTTTAAACATGGGTATTTGAATGCATTTGATCAGATTTTGTTCCCAGTGTCTGAGTTGATATTTTGGGAATGTAATTCTCTTGATTGTGATGTGCTCCAGTCTAATTTGTAGAAGGTTTTTGTACAGTGTTCTTGTGTTTCCTGTCACTGTGGGCTCCAGAGCGCAGTAGTACAGAGCAGAGTCTGATATAGATGCAGAGGTGATCTTCAGATCCACGTGGTTTTCTTTATTGTCTTTAGTGACTTTAGCCGTGAATCTGGAATCTACATTAGACTTCTGATCTTCTTTTGCACTGTCTGAGACGAGCACAATGAACTCAGGAGGTGATCCGGGATACTGACGGTACCAGTGAAGATAGTATGCAGATGTATAACTGCAGGATAATTTAACACTTGAACCCTCGTCAGCAAACTCCTTTGTTTTGGTAGGTTTCATTTCATTTCCATATGTTGCATCTGCAAATGTAGATCAAATCTTTTATGAACTGTGTATTGCAATATACAATATAAAGGATGACACTTTATACATCATTTAGATACAAATCACTAAACACTTCAATACTTACATGCAAAGACAGAAAGCAGAATGACAGAATGGAGATTCATTGTGTGTGTTTCTTATGCTCTCTCTAACAGAAGTTTAACAAGATTGCATCAGGTATCAGTGCTTTAAACCCCACCTCTTCCAGAGAGCTCTTTGAGAGAGATCACATCAGATCTGTTTCATACACCACTGTGTCATTCGATTACTATTCATGTCCTATTGTACCCTCTTGTGGTTCCTTACTAACTCTGTCGTGTGATAGAAATCCTCAGATCTCAATATACAGAATATGATTTGGAATAATTCCTCATACTTGTTAAAGTTCTCTGTTTATATTCTTTGTTTAGATGTGCATATTATAAACACATAATGAATTTAGGTATGCAATTTATTTTTGGTGGTACTAAAACAGTTATTCACAGCAGCAAAAGTGACATGAATATGGTTAAAACATCCTTTATAATTGTGTGTATCAGGATTAACATAATGTAACATACAGTCGAGTCAGGTGGTCAGTGGGTTATAGAATAATTTTAGGGTAATCCAAATTGATTAATGCTTTTGAAAGGAATTATGTAATTACTATCAGTAATGTATCAGTGGGAAATATAAATAGAATTTATTGTAATAAAAAAAAAAAAATGCAGATTATTTCATATTTTCTTTACTGAGTTTGGGGGGGGGATGTGAATTCTGGTCATTCCAATTCAGTGGAAACACGGAAGCTTTGTGCAGATCTGTGCACAGAAGTGTGTTTGGTTATTTTATCCTCTGTAATGTGTCTCCCTGAGCTTTTGTATGAGTGTTGAGTGTGCTTCAGTCACTGTGGGCCTCAGAGCACAGTAGTACACAGCAGAGTCAGATACACGCACATCCTGGATTGTCAGTGGAACTGATCTTGATGTGGAGTCCAGTGTTGCAGAAAATCTCTCTTTAAATTCATCTTCAGTAGTTCCTTTACCAATTGTAAATTCACTCAGAATGAATGTTGGTGATGTGTTTGGTAGTTGTTTGTACCAGAAGAGATAAGCATTAGGAAAACTGGTAGAGTAATTGCACAGCAGAGTAATTTGAGCTGTTTCATTTGCAGTCATTTGTCTTGAAGCTTGTTCAACTTTGTCTTGTCCCCAGCACACTGGAAAATAGATTTACCCATTATTCATGTGCTTACACTGAGTATCTCACAAAAAGATGAAGTGTAAATAATGAAATGTTCTTACCAAACTCATGAGCAGTGAAGAAAAAAGTTATAATCACCCACTTTGCCATTGTTGCTCTAAGTTAAAAAAGGAGAATATTTTAACAGAAATTTCCAGAAGTGTTTTCCTCTTACTGTATAGTCTGTGTTTCTCTTTGTAGTTTCATATTCTTCATAAGGTTCAGCCTTATATATAATTAGATGAATTATGCCTCCTTGTGGTGAGTTAGAATATTTTGCTGAGATGAACAAATAAGGGATTATGTACATTCAGATGGTTGTTATCACAGAATAAACCCCAACAGGGTGATCCCAGAAGACCCTCTGCAGAACACAAGCTCCAGGGGGCGTGGTTGGATCCACATCTAGAGGGTGGAGATAGGTTTAGGGATCAGGGGGTGGAGAAGGGTAGGTTAAGGGGTGGAGATGGGTAGGTTTAGGGATAAGGGGGTGGAGATGGGTAGGTTTAGGTATATGAAAGGTGGGATGTGTTGTTTCTGGGTGAGTTGGATCTGGATCCAACCTCATCCCCTGGATCTTTTGTTCTGCAGTGAGGACCATCTCGGGTGATCAGCACCCCAGTGTGAAGTGGGGGTTATTACACAGCTACTTGCCAAATAAGTACATGAAATATTAATTTGAGTTGAAATATTTTATTAGTTCTTTAAAAGCAAAGCTTCTACTAAGACAAACAGTTCCTAACAAACAGCTTTGAGCCTAGACGAAGTTCAGATAAGACGAACATTTAAGGCATAATGTACAGTTATACTAATTACACAGCTTTCAATCATACAAATAAAGACAAGTACATAAAATGTTATATGAGAAGAAAGCATTTTAAAATCATACCTGGTTATAATTACAACACAGTCAAAAACTGAGGCACAAGATGATGAGTTGAGTTTGAATGAAACCAAAAAGTGCAGGTTTCTGATAAGGGTGATATCATCACTATCGGCCGATAATCATCATGTAATCCATCACAGTGTACAAAACATTTTTTCTGGTACCACTTCAACAATATTACTGCTGCTATTAATACTGAAGCTCTCCGGTTTCATTTGACAGTAAACACTGTCAAAAACTGAGGCACAAGATGATGAGTTGCGTTTGGAGACCGTGCGCTCATGCACACTCGCAACGCACACACATAACGCCAGGTTCACATTACTCCGTTTGCAGTGCGTAGGCCTACGTGGTGTGTATTTTTTCCGCGCTCATGTTAACGGTTTAATAAAGCGTGCACACTGCGCACGCAGTTGCGGTCCGTCAGTGCGTTCAGCACTGCAGAGATAATTTCAGCGCCGAGTCTATTGCTGCGCTGCAAGCGCTGAATTAAAGTAACAGCGCTTTGTTTGCAGTAAATATGAACATGGATTGACACGAAAATGTGGCATTTACACCATAAATGCACTCACAGTCAACACATACGGCTTTTTGGCTATAGGTTTAAAGGGAAAGAGCACTTTTAAATAAACAAAGCAATAATAGATGGCACTCGTGGAGGAAGGAAAACAAAGTTCTTTATGAACCGCAGGATTGCTTGTAATAAAGATTTCAATGCAAAAGGAAAGGCAGTAGAGCTGACTATTTCTGTCAATGGTAAGTTTGTGATCACGTAAGAAAAGTAGTTTAAATGTTTTGCCAATTGCTTGAGCAACTTAATATATAAATCTATAAGTAAATGCAAAAGTAAAAAGCATTGAATAATGTGTTGCTTATATTTATTGTTTAAACATGTCTGTGAAAGATTGTATTACTGTACTGTGTAAAAAAAGAATTGCAATGCTGAAAAATCATTTTCAGTGACAATGTTTGGATTTGAAATCAAAATAATGGATAAATGTTGTGTTTGTGGTAAACAGCCAAGGATCAGTAGAGGACTCCTGTGTGAAAGCTGCTTATCCTCTCACAAAAGTCACCTAAGAGGGGAATTTCCCCCATTTTCAAAAATGAAATTCAGGCCCTGAATAAATGTCTAAAAATCCTGATTGGAGTATCACTATAAATAGTTATAAATTATAAAAAGAAGGCATTAAAAAGATCGGTATCGGTGATCGTATTGGCAGATACTGCTTTCTGTGATCGGCCTCAAAAATCCTGATCGGAGCACCCCTGATATGAAAGACATGAAAGTACCTGGATGAGCGGTGTGTTATTTGCTGTTGCTAATGACTAAAATTGTTATTGGGGAATAACACACCTTGGAATGTTGTGACTGACCAACAAGAACCCAGCCGTGTAATAATTTAAACTAAATTCAGTTGTAACATATTCACAAACTGTAACTAATGTCAGATCAATGTCAGAATACATAAGAATTAAAATTGGGAATCAGGACATACTGGACATATTTAGTTTGCACTGAATGAAGAATTTGATTTATCACTGGAAAAATGTATTTAAGAGATGTGTGATGTACTGTAAGGAAGTTGGGAATTATTCTGCTATATTTTGTTTCCTTTTCGTTACCCTTTCAGTAACCACACACAGGTGTTTCCACAAGTTTAATAATATTGTGTGAATTATAGATTGTGTGCTTGATGTGACTTGCCATCAAAGTGAAAAATGAATTTGAGTTTTTGTACGGCTTCACACAGACTTTGTATCACTGGGCTACTACTCTTAGAGCACAATAATAGAGAGCTGAATCTGACAGAGTTACACCAGTAATAGTGAGTTCAGTGGATGATTGTGATTCAGTCATACGAAACCTTCCACTACTTGATTGTGCAGAATATATTAAATATTGAAGCTCTTTGTTAGGATACTGTCTGTACCAATACAAATAACCACTGCTTGTATATGAACAGCTGAAGGCCACAGTCTCATCTTCCTTTATGACAACAGCATCTTTGTTTGGCCAAATCTGGTCCGCAGTCATCGCACCTAAAATAAATAAAAAAATAAAAAAATAAATCTCAAATTATCTCATTAATACCACTGTAATAAAAATAAAAAGAGTCAATTATACCTGAAATCGTAATTAAAATCAGCAGCAGGTGTGTTTCCATGTTGACTAGGTCAGATCAGGTGTGTATGAATGTAGTCTGTGCTCTGAGCTGTAGATCTGTGTTACTGTGAGTCTCTGCAGTTTCACACTCAAACACACTGGAACTTCCTGCTTTCTGTGTGACGATATCATCTACTGCTTCTCATGTTTTTGCTCTGCCATTGGTTAAAGCCTTTGCAACTGCAGAAAAGTATAGATTATTTATTAAGCAGATGATTTTGAAGATAAATACAAAACATGAACAATTAATGAACCAATAATATTAACAGTGATATTATACATTTTGTATTATGATAATAGTTACCACAGTCAATGTCACAAATATGATTAGTGACCTGAAAAATATTTCTGAATCTTAAAAGTTTTATTTATTTAGTGTCATAAATGTTCTTGTTTTAAATATTTCAAAGTGTAAGTTTGTTCCAGATTTAAAATAGATTTTGAATCCAATAATCAGGTCCTCACCGCATATGCTTATGTGTTAGTTTAATGTTCACTGAAGAGCTGATCTTCAGGTGTTTTTGATTGTTGTGATGCTTTGAGGTTCATGCGATTGATTCAAGTTTAGAAGCAGTTCATTCCAACTACATTGAGTGTGAAAATTGCTGTAAGACGCTGTACCGTTCTGTAATTTTACCACAAAATTAGGAGTTTTGAATGTGCTTACCACAGGACATAATTAGATTCTTCTGTGTATTTGCATCTTCATCTACTTTGATTTGTTTCATCAGCTTTCTGTTGGCCAAAAAAAGTTAACAGTGCTTTAAATGAATGAATCATTGGAGTACTTTGAAGAGCAGTCTTACGTTCTTAAAAATAAAGGTGCTTCACGATGTAATAGAATAACCTTTTTTTTCCGTCTAAAATGGTTCCATAAAGAACCTTTAACATATGAAGAACCTTTCTGTTTCACAAAGGTTCTTTGTGGCGAAAGAAGGTTTTCAGATTACAAAAGGGTAAGAAAGAGATGGTTCTTTAAAGAACCCTTGACTGAATGGTTCTTTGTGGAACAAAAAATGGTTCTGTACTGCAAAAATGCCCAAAATAGATCGTGCTTGATAAGAGTAACAAGATTTGACAAAACAGAAAAAACCCAGAGAACCATCGCTGATATCGTTACCGCAAAATAAAACACTAACAATCTCACAAAATCATGTCCAGGTTGCATTTCACCCCAAAATCAAAAGGAGGTAAATAAGAAATTATATTTGGCATAAAGAAACTGAAGCTTATTTTGGGGATTTCTTGCATTGTGAAATTATTTTCATGATAATTGAGCACATTTTCAACCACCATAATTTAAAAAGACGTTTTACTTTTCAGTTTTTTGTTAATTCTCAAACATTTTTAGATTTAAATCATTCTATTATTTCATATTTAATGCATGTTTTACAAGAAAAAACGATTTCAGTTGTTCTACTTCCAAATTTCATTTAACGTATTATTTGTGAAATTTACTAGCAATTTTTTGAGAGATAATTGCTGCTACACCATTTTTGTTAGTGGGGGTAATAATTCTTACACCGCCAAAAGATGATTTTCAAAACTTATTTTGGAACCCCATGTCTGTCAGTGGTCGGGAACAAACAGACAGCCACACCCCCAAACTCACATCATTGGCTGATCCTGTTTTGCTGGCCTCATTTTTTTTTAAAGCAAAATGCAATTTCTTAAGTATTTTTCTAGGTGAAATACGACCTGGACATGTTGTTGACAGGCTAAAGTAATTCAAACCCATTTAAAAATACGCTAAAATAACTAAAATACATTTTTTAGATGTACCCCACAGAAGGATCACTGTGATATCAGCATCTACTCTAGCTGGTCTATCCAAATGGACTTTTACCAATGGAAATGTACAGTGTCAGTCCATAATGTTTTTGTTTTAGAGTTTAAAGAGCAAACTGAAGCCTGGAACCACGAAGATCCGTTTGATCAAGAGTTTACGGTGCCAGAGTAATGCTACTGCGAATGCATGAAACCAATAAACAGTGCCTTCAGTGGAACCAGCGATGGCCGAAGCCAGAGACATACTGAAATATATCACTTTGCAATACTAGTTCTCTTATTCGAGTCTGCAATCTTTATAATATATAATATATCTATAGATCTTTGTAATATAAATCTACTATGAACAGAACGTAGTAAATACACAATTGTCAGAATCATTATACAAAGTAAAAGCATCTCCCTCCCACCTCATACAAAAAAAACCAAGATAAAAACCAATTAAAAAAGGCTTGTTACTCTCTAAAACACGAAACTAACTACTACATAAAGACTGACAAATGAACAAGTAAATAATCCAAAAAGTACAAAAAAAACAAAAAAACAACAAAAATGAGGAAAAACGCGCAAGTAAAAACGAACAAGAAAATAACGGGCCACCAACCCAATGAAGTGTCAAGTGACAGGAAATCTAAAAAATGAAGTCGAGGACACAATGGCAACGGGAGTCCAAATCTCCCGCCTTAATGCGTCTCATATTGAACATGACACACAGAAAAAGAATGTCAAAGGTAGTTGCCGAGAGGCTAAACACGAGTCAGGGGCTGTCAAACAAATTATCGCCTCTTCATCAGTCCAGAATCGAAAAGTTCAATGTACAATCAAAGTCAAGCCAAATGATCTACTGTCAGCATGCATAATTGCGTATATATACAGTTCTATGTGCCGCTTCGAAACGCCGCCGCGGCTTCGAAACTACGTCAATGTCCCATGCAGATTGTCTGAGTATCACAGTCGTCTCAGAGGCGTTTTACGATTGTTTTCTGAGTGGAAGCTGGTGGTCCCGCTACTTCCTGGATTGTGTCATGTGACGGGCACATGTTCGGTAGCACCCGCCCCTAGCGAAAGGCCCATAACCCTCCTCGCTCAGGCCCGACGGCAGGAAACCAGCACTAAATCTCACCAGGTGGCACGTCTGAAGGCTCAGTGGTACATTTAAAATCGTTAACCAGCCCTTTTCCGCTTGTTTCGAAGGTGTCAATAAAATTGACTGTCTGCTGAGTAGAATAATAGTAGTGATACGCTAGTGCCCTTTGATTAACTGTAAAGTAACCGGAATACTAGACATTCATAGCTATATAAAAGTACAACATGTCGTGAGAAGGAAAAATAGAAAGTTTGTCTCGAACTACAAATCGTATGACGCAAGGTCATCGCAGCCCTATCCTATATGCTGGCAGCAAACTCATGCTTGTTGGCGCTGTTAAA